>JARFJB010002408.1:270000-418302 GCA_036346205.1 Vesta saturnalis | reverse complement strand
TCATTGACAAATATGTCACATAACAAAGAAGCCTATCAAAGGCGACACTAACATTACATATCTAATAGCTTAAATACAGACACATTGGCTGGCTGAATTAAATGAGTTGTGTTTGGTAGGAGAGCATATGGATTATATTTTTTCATAGCAAAATGTACTGAAGTCCATAGTTAAGTGACTTTTCTGTCCGTAAACTAGTACTAGAATTCGTTTTTAATGTTTGGTGATCCATTCATTCATTTAACCCTTTAGTTATATAATCATAAAAATTTTCGCATTCATCCATCCTGTGTCGGACTTCTCTAAGAATCAATCCTCTAGCATGCTATATACATCTTTTGGTGGTTTCACATAAGGGAAAACAAGGAAGGGCAATATTTTACCGCTGGCAGAAAAATAATGATACTGTAAGAGCATCTTTTTCTTTTGCATTGGATATTTTATACAGATTTCTATATTCATGTGGTGCAATAACATTACCACTATTTGGACATAAAATGAAACTTGTTTCGTCACCATTATAAATTCTTTATGGATCGTCAAGAATATCGCTGGCCTCAATAGAGTTTAAATTTAAGCATAGAACCATTTCTTTTACACTTTCTTTTGTGATTACAGCACGACATTTCGAAATATCTTCTGGAGTTCTTGGTTACGGTCCAGGATTTTTTAAGAAAAGACATACCACTTTTTCCCAGGTCTATTATCCTTAAAGGGATTGGTCCTTTTATCTTCTAGGATTCAAAGATCATCAGGTTTTAAAGTGAATTCACATTGAGCCATATCAATGCACCAATTAGCATTGACTTTTCTTTATCTTTAGTTAATAAGGATCCCATTTTTGTGGACCTTCTGATACTCTTGAGTGTAGGATATCTTAAATTGTAAATCTAGGAACTTAAAAACTCTACAGGTTTTCCTTATTTTAATAACGACATGTTGATTGATACGTTGATATCTAGGTACATAAAACATTGCTATAATTATGAAAATTACCAATACTCCTGTAATGAAAAATTACTCTTTTACGTTAGATAATTATAATTTCTAAGTATATAAGTCGAATGGCCGATCACTGGAGTTACAAACACCAGAAGGCGGCCATTATGTTTTTAACATAATGATAAATTATTAATCAGTTGCTGTATAATTGGAATAATTAATAGACTTTAAAAGATTTATTTCTGTAGACAATATCAACTTAATTCTAAGGAATTGACAAAAAACTAGTACTTGGTCATCAGGGATCAATTACTGGATTGAACACTATTTTTATTGTAAAATGTTATAATAACAAGAGGACTGAATACAAGTTTGTCGAACAATAAATGGAACATCAAAAAAAACAGTAAAATACTCACTTAGATTTCAAGCAAGCATTGATGCACTGGTGGACATAAATTTCTTCGCCATTTTGAACGATATACTACGCGTGTGACAGGTTCTAGCCAGTCATGTGTCAGATGTTCGTTATATGTCTTTATTCGAATTGTAACGGACATTAACGCTTATGTACAAGATTTTGAAGGCATAAAAGGCTGACTTCTGGAGCCCGGTCACCTACTGAACAGTTTACCCTAGATAC
Organism: Vesta saturnalis; assembly: GCA_036346205.1. Classification (NCBI taxonomy): domain Eukaryota; kingdom Metazoa; phylum Arthropoda; class Insecta; order Coleoptera; family Lampyridae; genus Vesta; species Vesta saturnalis. The sequence goes on along the minus strand of JARFJB010002408.1, from coordinate 416,717 downwards.
TATTTTATAGCCATAACTTAATTTATTGTAGAGATTTAATTTTATCGATTTTTTTGGTAACAGAAAACCTATATCTATTATTCTCGCCAGTAAAGAATCTCTCTGCGTCATTGGTTTATGAACCTAGCTATCCAAATTGTGTATACTGCCATCTTGTATCAAAGTGCCTTAAAAAAGAACAGTAACGTACTTGAAGTGTAATAAAATACTTATCTTTTTAGGTTTTTTAATGGTGTATTTTAAAATATACAATCTAAACGTTTCGATAACACTTACAGTTATCTCCGTCAGTAGTAATATGTATTAAAATTGGTAGGTGTTGAAACAATTTTGTCCAAGTTGAAAAATTAAAACATAAACATCAGCCTACTATTAATATAACAGTTTGAGAAACGTATAAAGCCAACTATAGAATTAAATTTTGGTAAAAAATAACTAAATCATTAAAATTAAATATTGTTAAACTGTCTTAAAGATGACATATCAGAACACCTTCTAACGGCGAAGCCTAACAATGAAAATGTCAACCAAAAAACACATTTAACAAAATTTAATCAAGTTATGACGTAAGTGTCAAGTTGTGAAAAACTTCAATTTGAAAATGATAGAAGCATTCACAAATATAAACATGACATCAAATAAAATAATCCAGTTAAATCGAACAAAGAAATAGCTTTTTCAATAAGTGCAAGTGTTATTAACAATGAAAAGCATAATGCAGAACGTTTTTGTAATTTTTAGTTTTAATTTCAACTACTTATGTTAAATTATGGTGCTGTCGTAATTTAATATCCCGGATGTCCAAAGCGTCACGCGACGGAAGATTGTGGCTTCGCTGTTGATTTTCATTAAAATCATTTGTACAAAAGTTATATGGTTCCAATACGTACACAACTTAAAAGTATTTTAGTACCTACAGGGTGATTCGTAAAAGTAGTGGGGTATCAACTTTTTATTTTAAATCAAACACCCTGTATATCATTACATTTTGGATGCCTAATGAATAAGATTTTCAACGATGTATACATTTGTGCATATAAAATGCAACGTTGCCAAGTTATTTAACAAAAATGTATTTTTTCCTGAATGTAAGGTTAGCAATAAAAATTAATTCTTGGTTTATTATCTAAGTTGAGACAAATTAGTTCAGGGATATAATTAAGCTAGGTATAGGCTTTGAAAAGATGTAAACGTTTTATTGATATATTGAATAGGGAGAGAAGGCTCCGTGTGAAACTTTAGCATGTTCAACGTACATCAATTCTCTTATTTCAAATGGAACACCCTGTATATTTTGATATGGGCGAATAGTACTCTTAAAGACCTAACTTTTATCTAAATACATTGATACCGCTAAAATTTATAGTTTTAAAATATTTCCATTTTTTAATTTTCTATAATTATTTTATAACGAAACGATTTAATAGAATGCCACGATTTCAAGTCACAATACCAGATTAGTAATAGTAATAATTAATTTTATTAAATATTTTAACAATAAACTAAACAATGTAATATTGAAATAATAGACAAACAATTAACAAGAACAAGAAGTAGGTAAGTCAAACATATGCAAATGTGCACTTAAAAAAATTATAAATAAGGTTCAAACAAGCCTCCTCTTTTCTCAACGCACTGATTCAATCGTTGTCTGTAGGAACGTTGTAAATTATGCAACATTTGTTGGGTTACATTACGAAACGCTTGTTGAATTCTTTCCCTCATATTTTCTGCAGTAGTCGGCGATGTTCTATAAACTTCATTTTTAATGTAGCCCCATAAAAAATAGTCCATGAAAGTCAGATCGGGTGATCTAGCTGGCCACCTGATAGGCTCATAACGACTTATCAAATGATCAGGAAATTGCTGATTTAAAAACTCCGTCACATCATGAGCCGAATGTGCAGGAGCGCCATCATGTTGGAACCATATTTCCTCATTAGCGAAAGGGATGTTCTCTTAAATCTATGGTAGCACGTTGGTTCACAATAAATTTAAATAATTTACTGCATTTAAATTGTTTTCCAAAAAATAGGGTACTAATAGATTATCATTTTGCCAATAATACCAGCCCAAACATTGAGACTCCATCGATGCTGATTGTTTCTGTATCTAATTATATGTTGATTTTCCATGGCGTAATAATGACAATTATGTCTATTTACAAAATAATTGTTATGAAAAGTAGATTCGTCTGTGATCATAACTGTATTAAAAATTATGTGGTTGTTGCAATCCCCAACGATAGTAATTTAATCTATTTTCAAAATCACGTTCATCCAATGCCTGGTGGAGTAGGATCTTGTATGGATGTTATTTATATTCATTAATTATATTGTGTATTGTTGATTTCTGTAAATTATGTTCCACTGCAATTTTTCTAATAGTTATTTGAGGGTTTTCTTGTATAGCTTGAACCAACACTAGTTGAGTTTCCTCGTTGTTTACAGGTTTTGGACAATTGTTCTTTTTATATGCAATCGATCCTGTTTCCTCAAATCTACTTTTTAAATTTTCAAGAACTCGTTCATCTGGACAACGGAGATCAGGAAATTTTTGTTTATAAATTCTAGAAGCAAGTAAACAATTACCTTGGGCTTCTCCTATTATGTAAATCATTTGAATTAATAAAGCCTATACCTAGCTTAATTATATCCCTGAACTAATTTGTATCAACTTACATAATAAACCAAGAATTAATTTTTATTGCTAACCTTACATTAAGGAAAAAAAAACATTTTTGTAAATAACTTGGGAACGTTGCATTTTATATGTACAAATGTATACATCGTTGAAAAGCTTATTCATTAGGCTATCCAAAAATGTAATGATATACAGGGTGTTCCATCTAAAATAAAAAAGTTGATACCCCCCTACTTTTACGAATCGCCTTGTAGGTGCTAAAATATTTTTAAGTTGTGCACGTTTTGGAACCATATAACTTTTGTATAAATGATTTTAATGAAAAATGAACAGCGAAGCCACAGTCTTCCGTCGCGTGACGCGTTGGACACCAGGTATAATTGGTAAAGCATTTGCTTCAAGGTCCAGGAAAAACAACAAAAAACCTAGACATACCAAAAGTCAATATTAAAATCAAAATCAAGACGTATCATTATGCCTTTTTTTATTATAAGGTGCCAAAACCTATTTAAACGGAGATTTTCTTGTCTATTAAAATTATTAGGGTGTTTATATACTTCAATAGCTTCACTTTGTAAACTAACATAATAATGAGTTTGTCTTGAAAAACAAATAACAGAATATTGTCAAATTGAATGCCATGATTTAGATTATTTAAGGCATGGTCAGCTGCCGCAGACTTCTCTGGTTGACCTAATCTACAAAATCTCATACGTTCTTTACGTCTTGTATCAAAGCTATGGTTTGTGGTTCCAATGTATACTCTTCCACATGAACAAGATAACTTATACACTTTGGAAGATGATAATGGGTTTGAAACATCTTTAGGTGATCTTAAATGTTTTCTTGTAGGTTTAAAAACAGTCCTAATGCCATATTTAATTAGGATTTTTTCAATTCTATCTATAACATTAGGTATGAGGAAGAAAAGCAGTATCAGCATTAAGAACAGGTTATGTCTAGAAGTGTAATAACATTGTTAATATCTGTAAGGGAATATCTTGTAATTATCTTGTAAGGATTTTATTAAATATTTATACTTATCCTTTCAAAAATTCAGGGTCACAAATTCGTTTTGCTCGATCTACTAAAGATTTAATTACACCAATTTTTTGGCGTGGATGGTGGTTGGATAATTTATGAAGGTATCTATCAATGTGATTTCTGTAAACCTTAAAAGATAGTGAATATTATTTTTAGATATTAACATGTCAAGAAATGGTAAACTTTCATTAGTTACTTTTTCCATGGTAAACTGAATGCTAGGATGTATACCATTTATAAAAACCAACAACTCATGCAGTGCCTCTTCTCCATGTCTCCAAATAACAAATGTGTCATCTGCATGTCTATACCAAACTGAAGGTTTTGTAGGTGTTTTTTAACGCTAATGTTTAAAATTTTTCCATTTAAAAACTAGCTATAACAGGACTAGGGGGACTACCCATTGCTACACCATCAATCTGTTCATAAAATTTACTATTCCTCTGAAAATAAGTATTAGTAAAACAATGCTGAAAAAGAATGGTTATATCCTTTGGAAAAAGATGATCAATGTATTCAATAGTTTCTTCTACATATAATCTTACAAAATATCTTACATTTTTATTACAACCTCATTTAGGTAAAACACCCTATTGCATTAAAAATTCTGCCGACTTCGTTGAAAAAATGCATAGTTTCAAAAATATAATTGTCAGTTTTGATATTGTTTCACTTTTTACAAAAATCCCTCTAAAAGAGGTTCCACGTCTTGGTTAATATGTATCCACATGAATTAAGAAGAAAATTTGCTGTAAAACGGTCCTGGGATAAATACCAAAATATGCCAGATATGCTCTTAATTACTTAAGATCTTCAAAATTTACCACCATATAGATTACAATCACGTAGACCAATCTGGGCAGAAGATTATTTAAATCAACCCTTTATAATTAAAGATCTTTGGAAAATAAATTGGTCAGAGTGTGATGTTTTGAATAAGCAACTAATAGATACATTAATTAAAAGTACTTGGATTTACATATCCTAGAAAAATCTGGTGTAAGTTAAATCGGCTCAGAACAGGCCACGGGAGGTGCAACAATATGTTATTTCATTGAAATGTTCTTGATAGTTCAGCTTAACGTATTGTTGAGGACCGGCCCTTAACTAGTTTGAGTTTGGATGTACAGTGTTACATAATTTAACTCCAGAAGCTGTTGGCTGGATTTTAAGAATCAAAGACGTTTAATATTATGGCACTGTGATGAAGTTTTTTCCCTACATCGTGAAATCAAATGGTGATTAGTAAAGTCCTAGAAAGATGCGCTCCTGAAAATTTATAATTTGCACCTAATTCTCAGAAAAAAAAATTTTTTTCCAACGCAGTTGTGTTTTATAAGTGGCAATGTATCAATTTCATGTATAAATTTATCAAAATATGAAAAAATGACACTTAAATTAGCCAATTCCATTTTGAAACAACAAAGAGCACTTAAAACACAAATTTTTGTACTTACGTAAGCTCAGAAGAAACATATGCATGCAATTTATCCATTTAATGTATCGAAATGCTCTTTCAATTAACCAATTCAATTTTGAAACAACAAACAGCACTTAAAACATGACTTGTTTTTTAATTTATTTTGATTAGGACTCGAAATTTACAATTTTCGATGGAGCGTGGATATTACTACATTAAGAATTGTAGGATAATGAACGCAGTTATTTTGCTTTGAAAGCATTTTATGCAGGTGTGAATGCGAACATTCTATTTTTATCTGCCACTAATTTACATTACAACTTTGAAACGGGATTTGTAAATGTATGAATGCAATTGTGTCATTTGTAGCCAGATTCGGGTATATGGCCATCCAGTAATTTAAGTGATTATAGAAGTACTTTAGGTTCACTTTATAAGATAATGAAATTTTAAAAATAAATGTAATATTTAAAAAATAAAATACTATTATTTTATTGTGTTTTATTTCATCTAAGAGCTACATCCTTTTCTACAAACTATATAGCTAATATAAGTAATTTGTTTCACAAAGTACAGGTTAAATGTTATAAAACAATATCATCCTTATTGATCCATGATCTTTCATCCAATCCCCACCACTTTACGAATAACTTATTATTCTTGGAGCGAAGCACTTTTTCTACTAGATATACATCGGGATACTTTGTTTTTTGCAATTCATGTTCACAAAACCCTCCCAGTACTGGCTTTCCCTTCATGTCTTCCAGCATGTACGTAGTGGGGTTAGTAATGCGAACTTTCACAATCTTAAATAGTTCACTAGACCAATTGGGTGTGTATTCTTTGGCGAAAATATTTTTAAATTTACTGATTCGTGCTATGTCACCCACAGAATATCGATTCCTATCGAATATTTTTATGTTGGTGTAAGCCTCTAGCTTTATATGATTACCAACATCTTTGGGCTTCATTCCGATAGTTTTATGCTTACGATTGTTATAATACATGGTTATGTTATCGATTGTATCAATCCATTTGTATTTACCTTGTAGGCTGAATGACTTATATAGAGCACCCTTAATGGTTCTGATAACACGTTCCGCAATTGCAGCTTCTTTGTGCTATAGGTGGAGTAATGATTGACTCCATAACGATTCATTAGTTTAGTAAAATGCTCATTGTAGAATTCTTTTCCTGCATCTGTCTGCAAATTGGTAGGTTTCCGTCCTTTTTTGAAGATTGTTTGCATGGCCTTGGTAACTTCTTGACCTGTTTTCGTTATTAATCCTTTAGTCCATAAGTATTTCGAAAAACAGTCGATAACCACTAATATATACTTATAGCCCTTATTTTGTTTGGCATATGTGTTAAATTCAGCCAAATCTGCTTGCCAAAGGTCATCGAAACCTCTAATTATTGTGCGCCTTCATTTAAAATGTTTTCGTGCAGGTTTATGCAATTCGTTGAGTTGTAATTTGGACATGGTACTAATTTATCCACAATTTCTTTAAGTCGATATAGTATTTGCTCCAACACTAGATAAGCGTTAGAACTTCCTTCAAAAGCTTTCTGAACTGCTTGTAGACAAAAATCAAGATATCCTTTACTTATAGCATCACCATCTTCTTCCGGGTCCGTCAAGTGTGTCAAACGGTTTCCATCCAAATTGAATCTTGTTGATAAATAGTATTGCTTAGTGATGGCATCTTGAGGACCTATGGGGCTGGCAACATTGCTGAGTCTCCTATTCTCGATATCAAATTGATTATCATCAATCAGTTTAAACTGAGGGGTTAATTTCTTGAAGTGATACTGGACATGTGAACGTCCAAATTTGTCAAGGTTCATTTTAGTTATGATATGTCGACATCAATGCATTCTCATTTATACTGTTTAAAAAACGGCTCTTTGGCTTTTCAATGTACCCATCCTCATACAGTTCTTCTACAATTGATATTATGCCATTCACAACACCTGTATTCCCTGCCAATTTTTCCGCCCACAATACCTCTAGATCACGAATTAGTTCATGTATATCATTCCAATATTTATATTCAATCGGGCTGTTCGTTAATTCCTTAAAAAACATAGCTCCACCTCCCTTGGTCGTGGCTGATGATGATAGCAAGGGTTTGATTATTTGCGTATACTTTTCGCTGCGGCTCCCTCGAATTTGCCCACTTACGTCATAATCTCGCCTTACAACATTAGTAGCTTCTAAAATACTTCTATAATCTTTTCTATCTTTTGAATTTACTAGATTTAAATTGGGTTCATTCATAATAAGCAGATCATGTAAACCTGGAGACCCTTTATACGTGACACCTTTAATAATCATATCGTTTCCTTTAATTGTAACGGGAGTATTACCAATTGTCCATTTGTCAGTTTTGGTATCGTAGTGGACTCCATAAGTATGATCAATAACACCTTCAGGATCCCTCATAATACGTTCAACGTATATACGAGGTAATCCATGATACTGCTCGAGAAATTCTTCTGAGATGGGTTCATTACGGGTAGTAGAATCATCTGTGACACTAAGAGGTTCTTCTTCTTCCTCAATATTAATCTCTCCTACAACAGATGTATCTAAGAATGATGGTGTACAAAGACCTGGAGTAGGATTTGTTTGAAAAAACGGAAGCTGAGCTAGTTGAACTTGAGCTAGCGGGCTAGTGGGGGTAGTAGCGTGCTTTCTCGGAAATATTAATAGGGGTGTTTTTTTGGGTTTAACGCCAATGGGCTCCTTTTTAGGTGTTTTTTTTATCTGGATTGATTTTATCTACTATTTCAGTTAGAGGTCCTATTAGGGGTTTATAAGTACTTTCAAATGTTCTTTCATTATCAATGCGAGCAGTTTTAATACTGTTATACTTCTGCTGTATTACTTTACGAGTCTGAATAATTTTTTTCTTTAATATCATTTCCTTGTTATCCATTGTAGTAAAGCGAGTTTGCTGAACATATACCGGTTTACCTCGAACAGATAGCTGTTTACACAAACAGATAGCTGTTAATACCTAAACAGATCAGTACCTACTAAACTACAGTAAGCAGTTTAAGGTATTATATATTCATCAAATCTTTTCCTATAGCGACCATTATTAACTTCAGCATCCTTGTTTATGACCATGAAACCAAACGGATCTACCCAGCATTTTGAACACATGTCCCGAAATGATTTCATGCTTATGATGGGACTTATATGATCCTCATATACATGTTTTAAGTTTAATTCATCTTGCTCAAATAATATAATTAGATTCGCATTGTCACGAATTAATTGCTTTGGAATTTTACTGCAAGTTTGACCCAAATAGAAACAGTCAATATCGTTATGCCTACCCATAGAAAAATATGCCCTTATGCTATTTTGCTTTTCACAAGCGATATCATCGAAGATAAAAATAGAGTTTGATTTTGCAGAATTAGGCTCAATTACATCTTGATTATCACTGAAGGTAAAGTAACCTATATCCTTCATTGGAAGTAAGATTTCCTGTAAAAGTTTGTACTTGTTTTGATTCAATGACTTAGAGTATACGTATACATGTTTAAATTTCAAGTCATTTTTCTCGGTAATCAGACTGATCATTGCGTTTGTTTTACCACAATTGGAGGGGCCACATATAATACCACATATACTATTAGGAAGTAAATCTCCATGTTTTGAAGTAATAGACTTTTCATCAAAGTCATGATTTTGAATTGAGAGTTTTTGTTTTTGAGCAACTACTTTCATCGTTAGTGGATGAAATAAAACTAAATGCATAATTACAACATTTTTATTTATATACTAGACTATATTACAATAACTATAACTTTTTCACTTCCCCAGTGAGTGGGCTGTACTGCATAATAGCGTCATGGAGGATAAGACCATAGACAACAATTCCATTATCGAAAGGTGTTAGAGATTCCATTTCCAATTTGATATCTACTGTTGAGTTTTTTAAGGATTCATTTTGTTTAGAGCAGTCAATTACAAATACTGGACATGATTTGAATTCGGAATAGTTGAATAATGCATCTTTATCATCTTCACCATAGTAATCATATCGAAATTTCAAAAAATTGTGATAGGCAGGTATATATTGGTTAGCACTGAAGTTCAAATGCATTGCTTCATATGGATAATACTCAGAATTCAGATGTACTTTAAGATTTCTGATGTTAATGTGATCAAAATTTCCGGCCCTTGCTGACCTTGTATACCTTTTACCTTGTTGGAATGCAACAATTATCCAACGTGGTTTTTCCAGTTGCGTTGATGTTTTTATTGGCCATATGTCTGAGGTTGCCTGTTTTAAAGAAGGTAATTCATATAACTCCCATTGACGAAATGGAACAGTAATAATAGAATTTTTATTGATTCCTTGAAACAAGTTAAGTTTCGCAGCATCACTAAGTGTTAAGTGCGGTACTTTCCATTGAATTTTATTTAAGGTTATTGCGGCATCAACTTCACCATAGTAACAGTTTGTATCGCTTCTAGATCGAATTAAAACTAACTCTTGGCGCATATTCACGATTACCTGACGATAATCCTCCATTATTCCAATATGTGGTTCAATGGTATGCATACTGTAAAAGATTTTTCTCCATTTTGCTCATCGAATTCTACTTGTAATGGTTCTTCGTTCTTTGGTGACCATCCCAAATGGCTTAGTGCTTTGCTTTTGCTTGCCGTATAAGAAATATATCCCTTAAGCGTAGATGTTATTCCTGGATTTCTACAAACATCCACTCTCTGGCCACCTAACTCATAACGAATTTCTTCGAAAAGAAAGTTCGGGAAATTGTTGGTTAAGCTGCATGCTTTTCATTCATCTTCTTTTTTGAGCTCAAGTTTACCTTCTATGTACAGAAAACTATCATAAGTAGCCGTAATTAGATCTTGACTTTGAATTAAGATTCGTATTTCTTCGGAAGGTCCATATTTAGAAGATCCATATGGAAATAAGTGTGAATATCTGATTTAATTATAGTATCATCAAAATGTACGTCTTGAAAGACGTTTAACGATTCTGCCATTGTGGTTGAGAACTTTTAAACCAATTGACGTTAAAAAGTATTTCTCTGCAGATGTTAACCGCAATGAAGGTTGATGACTAATTAATGAGTTACTGTAGGGATGATGTCTTTTATATGAATTTTTGAAAGATGGAATTGGACCCATGTTCTTTTAGTTCTAAGCGTACAGTGAATGGTTCACTTTCACCAAAGTCTATTAATTCACCCTTTTGATTAGTCAAATTAATTGTTATATTACTAAAATGTCAGTGTTTACTTCTAAATATTGAGTATTGCTTGGAGTTTTATCTAGACGATAACCTGGAGGAACTGAAACATCAATCTCATATAATACTTTAGCAGGTTTCCCGTTTTGATAAGATCCCTTTATAATGTTGTACTCTACGTGTAGATTAGTGTGTTTAAGTATTTGGATATCTAACGCAGATGTATGTAAAATATTTGGTTCTAATATTTTAGACTCAAACCCTAGCATGCGCCCAATACCATTTTCTTTAGTAAAATCAATCTCAAATGAACTGTTTATCTCACATTTAAGTGTAGGTATTGTTGTTTGCTCTAATGATAAACTTTTCTGTGGGTATTTTAGATTTTAGATAATCGTTAATTTTATCTAACTAACTATGCTATCTAACTATATGCACCGTGTGGAATATTAATCACTTGCAAATGAGATGGATTTGTTCTAAAATAAAATCTATCGTTATCTGTATAAATGTTTCTAATGCTGTTGCAGCCGTAAAATCCAACCAATTCAATAATGTAATTTTTCCCCAAATCTAGCTCTATCGGTGGATAGAAGTTGTAGCTAGCTGTGTTACCAACACCTTCTAAACTTAATGTTATTGACATAACTGAGAAAATTTGATGTTGTGCTGATTATTTACATAAAAATGGTAGGCATAGGTGTCCGCAAATAATTGTATTAAACTCTTGATCTTGGTTGTAATTATAATATATTTTACACCCCCGAAAGTAGTTAATCACTTCGACTGGTGGTCGAATATTACCGAAACTATCGTAATACCATACCTTTTTATCGCGCTTTTTGTAGCAAACCCAATGGGTACCTGGTCCTCTTTGGCTATCTAAGTTAATAATTCCAGATTCATATTTCCGTGGTAATTTAGGCATGCTATCTCTCATAAAAATATCCCTAAAGTAGGGGACATTTTTAGTGTATTTCCTTAAATCAATATCCGTTAACGGTCTTTCGGGCAATCTATTCAGTTTTTTGGAAACGGTTTTAAGTATAATGCACCACCACCAGATTTGTTTGGTTTTAGATACAGTGCACCGTCTTTCTTATTCATACAATTCCTGATGTACCGCCAGCTAAAGCACCGATTGCTGATAATCCTGCGAATAACGGAATAAGAAATGGTAAAAACCCTCCTTGTTTAGGTAGGGGAATTACTCTAGGAACTTTAATGTTTTTCTTTCCTCCTAAACTTTTTACCACACGTTTTGCCGTTGAAAGCGTTGACTTTATTGTGTCTGTGAAATTTCTGTTAGGTTTAATTTTTTTAGCTATTGTTTTGCGTAAATGCAATAAATTTCCGCCATTGCATTTTTTCTTCTTCTTCAGATTAGATCGACGTTTACACCCCATTCCTAATTTTCTCTTTGCTTTCATGGCGGTACTGACTGCTAAAGCTGAAGTTCGTTCACCTAATGTTGCGCCTGATGATTTAAAGCGTTCCGAAGATTTTTTTTGTAAAATTTTATCCGCTTTATGTCTACTATCTAAATCTCTGTGATCTCTGTAACTGATATCATGAAGTTTGCACTGAGCATTTAATTGATTAATACCGGGGTCACCGCGAGCGAGTCGTTTTTCTAACTTAGTACCAGGACCGCAATACTGGTAACCAGGTAAATGCAATTCAAACGGAAGTTTATTGATTAGAGCATTCACTAAACCACCACCACCACCTACACTCTGTCGCTTCTTAACTAACATTGTTTACCTGGATGGATAGAACCGGGTATTTATACCTAAATTGAGAAAAACAAATCATAGTTATTTCTTTATTCAGTAAATGCTATACATTAGATAAGCAGGGCGATAATACAAAATTTCCATTAAACATACAGTGTTATGTGAATTAATATTATACTTAGCATTTATAACATCATCAATATCTTTATAAATTTCATCATCACCACCACGGAATTCTTTCTCACGAAAACGACGGTAGTTAACAACTTGTTGTGTTAACTTTTCATAAAAACACACCAGATGGTAAGATTCAAGAAATTCCAATCTATAGCTTATTATATCTTTTAAATTGAATAGTTCTTCTATACTATGTGAGTTGAATGTGCAAGAACAGCAGTTGTAGTTTTCTATCATAACAGTTTTCAAAATTCTGTCATATCCTTTAATTAATTCCCAATTGTAATAAATACTAAGATTGCTAGATAGAGATTCATAATGTTGATCATAGATTATATCTTCTTCTTCGTTTACATTTGACCAGTCAATTTTATTTTCAATTTCTTGGGATCGGAAAAATTGTAATTCTACATATGAATGCCATCTTAGAAGCTCATTCCATTCCTACATATCCAACACTACATTATCGGTTTGATCACAGTTAGCACACCCAATACGCACTACTGGTGCAAGCTTGAGGTGCGTACTGTATCCAATTTCCATATGTTTTGCATGATGAGTATCGTTCGATAGTTTATAATAAACACAATCGATTAATTATTCATTAGCTGCTTGTTTATACACTTCAGATAAATCATATGGCTGTCTGTCAGTGTTAGAAGAATAACCTTCACCATGTTTCTCTTCATTTTTACTTCTATTAACACCATTACTATTTTGACAGCACCAACAACACAAGGTAAAATTGTTATTCATATTGTTACTGCAACTATGTGGGGTATCCATATATAACGGTGAACTTCTGAGTTTGGATCGTTCCAGAAATGATGTTATTGCTGCCTGCATTATAACGACTGTACTTGCTTGCAATTGCACTAGGATTAAACGCTGTTTAAGAAATGATTTTAGTTAAATCATGCGGGTGGGGTTGTGGTACTGCTATTAAAAACTAAATGTTATGTTTGTTGTTTTCCCGACTGCACCCAAACTACTCATGAAGACATCCCTCGTGTTTAGTTGCGTTTTAAATCCTTCCATTCGATTTTCTTCTTTCAAATACTCATAAAAGCGTTGAGGTAATATACATTTAAAATCATCCGTTTACATCACTATACGTTCACCATACTTAATATTTATTACTCCCACATTAATCACTTTATACCTTTTTGATATCTCGAGGTCACATGCACTTTAAAAAAGTTGGCAGTGGGTGCTTTGGTTTAACCCTGCTAATTCCATGTTTAACAATTACAAGTTGCTAATTGACTGATCTCAACACACCTCGCTGTGGTTTATATCACTAAAATGTATCCTTGACTTAAGTACCTATGACAACATGTTTAAACTTGTTAAATACACACCTACTTTTAGTTTAGTAAATTATTTCACCTTGACCCAATTTAGTCAATATAAGCACCATTTGACCTTGCTCTACTTTTTAGCATAGACAACAACTCGCATTCTTCTTGTTTCCATGAATTGATTCTATTTTTATACTTCTAAGAAATGTCATACGATACCCCTACAGGTCAATAACCTTTGATGTTGACCACACTATTTGTAGACTTCTAAGAATTGTAATATGATGATGACAGTGCAATTTCTATTTTTAGCTTCTGACCTAGACATACAAATTTCCCGCCAAAACGTTTGACCTTGTAATGAGGATGGTGACATTGCAATTTTTAGCGAGCTCCTAAAATTTAAATTTCCCGCCAAAAGTTTGACCTTGAAGAGATCCAAAAGCTTACATTTCTCTCCACCAGAGGGCGAGTGACCTTGAACTGGTCTAGAACCGGCCCTTAATCACTACTAGTATTCAATACGAAGATACAATGAAAGTGCTTGTCCTAGTAAAAAGTGTAAAGGCAATAAAGCGTCTGATTTCCTGGACACATAAAATTAATTATTCTAACTAAAATTACATAATAACGAAAATAAAATAATAGTGCTTGCCCTAGTAAAAATTGTTATATTGTTTATTTACTGTAAAGTCAATAAAACATCTGATTTCTAACACGGCCAACCTGACTCTGGCGATGTTCTCGGAGTTTCTCATTCACGCACTTAAACAGAGAGACCGTCAGTCATATTGTGCATAGTGGAGACCTCAGACCACACTTGGCTCTACCACTGCCGGGACACAGACCATCAAGCATATCGTGCATAGCGGGCACCGCAGCAACCACTTGGCTGTACCACTACCGGGACAGTGACCATCAAGCATATCGTGCATAGTGGGGACCGCAGCCACCACTTAGCTCTACCACTACCGGGACAGAGACTATCAAGCATATCGTGCATAGTGGCGACCGCAGCCACCACTTGGCTCTACCGCTACCGGGACAGAGACTATCAAGCATATCGTGCATAGTGGGCACCGCAGCGACCACTTGGCTCTACCACTACCGGGACAGAGACCATCAAGCATCAGAAAGCATCTTACCTACTTAACATCATCGTTCTCCTCCAGAAACTCTAGGATCTCTTTCATGTTGCACGTCAGAGACCACTGTGAGGGCCATGATCTTAGCTGTTCCTTGGATGCTTTCGAAATTATACTGGTACCAGCTTTCTTAAGTTCATACCGACCATTTTCAGGACATTTCACCACCTCGTACGGACCTAAAAACTCATAATCGCTTTTACTGATATGCATCTGTGAATCACGGTGCATTAAAACAAAATTGCCTGGAGTAAAATGTGTGAAATTTTTCCTTTTACGATTACCGTCTTCTACATTTGCTTGGGATAACTTTTGTGAAACTCGCTGCCTGTCTATCTCCCGATTACGAACAGGCGTAAATCTTCCGAAATATTTTGCAATAGATGTTGTAGCAGAGGGGTGGAGACATTAATCCCTGACAAAAGTTGAAGAGGGGTCATACCCGTGGACTTTTGGACAGTACTGTTTAATACCAGCTGTGTCTTCCATAAGCCACTCGGCCATTCTGACTTGGTGATAGTTTCGATCCTAAGTAGGTTACGAATTGTTCGCATGTATATTTCCACTTGTCATTTCCCCTATGGATATCTGGTGTAATGTAATGGTATTCTATTTTTCAGGCGTCTAGATGTTTGGGAAACGTGGTATTTTTAAAGGATGTCGCAGAATCCATAATAAGTTTTTTGGGAGTTCCGAAGAGGGCCAGCACATTTTGTAGTTTCTGGCGAGCTTCAACTTCAGGGGGTTAGAATGCAATACTTTGCGAATGCGTCGATGATGACAAGAATGTGTTTGTAATTCTCGTTAGCCATGGGAAGAGGGCCCAAACAGTCCATATGCAAGGTGTGGAAGGGTTCTTTTGGCTTTTCCACAGATTTTATGGTGCCTTGCAGTGGTCCTGTTCTTGTTTTATTGATCGCACACATTACACAATGTTTGATATAACATTTGATGAAGTTTCTCATACGTGTAAACCAAAAGTGCTCAGAAATAGATGCATACGTCTTTTCGGCGCCAATATGACATTGATCGTCATGAAATATACGAAGCAATCCTAACCGACTTTGTCTTGGGACATACCACTGCAGGTTCACAGTACCGTCTTCCTTAGAACGCTTGTGATACAACATTCCCTTTCTTTCAGTATATTGATTAGAATCGACATCACCCTCGCTGAGCCGTCTGAGTAGGTCTTTGGACTTCTTCGTTCCCTTTTTGTTCTATATATGCCAAGTCACGGTGTGCTACTCTCCGAACTGTTCCAACAGGGTTCCTACTTAAGTAATCTGCATGGGGTAGGTTACTTCCTTTTCTATACGATATTTCAAAATCAAAATCCTGCGTGTACATCCACCATCGGGTCACACGAGGTATCAGATCCTTCTTGTTAGCTGTAGCCTTGATGGCGTTGCAATCCGTAACTAATTTGAACTTAAGAGCCAACAAATAAGTGCGAAAGTGTTTTAATGACTGTATAATTGCCAGCGTTTCAAGCTCATATGAGTGATACTTAGTTTCAATGCCGATTGTTATTTTACTAAAATACGCTACTACCTTCGGTTGCGTTCCATGTAGCTGGATCAAAATAGCTCCATACCCAATGCTACTTGCGTCGGTATGTAATTCGGTCGGCAGTTCTGGATTGTATACCGTAAGTAAGGGTCTGGATGTCAAATGACCTATTACGTACTGTCTTGCTTTTTCTTGCTCCACGCCCCATTCAAACGAGACATCCTGCTTTGTTAATCTCGTTATACATGCGGTTCTGCTGGCAAACTTGGGTACAAACTTTCGGAAGTATCCCGCTAGTCCCATGAATTGCCTAACTTGTTTAACGGATGTGGGTATAGGCGAGTTGGTCAAGGCTTCAACTTTACCTTTACCAGGCCTTATACCGTCACTGGATATTTCTCTTCCTAAATACTCCACAGAAGGTTGCAGAAAACGGCACTTTTGAATGTTAAGCGAAAATCCATTCCAATCTAACGCTTCTAACACTTGTCTAGTGTATGCTAAGCCCTCTTCGGGCGTCAAACCAGGGATCAAGACATCGTTCAAATACACTAATGCCACGGCATCCTTCAACTGACTCAGTGCAAGATTGATGGCTCTCTGGAATATAGCGTACAGGTCCTCAAAATGTCCGTCGGGAGTTACAAAAGCAGTTTTGCATTTGGAATCCTCGTGGATGGGTATCTGATCAAATCCCGACGCCATATCCAAGGATGCGAAAAACCTTGCCTTTCCTAGTCGATCTAATTGATCTTCAATCAAGGGGAGAGGGAATCGGTCTTTAATAGTAACACGATTAAGTTCTCGAAAGTCCACACACATGCGATATGCACCAGATTTCTTTTTTACGAAAAGGGCCGGGCTCGCAAAAGGAGATTCGCTGGGCCGAATAATGTTATTTGCAAGAAAATCTTCTGTAATCTCACGCATAGCATTTCTTTCGATGGCGGACAAACGGTATGGAGAACGGTTAACAATAACGTCTTTTTCTAAACTAATTTTTAAACTGGCATTCCTCACTATTCGCATTTTATTTCCGCTGGTTATCATCCCTGTGAATTCACGAAGGGCCCTTTGGAGCGCATCGTGACGTTCGAAGGGTACACCGATGTCATATGGGTTGAAGGAGACACTGCCTGAAATTCTGTTTATTCCGGACAACTCTCTGCGCCGAATTACGTACGAGCCTTGGTGATTAGTAATTACAAACAATGTTGGGTCCGTAAAAATATCCCGCCCAATAATAACGTCATAGTCAATACACTCATCCGGGACGAAAAAATTTGTCGTGCACGCCTGGAATGTCCTAGTTGCGCTAATCGTTGCATTAGAGAGCCCTTTCAGCGTAATATAACAAGTTGTAACCTTGCTTTCAAATAGCCACAAAAATTTCTCTGATATTAGAGAAAGATGTCCTTAAATAAAAATTTCCGTAGTGTCGGTAGGCGTCCCCGTCAGATAGAGATTGACAATGTCTACAACTTTCAATAGCTGCCTTTGTGAACCAATTTGACACGTCATGACAGTGCTTAGCACAGAAGGCGTAAGAGTCATTGTGAGAACTCGATAAATCAGATTTTTTACTCGAACCAGTCACTTTTGAACGACAGCTTGCCTGAATTGCCCAGTCTTACTGCACTGAAAACATTTCTTTCGCGAGACTACCAAACCGCTTAAATTTCCACCATCGCCAAAGGAATATTTACTTTTAGTAAAGGGAGCGTTGTTTCCACACTTACGGGCCTCTAGATCCTTTCGCGGCGGTTTTAGGAAACTTGAAAGGAAAATTAAGATATAGTAGGACAGTTAGCACTCACTGCTGCATTTCGTACATCGGGTTCACTTATTCCATGGACAACAAGTTCCGTTAGATCACTTTCAGACCAATTCGCTCTAAGATTTCTTAACAAGGCTGATTTCTCATGAACATACGTTTCATCAGGAGGGATCGGTTAAAGGTTGCCGCTTCCGATAATAAGCGACCCAAGTTCCTTTTTGGAGGAAAAGCCTCAATAAAATCTTGTCGAAAGGTAACCCAATCCCTTCGGTCGGGATTCCAACATTCATACCATCTTTTGGCACCGTTCAAAAGAAATCGACCCTGTCTAGTTAACGTTTCCACATCAGACCATGCTAATTCATGCTTTATTGCTTCAACGTGACTCACCAATTTGCTGGATTCGTCTACCTCTGGTCGAAAATATGGTACTTAAACATGTGTAAAATATTAATATACTTAAAAGTTTTTATTATTTTCAAATGTTGCCAGCTTGTAATCCCAAGAGATTGGAAAAACTAAATTCTGATTGTTCGCGAAAATGGAGACCAATTAAGATTTTTTACAACTAAAAAAACTATCAACAAGAAATTTTATAGTCGAAATACCACAACACGCAAAGCAAGACATCAGAATAGATCAATACAATTGTGGTGTGTACATAAGACGTGTTAGCAATATATCTCTGGAGAATCCTTTGACGTTGATAATTACAGACAACGACTAAAGCATGACCTACTTGCATGCACAAATGTCTGTTCTGCTCTGATCTGGCAGACAGCAATACCGGACTGCGAATAATGTTCTCAAGTGAAATAATACACGGAGAGGATGTAGGATATTAGGAAGGTTACTATTAGTCGCACTGCACTTAAAATTTGTTGCCGGTAACATCAGAATAACAGGAATTTAGCAAAACAGTTGCTGCTCTATTCTTAGGTGTTTCCTCTACTGCGTTAACAGTACACGTAGATTGAAGAGAAATACTGTGAGGAGAAGACTCAGAAATTGGAAAGTCACAGCCAGATGCAATGAAGTCTAAAATTTCCAAACTTGCAGTGCTTTGACAGTTACCAGCCTCTTGATCGGTTTTTTGGATGTTAAGTGGAGAAGTGGTCTTGACGGAATGCATTGCGTCATGGCCACAGACACAACTATTAAACCTTAAATGTTTATCTGGTTCATAAATGATGTGCCCGCTTCCTTTTATTTCAGAAGGCTGAATATATCGCAGTGGACTGGAGTCTTTTTCATTAATTTTGGTCCAAACCCTGTACATCTTCATTCTATTCTGCAGAGTGTCCTTAATGTGAAAGTATTTGCATAACATTTTATATACAGAAGCTTTTCTTCTATATTTACTTTTAAATTTTGGGGAAAATATTCCTTCTTGAATTAAAACGCGTTGTAGATTTTCAGAGGTTAAAGAATTTCCCAACACTCTATTACACTTATTATTACTATGATATTCTAAATAAAATTTTGTGAATTTGTTATTATGATGAATTATTTTATAAATGGTGCTAACATAACCATATTGAGTCCCATGTAAAAATTCCACAATAAGTTTACACAATTTAGGATCTATTGGCGAAGTAAAGCAAATCAATGTTAACCCAGTTTGGTAGCAATAACATCAAGTGCTTTTTACTTTCTAACCTACATATGTAGGCAGAGAAGGTTATGTAATGGACTTTTTTTCACTATCGCTAAATTTACCTATTAGCTCATTTTACAACTTTTGGCCAAGATCGGCCATGAGGTCTGGATGTGTGTCTGTGTGATTACGTGTGTGTGGGCGTGTCTGTGCGCGTGTGTGCCTGCGGGTGTGTGCGTGTGTGTGCGTGCGTGTATGTATATGTGCGTGTCCGCGCGTGTGTGTTGTGTGTGCGCGTATGCGTGTGCGTACGAGTGTGCTTGTGTGTGTGTGTGTGGATGTCTGTGTGCGTGTATACGTGTATGCGTATGTACGCGTGAGTGTGCGCGCGCATGAGTGTGCGTGTGCTTGTGCGCTGGTGTGTGCGTGCGCGCGCACGCGTGTGTGTGTTAAGTTAACAAGTATTCATGTCTATTAATCTCTATCTGACATGAAGTTTTAAACGTGATTCTGACAGATTGTTTTTGTTTTTACAATGTTGCCTGTTTTCGTTATTAACGTATGAAAGGTTGCATAGTTACCCTAAAAAATTATTTAGCAAAATTATTTCATTTCTTTTAATTTTTTAAGTTAGCAACGTTTGTTTAACAGAATTATCGTTTTTGCTTTTACAAAGTTGCCTATTTTCGTAATAAAATAGGTTGCATGAGTATCCTAAAAAAATGTTATTAAACTTGTAATGTGTCCATGACTTTATCAAGATTCGAATTGATAAATTATTTGTTAGTACAGAACATTTTAAATGGGGTATAGAGTTTCGTAACGGGATGTAATAACGCAGTAATGATGGGAGAAACTTTTCGATAAGTTTGAAAGGAAACATTGGTTAGTATATTTGTAAATAGGGATAGTTTTGTAGAAATAAATTTCGTATTTTAATTTGGTTAAATCACGTTGGGATTGCATCATATAAGATTGAATTAAAGAACGTATTCAGATCTTAGGTTGTAGGTACATCTTTTGCAAAAGTTCTATTTAGCCGCCAGATAGGCACCGTTCCGATTGATAAGAGTTTAAATATCTAATTTCTCAGATAAGATTTCGAGTAGAAACAGGTCTGCTGACAAACCAATCTCTCCCGACGTTTTTCGAATTTAGGCTTCGTGTATGCGCGGAGTGATATATTTAAGTTTTTTGGGCAGATTAGAGTGAAGGTGGTTGGAAATACAATGTGGGCGAAAGTAAAGTTTTTATGTTAGCAGTAGTAGTACAGGCGTAGAAGCGTATAGTTAGGGTGGCGTAGTCATCGTGAAACGACCCACGAGACCCATTTATCGTTGTGTATAGTGAATCCTTAAGAATAGTTATCCAGAACAGCGCTGAGTGTTAAGTACCTAGTGCTCTCGCTTTCCTCTCGAGAAGATTTCGCTTGTTTTGCGGAAATATACAACGTTCGTTTCAAAATTACAAACATTAAGCAGTTCACAGTGCGCCGCTTATTAAAGTCATAAGAATTAATTAGATAATCAGCAACCGCTGTAAATAATTTTGCTTGAGCAGTATACTTAAAGAAATTAAAACCAAGTGAACGAATTACGTGTCAATGTAAATATTTGCGTACACGATCCGTTGAGAATCTAACAACACGAAACAAAATACAGCCGTCATCATCTGTATGATATCACAAGCGTCCCCAGCATCAATCATCGTCGAGGTTATCGTCCGAACCAGATTCTGTGTAACAAAAGGGGCTTCTTCAATGAAAGGTAACTTATGTGTTTTTTTAATATGGTGATTAACAAATTTTAAATAAATATTTGAGTGTATTTTATTATGATGTTATTTAGGTATAAAAATGAAAGTATGAACGCACTGTTTAATTTTCGTAGAGATTCACTTTCGATTATTTTATCGTTTAAATTATGACAGTGATTTTATCCCGAGAATCGTACAAATTTATTTGACGTGTTTATTAATGTTATTCAAACTGACGAACGCCTGTATGGAAATTACTATAGGTTTATTAGAAGGCAGTTTGCAAATTCTAGCTAGAATCGCTGCCAAATTTAGATAAGCTCTTTGACGTTTATTTTATAACCAACATTGTCTCCGATTTCTTTGTTCCTGTATTTTTATTATTATTTACTATATGTTCATTATATTTATTTAGGTTATTGGACTTGTGTTTTTTTATTATGTGAACTTGCGGTTACACAGCATCTGAGGATAAGCAATTTTCGTATTTATTCTTTAAGTTTCTCATTAAATTAACGTAATTATATCAAGTTTAGTTTGAATGAAATATTCACGGCCGAAAGTTTTCGAGGGATTATTTTATTATAACCCACATTTAGAGGCCGATGAATATTGCACTTTTTTTCTTGGTTTTCTTATGAATTGAGCATAATTAAACGTAATTTGAGGAATTGGATTTCAAAGGATTGTGTACATAGTTAAAACGTTTTTTTTATTATTAATATAGTACCATATTTTTGTTTGGCGAGGTGAAAATTATTTTACATATTGAGTTTCGGGATTAACGTAACTTGACTAGAGATTAGTGTTTGTTCATCAAAGAAGTGATTGATTTTTGAGGGACGTTATGCCTTTATTTAAGCGTGAAAATATTTGTTTTGAAGCCTTTCAGGTTGGCGAAGGATCTGCTGGTCCTAGAGCCGCCTGTGGAGATTACGTATAGGTAAGCAAGTTATTTGGGTATTTTGAGCGAGCTGTGAACTATCGTAATTTGGTATTTCATCCCCTATTGTGACATTTCAAATATGCTGGCCCCATTTCCGGTTTTATGACAATTTCAACGCCTATTTTGACTTATGAATGGTATGCTATCTTACCGTGCGCAAAATTAATTAACATCTGACTCACACCCGACCGCTGGCTAATCGTACAAAAGCCAAGTTTATCTGTTATCTCGTTTTTCTGCCAGTTTATACCGTAACAAAATTAATTCGTTTCTTTTAATTTCCATTTTGTAGGTTGGAAGGTCGTGTGGTATTCCACACCAGATATTTTTTTTTATGTAAGGTATTTTTCAGTCATTTTGTGACCTAACAAAATTCTATTATCGCCAAATTGTAACAACAATACAAATTGTTAATAATGTGCCGCTGACTCATCGGTAGATGAATATAAGGGTGGATTCTCATAAATAGTTTAATTAACCTACCTGAAATGCTAGTTGCCTCTTTTATGCTTGATTGTTCCCACTTAATGGCATAAATGTTATCAAAAAATTATAAATAAAATAATAAATTCTCGAGCGCCATGTTATCTTTGTCCAGGAAAATAACAAAACCCTAAATAATGAATACTAAAACATTTAACAGAAATGAAAATAAAATAACAAGTTACATAAGTTTATTTAATAAATGGTTGAAAATGAGAAAAATATTCAGAAGTCTTAAACTAAATTATAAAAAAACTTTACCTTTTAACTGTTCTGTTTATAAACTGACACAGGTACTATGAAGCAGAAGGGTTTCTGTGGTGAAGTCAATGTCTTGCTTTAAGGAATTTCCTTGTAGTTTAATTCAAATTTATTCGTAACAGAATGCAGAACTTGCGTTGTAAGGGTAACTCATGTAAACTTGCCATTTAAAATAATAATATTTTAAAATATAGACTTATACGTGCCATTAAAGATTTGTAAGTATACAAATTAAGTGATTATAAAGGTGCGTACTTAAAAAATGCATACTTTAAAAATAAGTATTGAAAAGTGTAAATTAACGTGCCTAGAAAACAAACAAATGCTTAGTTTTAAATACAATGGAAAAAACAACTTACCACCAAAATTTCTTGATGGCACAAATTAAAAAATTAAGTAAAATCATGATGATGGTTGTTAACATTCAGCATTAACTGAATTACAAAAAGCTTTCAGAATAACTCAAGTGTAAAAGTTTCCTTGCGTATGCGCTGTTACATAATATAAATCCAATTTAATAATTTAAGAGAGGAACTATTACTATTTACGTTTAACATTACACACAAAAGAGGTTTGTTCTAGAAAATGCAATTTAAGATTGCCTTTCACTTTTACATGACAAATTAATTAAAAACTCTAATTGTTACGCCAAATAAATTAATGATCTTAGATTAACGTATTTTTAAATAACTAACCACAAAAAGTTGTATACAATTTCAGCATGCATTATGATAGCCTAAAAGAGAAACTACAATCAGATAATTCACTATCTTCCTATCTATAAACAACTTAGTTTTAATCACTATTTTGAAAAAAACTTTTGTGCCACATTGATTTCTTGTTCCAGTAGTTCCATTTTTCGGGGTGTCAGTAGATATCATAGTTTTTCTTTGCGTGTTCTACTACCCTGATTTTTCCTCGACCGGCTTTCGAAAGCCATCTAAATACTTTTGGGCTTAAAATGTTGAATCCGTGCAGTTTTTTAAGAGAGGAACTATTACTATTTACGTAATATTACAACAAAAGATTTGTTCTAGAAAATGCAATTTAAGTTGCCTTTCTCACTTTTACATGAAAAATAATTAAAACTCCTCTAATTTTACGCCAAATAAATTAATGATCTTAGATTAACGTATTTTTTAATACAACCACAAAAAAAAAGGTTGTTACACACCCCCCCCTAAAATTTGGACTCGGAGATCACCAAAGCGGAGATTCCAAACACTAATCTAATAAATGAAATTTAAAAAATACAAAATGTTAA
The DNA here is from genome assembly GCA_036346205.1 of Vesta saturnalis. Taxonomy (NCBI): domain Eukaryota; kingdom Metazoa; phylum Arthropoda; class Insecta; order Coleoptera; family Lampyridae; genus Vesta; species Vesta saturnalis. The sequence continues at coordinate 392,413 of JARFJB010002408.1, read as the reverse complement.
GCTAATTAAAATATAAGCAATATTGAAAAAATAACAAGAAAATGTACGAAGAAGTACGGAAAATGTGGTGACGTTGGTCAGGAAAGACCCTCGCAACACCAAAAAAGCTAATGACGCGCTACCACCCGCACACGCCACTAGTCGAGAATCAAGGACCCGAAACCTTAAATAAAGTAAAAACTTTAACTGGTGGGGTTAGTGAAGCAAACCACCATCAGAAGAGCAAAATGAGTATCCGGTAAAAAAATTTGAATCTAAGGTAAAAAACGAACGGAAACCGTAACCTACCATGACCTGAAGGGACAGTGGGCAGAGAACCCGGAAACGGTCATCGTGCAACTTCATAACAAATCAAGGCTAAACGCCACTCTACTCGAGAGTATAAAAATAGAAAAAAAATCCTTTCGGACTAACAATAAATAATCGCGAGACTTGAGGTCGAGAGAGAGCGGTTCAATTACCCTACCCCGGTGGTCTCAAACCAAGCCTCCTAGGTACATAACACAACTACCACAGTCACGTTCGATAAGTGAGTCAAAATCGGTAAACCCAAGATAAGACTATTTCCTTGGCAAATTAGCTCAGGATGCTTCGTCGTGGAGAACAAGAGAGGCCATTCTACCCTTCACGAGATTCAGGTTTCATGTTGTTCCACAGTCATCGTCCAAGACCCAACATACCCTAACTAACACGCACGTTTTATAAATAAATCGAAATCTAGGTGAGATAGCAAAGAGAAAGATGAAGCACTCTTACGAACACAACAACCCCCTCCTAAAACTACCAAAACGTCATAATCAGGAAGTGAACTAATCGAGGTTGACACGAGGCGAACCGAAGTCCTCAAGCACCGTCCAAGAATAGTAACACTACACAAATCAGGAAAAATAAAATAATTAAATCAATTAAAAAATAAAAATGTATAGAAGCATTACTAGTTTTCTTATCCATGGTTATGAGTTTTACACGTCAAATTAACGATCAGAGGTAAACTCAAAATAGTTATCTTCAATTTTACTATTGTAACAATAGCAAATTGTAAATCCAATAAAGGAAGAGAATCTGCCTGAGAACTAATGTCCCACAAAGTCGGCAATTCAATCACACAATGGGATCTAAATATCAACCATCGTGCTAAACAAATGTAGCAAAAATCATGCTAACAAATGTAAAAAATAATTAAGTGGTTTGCAAAGCCACAACAATATAAAATAAAATAATGTACGAAATAAGCACAAAATAAAATTATTTTGAAAAATTATCAAAATAATTAAAAAATATAAATAAGAAAACCAGAATGTAAAAATACTAAAATCGAAATATAATTAAAAAGAATACGAAAAAATAAGAACTAATGAGGTTTTAAATCCTTAACATGAAAAACACCTAAGGGTTTATTATCAATAGGAGTGGCCAATCGGTACGTAGTTGGACATACCACCTCAATAACTTTTGCTTCAACAAATTTTGGAGCTAACTTTTGACTATAATTTTTAGTCGCATCAGATAAAGTAAAATTCTTTTTCCAAACCAAATCGCCAACGTTTAATTTCAACGGACGACGTCGCAAATTGTAAGATTTTGAATTTCTTTCGTAAGCTGCATGTAAATTTTGTTTAACATGTTTAAAAATGGGTGAAAGTTCATTTAAATCTTGAACCAATTGTTCACGGTTAGTAATAAATAAATCATCCTCTTTGAAATCCTTTAGTCGACCATAAAAAATCTCCAGAAATCGGAACTGTCCGACCAAACGCCAAAAAGGAAGGTGAAAATTTCGTAGACTCATGAACAGCGTTACGAATAGCATGCGCAATTTTGTGAATTTAAACATCCCAATCCTTGTGATCATCTTGAATATAAGATCTAATCGCATTACCTACTACTTTATTAACTCTCTCAACAAAATTTACTTGTGGATGATAACTTGCATTAAACCAAACGGATTGAACTTTGTAAGAACTCATTAAATTTTTAAATTGTGAACTTTTAAATTGAGGACCATGGTCCACCATACAAATTTGAGGAACACCGTATACTAGAAATACATAATTCTCAATATATTGACAAATTCTTTTAGCAGTAGCACTGCGCATAGGGTGAATCAAAGTAAATTTAGTAAACCAATCACAAATAACTAATAAAACTGTGCTTCCACTCTTCGATCTAGGAAAAGGACCCACTAAATCAATAGAAATACATTGAAAAGGATAAGAAACATTTTTCTCTTTACCCATAAAACCATAATGATTAAATTGTGAAGACTTGCTTCGGTTACAAACATTGCAATTCCTAATATATTTAGAAATAGCTGACTTCATTTTTGGCCAGTAATAAAATTCTTTAATTTTTGAAAATGTTTTAAAAACCCCAAAATGTGATGATGTAGGATCATCGTGAAATTTTCGTAAAATATCTTTCCTTAAAGATTTCGGAACAACTAATTTCCATTCCACTAAATTCGATTCGATGTTTAAATCATTAGAAATAAATTTGTAGAGTTTATCATCTTCAACTCTCCAATCAGGAAATAATTCAGGATTTTTAGAAACGTTGGCTAACATTCTCTTATACCAATCGTCTAAATCGACAACAGAAAATTCTAAAGAACTAACTTCCAAAGGTGCTCTAGAAAGTGCATCAGGAACTACATTTAATTTACCTTTACGATGAATAACTTCAAAATCAAATTGTTGAAGTTTAACACTCCATCTGGCTAATCTACCAGAAGGATCTTTTAAATTATTGAGCCAAATCAATGAATGATGATCAGTAATAACTTTAAAATGGGTACCTTCAATATAAGGTCTAAACTTTTGAATACCAAAAATAACTGCAAGTAACTCACGTTCTGTAATAGAATAATTTTGCTCGGCTTTGTTCAAAGTACGAGAACCATAGGCAATAACAACTTCCTCCTCTCCTACTCCTTGTGTTAATACACATCCAACTCCACAATTAGATGCATCACATTGTAAATAAAATGTTTTAGAAAAATCAGGGCTCGCTAAAATAGGAGCATTAACTAATAAAGATTTAATTTTTAAAAATGAATCATTCGCTTCGTCATTCCATAAAACTTTCTGAGATTTCTTCTTACCTTTCAATAAATTATTAATCGGAGATAAAATAGTGGAAAAATCATGAATGAAACGTCGATACCAAGAACACATTCCAATAAAATGTTTAACTTCTGTAAAAGTATGTGGTTGAGGAAATTGAGTAATAGCTTCCACCTTTGAAGGATCGGTGTGAAGACCATTCTTATCAATAATAAAACCTAAATATGATAATCGAGGTTTACAAAATTCACATTTATCTAAATTAATATTCAATTGGGCATCATCAAGCCTTTTAAAAACTTCTCTTAATATCGCAACATGTTCCTTGAATGTACTTGAAAAAATAATAATATCGTCTAAATAAACAAAAACTGATTGAGATAAATCATGTCCTAAAATGGAATCCATAAATCGTTGTAATGTACTGGGTGCGTTTGTAAGTCCCATGGGCATAACAGTATACTCAAATAATCCTCTACGTGGAACAGTAAAAGCAGTTTTTTCACAACTCTCAGCGTCTAAAGGTATTTTCCAAAAAGCTTTCTTTAAATCAATTGAAGTTAAATACCGAGCATCTCTTAATTTATCCAAAATATCGTTTAAAAATGGTAAGGGGTAAGCATCTTTTTTTGTAACAGAATTTAATTTCTTAGCATCAAAACAAACTCTAAAATCACCTGACTTCTTCTTAACTAAAACCATTGGAGAATTCCAAGGGGAAGAACTGGGTTTAATAATTCCTTGCTCTAACATATCATCAATTTCTCTGTTTGCATGCTCCAACATAGCAGGAGATAATGGAAAATAACGTTGTTTAATTGGTACTGCATCACCAGTATTAATTGAATGAAAAACTTTATTTGTCTTACCTAACTTTGAAGTAGATAAGGTTTTAAAAAGGTCAATAACTTGATTTAATTCAAAAACTTGATTATTATTAAGATCATCAATACTCCTAATCATAGAAAAAGTTGTCTCCGCAGAGTTTGCAACATAAGAATTTTCACCAAAATCAGCTTTAATTTCAAATAAACGACAAAAATCTACCCCCAAAGTAATTGCAGTAGTAATAAATTCAGAAACAATAACAGAAATAGTTTTAGTAATACCATTAATAGTCAAAGATAAATCAACACTCCCCAAAATGGATTGTGAAGAACCATCAGCAATAACCAATGATGAAAAAGGCGAATTCCTATTTAATTTTAAATCATATTTATCAATCAAATACAAAGAAGGCTTACCTAAAATTGTTACGGTAGCTCCACTATCTAATAAAGCAATAAAATTCTCATTAAAAATCCTAACATTAATAAAAGGTCTAACATCATCATTATTCTCAACAAATTTAGAACAATTTTTCGAAGTTCCAAAAAATTCCTTGACAGTAATCAACCATTCGTTAAAAACATGCTTGTCAGCCTCTGAAAAATCATAACAAATGTGTCGACTAACGGAACACTTTCCATTTACAAGTTTTTTGAAAATTTACACCTCGGACAATTAGAAAAAGTAACATTGGAATAACCACATCTAAAACAAAAGATTCTATCATCACCCTTATCACAGGTGTGAAAGGTATGACCCAACTGTCTACACTTAAAGCATGTTGTTGAAGACTTAGCTGTATTAATTTTTGGAGTTGTAAAAGTAGAATTCATATTTTTTGATTTAATACCTGAAAAATGGACCTTAGGTTTAATATTTTGTTTCGCCGCCGAAGAAGGTTTATAATCAGATTGTCTTTGTGAATCTGAATAAGAATTAAATTTGAATTTAGAATTCTGAACTTTCAGTTGTTGTAATTTTTTACACAAATCTACTAAATGAAAAATATCATTTACACTAACAAGGGCTAATTGAGTAGCAAACCAAGGTTGTAAATTTTCATTATAATCCTTAATTGTTCACCTTCCGAAGGAGGAATCTCTAATTGAGAAAATAAATTAACCATTTGAGAAATAAAAAGGGTTGGAATTTCATCAAAAGCCTGTTTACGACTTTTAATATCCTCTAACAAAACTTCATCATGTCCTTCCGGTAAAAAGTCGCTTTTTAATTTAGTAATAAGATCATCCCAAGTATGTAAAAACGGTTTAACCGCCCTATACCAAACTAAACCTTTCCCTGCAAATAAATCAACACCTGATAAAAGCATTTCCTTCCTAGAAATATTTCGAACAATCATTAGCTCCTCACATCTTTGAATAAATGTAAAAACTTCTTTCTCACTACCATTAAACTTTAAATTTAATTTATATACAGGAACAGAACCTTTAGAAATTTGCAAGTTATTAATTAACGTGGAAAAATCTTCTGTAGGTATATTAACTGAAGTATTAACAGGGTCATTTTGTGACATCGAAATATTAGAAGTATCTAAATTTGAAACATCATTATTTAATTCAATATTTTCATTTATAGATTCAATTAATTCTAACGATTCGTTACATAAGGTCAACAACTGATCGTGTAAATGTAAAAATTCATTATCAAAAGTAATGTAAGTCAAGCGTTTCAAAATATGAATTAAGCGTGTGTGTAGTCTAAGATATTCTGATTTCGAGGGCTTATGTTTAAAAAGTTTAATTGAAGACTGAATATGATTTAACTTTTCCTTCAATAATTCCAATTCTACCGTTTGATTTATATCGCACTTCGGGTATGAATCAAGTAAATTTGGATTGATCTTTTCTGCATTTAACAGACGTCTTAAGAGTTTACGCTTCTCTTCCACAATTAACCGTTCTGCTCCACTTACATTGCGAAATTGTAGTTCAATTAATAATTCATCACTATAAAGAACATCAACTAAATAATTTACAGTTGACATCGTCACATATTATATAACACACTCAATAAAGTTCATTATAAAACACATAAAAAACCAAGCGTAACCTAAATCGTAACACTCCTTAAAATTCTGTAAACACTAAATAATCAAATCAAAAAATATAAACAATCAAGTGGGAATAATTAACATTGAAACAACAGCATGTCCCTGCTCTGGCGCCACAAATTGTGACCTAACAAAATTGTATTATCGCCAAATTGTAACAACAATACAAATTGTTAATAATGTGCCGCTGACTCATCGCTAGATGAATATCAGGGTGGATTCTCATAAATAGTTTAATTAACCTACCTGAAATGCTAGTTGCCTCTTTTATGCTTGATTGTTCCCACTTAATGGCATAAATGTTATCAAAAAATTATAAATAAAATAATAAATTCTCGAGCGCCATGTTATCTTTGTCCAGGAAAATAACAAAACCCTAAATAATGAATACTAAAAACATTTAACAGAAATGAAAATAAAATAACAAGTTACATAAGTTTATTTAATAAATGGTTGAAAATGAGAAAAATATTCAGAAGTCTTAAACTAAATTATAAAAAAAACTTTACCTTTTAACTGTTCTGTTTATAAACTGATACAGGTACTATGAAGCAGAAGGGTTTCTGTGGTGAAGTCAATGTCTTGCTTTAAGGAATTTCCTTGTAGTTTAATTCGCCAAATTTATTCGTAACAGAATGCAGAACTTGCGTTGTAAGGGTAACTCATGTAAACTTGCCATTTAAAATAATAATATTTTAAAATATAGACTTATACGTGCCATTAAAGATTTGTAAGTATACAAATTAAGTGATTATAAAGGTGCGTACTTAAAAAATGCATACTTTAAAAATAAGTATTGAAAAGTGTAAATTAACGTGCCTAGAAAACAAACAAATGCTTAGTTTTAAATACAATGGAAAAAAAAACAACTTACCACCAAAATTTCTTGATGGCACAAATTAAAAAATTAAGTAAAAATCATGATGATGGTTGTTAACATTCAGCATTAACTGAATTACAAAAAGCTTTCAGAATAACTCAAGTGTAAAAGTTTCCTTGCGTTGCGCTGTTACATAATATAAATCCAATTTTTTTAAGAGAGGGAACTATTACTATTTACGTAATATTACACACAAAAGATTTGTTCTAGAAAATGCAATTTAAGTTGCCTTTCTCACTTTTACATGAAAAATAATTAAAAACTCCTCTAATTTTACGCCAAATAAATTAATGATCTTAGATTAACGTATTTTTAATACAACCACAAAAAGGTTGTTACAATTTCAGCATGCATTATGATAGCCAAAGAGAAACTACATCAGATATTCACTATCTTCCTCATCTATAAACACTTGTTTTCACTATTTTTGCTTTTGTGCCAATTGATTTTTTCTGTTCCAGTAGTTCCATTTTTCGGGGTGTCAGTAGATATCATAGTTTTTCCTTTGCGTGTTCTACTACCCTGATTTTTCCTCGGACCGGCTTTCGGAAAGCCTCTAAATACTTTTGGGCTTAAAAATGTTGAATCCGTGCACGGTGTAGACGGATGTTCAGTAGATGTTGACGTAGTGGCATGTTCAATAGATGCTGTTATATGTGAGTGTTCAGTAGATGCTGGAGTTGAGAAGTCTGCAATAGATGCTGAAGTAGAGAGTTCTCCAATAGATAGTGTTGGAGAATTTACAATCGACAATGTATTGTAATTTTCAAATTTGTTAGTTTCCCCAGAGACAGGTAGGTCTTTATCTATAACTGAACTTGATAAGAAATCATCATCCGCGAAAATGTGTCGGTCAAAAGGGTAGATGCCAGTTCTTCTAAACCCGCTTGCTATATTGACTGGAGTCATAGCTCTAGGTTATGCTAATCCCACGCAGGAGGCAACATTATAAATGCTAAATGTCTGACCAGGATGACTCATCATACAAGAGTCTAAAGCAGCATTGTAATATGTTTGAAACGGCTTTAACACAACAACATCTAAGGGCTGCAAACGATTGGTGCAGTGGGGCGGTATGGTCAAGATTGTTACACTATTATCTTTACATATTGCGGTGATCGCTTTGTTTATCTTATAAAAATTCTATTCGTTCATAGCCATTTTATTAAACCTTGTCACAGAACCATAAAAATACACCACTATATACCTTTGTAATAAAAAAAATTACAAATTTTCTTTTGAACAATTGAATCTTAATCTAAATATTAGTCATATAAACAATACACTGTATTTTACTACAAACTGTCGATACATCATACCTTTATCTTCCCATACGTCTATTCTAATCATTTATTACGGTGGTGGTTGCAATTTATTCATCATAACTTTTGTCTTAAATAACTTCCTTATTCTGTTTATTTACACATACCAATTTATTACTAGGAGATTTTGTGATGCCTCTCCTGATGATTTCGTTGACACCATGCATTACCAATTTAACAATTTCTACATGTGCGTATCTTCTTCGTACTAGTACAATGGACCACTATCTCTTGTATGATTCACCTCACTTTTAAATTCAAATTTTACTGATCCAATTCTTGGTTACTTGGACCACCAGTTTGATCCCAATCCTACTTTTCCTTTCACTTTTATTTTATCTTCCACTTTTTAATTGTTTTTTTTTCTTATCTTCCACCATCATCATCGAGTACCACCGCGTACTTTTTCTCCCCACCAAAAACTGTACTTATACTAACTTACTAAATACATACTGGTTTATTCTTATACTAACCTACTAAATACATACTGGTTTATTCTTATACTACGTTCGCTGATGCGATCACTGCAATATGTCTATTGCTTCAACAGATAAATGACTTTGATGATTATCCATTATTAATAGAGACGGGTTGTCTTTAGAACTAAAATGGTGAACAACTTTTACAAAACACTCTGTATTCATCCACCCACCCTTAGTAGTTAATCCTAATGTTCTTGATGGTGCCCCATTGATCATAATCTCCTTTTAATGAACTCTTGGGAAAATCATTACCGGGAGAACCGTAATTCCAGAAGTACCAATAATGCAGCATGTAGTCACGAGTGTTCCTCGCTCCGCACTTGTAGCTTTGTTCACTTTCCGGATGCCTTTCTCGGAAATACCTTTTGAGACTTCTGGACTGTTACTGTTCCTGTTTCGTCTAAGTTAAAGATGCGACTTCCATCACCAAATGTGGGACGTCATTGATTGAGAATCACGTTTAAGATTCATTTTTCACCCTGTTATCCCTCTTGCAAGGGCATGCGGATTTAATTTTATTATACCTATTTTAATGTTTTTTCATGTGTATTCATCAAAATTTGATCGTCCACCTTCATGGGTAAAAAAATTAAAAATAAATTTAATTGGCTGAGCGTCACATGATTCAGATCTCATTTCTCACCCTGTTATCCCCTTGGCAAGGGCATGCGGATTTGATTTCATTATAGCTATTTTAATTCTCGTTTATGGGATTTCCTCAAGATTTGATCTTCCGCCTCCTTCATGGTTAAAAAAAACCGAATTTCATTGATTGAGCGTCACACGTTTCACTCATTTCTCACCCTGTTATCCCTCTTGCAACGGCATGCGCATTTAATTTTATTATACCTATTTTAACGTTTTTCCATGTGTATTCATAAAAATTTGATCGTCCACCTTCATGGGTAAAAAAATTAAAAGTAATTTCATTGGCTGAGCGTCACTTGATTCAGATCTCATTTCTCACCCTGTTATCCCCTTTGCAAGGGCATGCGTATTTGATTTCATTATAGCTATTTTAATTCTCTTTTATGGGATTTCCTCAAGATTTGATCTTCCGCCTCCTTCATGGTTAAAAAATAAAAATAAAAACGAATTTCATTGATTGAGCGTCACACGTTCCACTCACTTCTCACCCTGTTATTCCCTTTGCAAGGGCATATGCATTTGATTTTATTATAGCTATTTTAATGTTTTTTTTCTGTGTATTCATCCAGATTTGATCTTCCGGCACCTTCATGGTTAAAAAAAAAAAATAAAAACGAATTTCATTGATTCAGCGTCACATGTTTCAAACTCCTCACCATTTTATCCCCTTTGCAAGGGAAAGAGGATTTGAATTTATTGTAGTTTTTTTAATGCTTTTTTCTGTGTATTCATCAAGATTTGATCTTCCTCCTCCTTCATAGTTACAAAAAAAAACGAATTTCATTGATTGAGAGTCACGTGTTTCAGATCCATTTCTCACCCTGTTATCCCCTTTGCAAGGACGTGCGTATTTGATTTTATTATAGCTATTTTAATGATCTTTTTCGTGCAAGCATCAAGATATGATATTCCGCCTCCTTCATGGTTAAAAAAATAAAAACGAATTTCATTGATTGAGCGTCTCATGTTTCAAGACTCATTTCTCACCCTGTTATCCCCTTTGCAAGGACATGCGCATTGGATTTCATTATAGCTATTTTAATGCTCTTTTTCGTGTATTAATCAATTTGATATTCCGCCTTCTTCATGGTTAAAAAAAATAAAAACGAATTTCATTGATTGAGCGTCACGTTTAAGATTCATTTTTCACCCTGTTATCCCTCTTGCAAGGGCATGCGGATTTAATTTTATTATATCTATTTTAATGTTTTTCCATGTGTATTCATCAAAATTTGATCGTCCACCTTCATGGGTAAAAAAATTAAAAAAAATTTCATTGACTGAGCGTCACATGTTTCAGGCTCCTTTCTCACCCTGTTGTCCCTTTTGCAAGGGCATCTGGGTTTGCTTTCATTATAGCTATTTTAATGCTCTTTTATGGGATTTCCTCAAGATTTGATCTTCCGTTTCCTTCATGGTTAAAAAAAACGAATTTCATTGGTTGAGCGTCACACGTTTCACTCATTTCTCACCCTGTTATCTCTCTTGCAAGGGCATGCGGATTTAATTTTATTATACCTATTTTAATGTTTTTTCATGTGTATTCATCAAGATTTGATCGTCCACCTTCATGGGTAAAAAAATTAAAAATAAATTTCATTGGCTGAGCGTCACATGATTCAGATCTCATTTATCACCCTATTATCCCCTTGGCAAAGGCATGCGGATTTGATTTCATTATAGCTATTTTAATTCTCTTTTATGGGATTTCATCAAGATTTGATCTTCCGCCTCCTTCATGGTTAAAAAAAAACGAATTTCATTGATTGAGCGTCACACGTTTCACTCATTTCTCACCCTGTTATCCCTCTTGCAACGACATGCGCATTTAATTTTATTATTCCTATTTTAATGTTATTCCATGTGTATTCATAAAAATTTGATCGTCCACCTTCATGGGTAAAAAAATTAAAAGTAATTTCATTGGCTGTGCGTCACATGATTCAGATCTCATTTCTCACCCTGTTATCCCCTTTGCAAGGGCATGCGGATTTGATTTAATTATAGCTATTTTAATTCTCTTTATGGGATTTCCTCAAGATTTGATCTTCCGCCTCCTTCATGGTTAAAAAAAATAAAACGAATTTCGTTGATTGAGCGTCACACGTTCCACTCACCCTGTTATTCCTTTGCAAGGGCATATGCATTTGATTTTATTATAGCTATTTTAATGTTTTTTCTGTGTATTCATCCAGATTTGATCTTCCGGCACCTTCATGGTTAAAAAAAATAAAACGAATTTCATTGATTGAGCGTCACGTTTCAAATTCATTTGTCACCCTGTTATCCTCTTTGCATGGGCATGCGGATATGACTTTATTACAGCTATTTTAATGCCTTTTATGTGTATTCATCCAAATTTGATCGTCCATCTCCTTCATGGGTAAAAATTAAAATGAATTTCATTGGCTGAGCGTCTCATTTTTCAGGTTCATTTCTCACCCTCTTATACCTTTGCATGGACATACGGATTTGATTTTAATGCATTTCCATGTGTATTCTTCAAAATTTGATGGTTTATCTCCTTCATGGGTAAAAAATTAAAATAAATTTCATTGACTGAGCGTCACTTGTTTCAGGCTCATTTCTCACCCTGTTGTCCCTCTTGTAAGGGCATCCGGATTTGCTTTCATTATAGCTATTTTAATGCTCTTTTATGGGATTTCCTCAAGATTTGCTCTTCCGCCTCCTTCATGGTTAAAAAAAATAAAACGAATTTCATTGATTGAGCGTGACACGTTTCACTCATTTCTTACCCTGTTATTTCTTTTGCAAGGGCATACGCATTTGTTTTATTAAACTGATACAGGTACTATGAAGCAGAAGGGTTTCTGTGGTGAAGTCAATGTCTTGCTTTAAGGAATTTCCTTGTAGTTTAATTCGCCAAATTTATTCGTAACAGAATGCAGAACTTGCGTTGTAAGGGTAACTCATGTAAACTTGCCATTTAAAATAATAATATTTTAAAATATAGACTTATACGTGCCATTAAAGATTTGTAAGTATACAAATTAAGTGATTATAAAGGTGCGTACTTAAAAAATGCTTAGTTTTAAATACAATGGAAAAAAAACAACTTACCACCAAAATTTCTTGATGGCACAAATTAAAAAATTAAGTAAAAATCATGATGATGGTTGTTAACATTCAGCATTAACTGAATTACAAAAAGCTTTCAGAATAACTCAAGTGTAAAAGTTTCCTTGCGTTGCGCTGTTACATAATATAAATCCAATTTTTTTTAAGAGAGGGAACTATTACTATTTACGTAATATTACACACAAAAGATTTGTTCTAGAAAATGCAATTTAAGTTGCCTTTCTCACTTTTACATGAAAAATAATTAAAAACTCCTCTAATTTTACGCCAAATAAATTAATGATCTTAGATTAACGTATTTTTTAATACAACCACAAAAAAGGTTGTTACAATTTCAGCATGCATTATGATAGCCAAAAGAGAAACTACATCAGATATTCACTATCTTCCTCATCTATAAACACTTGTTTTTCACTATTTTTGCTTTTGTGCCAATTGATTTTTTTTCTGTTCCAGTAGTTCCATTTTTTCGGGGGTGTCAGTAGATATCATAGTTTTTCCTTTGCGTGTTCTACTACCCTGATTTTTCCTCGGACCGGCTTTCGGAAAGCCTCTAAATACTTTTGGGCTTAAAAATGTTGAATCCGTGCACGGTGTAGACGGATGTTCAGTAGATGTTGACGTAGTGGCATGTTCAATAGATGCTGTTATATGTGAGTGTTCAGTAGATGCTGGAGTTGAGAAGTCTGCAATAGATGCTGAAGTAGAGAGTTCTCCAATAGATAGTGTTGGAGAATTTACAATCGACAATGTATTGTAATTTTCAAATTTGTTAGTTTCCCCAGAGACAGGTAGGTCTTTATCTATAACTGAACTTGATAAGAAATCATCATCCGCGAAAATGTGTCGGTCAAAAGGGTAGATGCCAGTTCTTCTAAACCCGCTTGCTATATTGACTGGAGTCATAGCTCTAGGTTATGCTAATCCCACGCAGGAGGCAACATTATAAATGCTAAATGTCTGACCAGGATGACTCATCATACAAGAGTCTAAAGCAGCATTGTAATATGTTTGAAGCGGCTTCAATACAGCAACATCTAAGGGCTGCAAACGATTGGTGCAGTGGGGCGGTATGGTCAAGATTGTTACACCATTATCTTTACATATTGCGGTGATCGCTTTGTTTATCTTATAAAAATTCTATTCGTTCATAGCCATTTTATTAAACCTTGTCACAGAACCATAAAAATACACCACTATATACCTTTGTAATAAAAAAAATTACAAATTTTCTTTTGAACAATTGAATCTTAATCTAAATATTAGTCATATAAACAATACACTATATTTTACTACAAACTGTCGATACATCATACCTTTATCTTCCCATACGTCTATTCTAATCATTTATTACGGTGGTGGTTGCAATTTATTCATCATAACTTTTGTCTTAAATAACTTCCTTATTCTGTTTATTTACACATACCAATTTATTACTAGGAGATTTTGTGATGCCTCTCCTGATGATTTCGTTGACACCATGCATTACCAATTTAACAATTTCTACATGTGCGTATCTTCTTCGTACTAGTACAATGGACCACTATCTCTTGTATGATTCACCTCACTTTTAAATTCAAATTTTACTGATCCAATTCTTGGTTACTTGGACCACCAGTTTGATCCCCAATCCTACTTTTCCTTTCACTTTTATTTTATCTTCCACTTTTTAATTGTTTTTTTTTCTTTCTTATCTTCCACCATCATCATCGAGTACCACCGCGTCCTTTTTTCTCCCCACCAAAAACTGTACTTATACTAACTTACTAAATACATACTGGTTTATTCTTATACTAACCTACTAAATACATACTGGTTTATTCTTATACTACGTTCGCTGATGCGATCACTGCAATATGTCTATTGCTTCAACAGATAAATGACTTTGATGATTATCCATTATTAATAGAGACGGGTTGTCTTTAGAACTAAAATGGTGAACAACTTTTACAAAACACTCTGTATTCATCCACCCACCCTTAGTAGTTAATCCTAATGTTCTTGATGGTGCCCCATTGATCATAATCTCCTTTTAATGAACTCTTGGGAAAATCATTACCGGGAGAACCGTAATTCCAGAAGTACCAATAATGCAGCATGTAGTCACGAGTGTTCCTCGCTCCGCACTTGTAGCTTTGTTCACTTTCCGGATGCCTTTCTCGGGAAATACCTTTTGAGACTTCTGGACTGTTACTGTTCCTGTTTCGTCTAAGTTAAAGATGCGACTTCCATCACCAAATGTGGGACGTCGTTGAAGGACCTCTTCTAGCTTTTTGAATAAGGCCTCAACATTGAATTTATTGAAGCCTGTTGCTCTCGACAGGCTACAGCCTTCTGGTGTTCGAACAGATAAGGTTCGCTTCTGAAACCCTTTCAACCATGCTAGTGTAGCATTTTTTGTAGCATGCCATTTATCGGGTACTTCTATTTTATGTCGCATTGCACATTCGTAAACTAGTGATCGTGTATCATCTCAGGACAGACCATAGAACATTTTCGAGCAAGTTATTATGTAGTCACGAATTTCGGCTTCTTGTTGTGTGATGTAAAAATTTGACTTACTTTATAATTTGGACACAAACGGGAATCTGGGTAGGCCTTAAATTTGCGAACGTATCTGCTAACTGTTTGAAAGGCTAATCCTAGGCGTTCTGAAGCTTTGCGGATACTCATACCTTGTTGTATCAGCACAAGTGCTTCTCTCATAGTTTCTTCCTTAAACATCCCGATCTTGCGGTTATTTTTCTTTTGTCTTGGCATTTTCTGTAACGAAGACGTCTATTTAAGTTTACAATGACTTATAGTGGTCACGAAAAACCAATTAGGTAGGTACAGTGAGACACCGTCTCAATTAGGTAGGTACAGTGAGACATCGTCTCATTGTACCAACCAAGGTCTTGTCTCACTCTTCCTATACACGTGTGTTGCAATTTTTTTTAAACACCAACAGAAAAATTAACCAAAACAAAATGTTAATTTTGCTAATATGTAGTTAAAAGCTTTGCTCTTGATTGCACGTTTACTTACCCAAAATAAAAAATGTGTATATCTGAAAAAAATAGGTTTAAACGTTGCACTGAACTTTACACCCAACCACCTAATTCTAAACCAAATACATACTAGCTGAAACATATTTCTAATCTCATTTACACATAGTGGGCCATCTATACACGCGTAGTAGAACTAAGTTTCTTAATTTCATAGCTGGCTTACAGATATTTACAAAAATACATGTGTTGTCTCCCTGTTCTGACCGTCTCACTGTTCCTACATCTTTCCTACGTTAGAAATTGATTTTATACTTAATGAAACCGAAGAAATCTAAGCATATAGGTTTTCAATTTATCAATGCAGAGTATACAAACTTTCAAAGTACTCATTAAAATAACGCAACCAAAACATTTATGTCTATTTAATGCTCTTTCATGTGTATCCATCAAAATTTGATGTTCCGTCTCTTTCATGACTAAAACAATTAAAAACAAATTTCATTGATTGAGCGTCATGTAGCGGAAATGCACTTAAAATACCAATACAAACAAAAATTTTAAATAATATATGTGATCTGTGTCGAGCAAACTGAAAGGCAATTATTTTTTAAATAATTATTTTCTTCTTACGTATTTTGAACTTCATCCTTTTCGATCGTTTTGTTTATATCTCTGTTAATTTATTAGGTTGTTTTTTTTAAATGTAATATAATTTGTATACGTATTTATATCAAAATTGTAACTTGTTTTTTCGAGTTTTTTTCTTGTTTTACAATATTAATTGATTTCTTAAATAATATTGTTATATTGTTTATACTGTGATTTGTGCTATTACAATTATACTATTATTCTGTTTTTTTGAGAATACATTTTCGTTTCTGATTTAATAGAAATTATATTTTAAAATTTATTACAATGTACCTACTTATATTCTTTTTCTCCTTTGTATTTTACATTGCATATTTATTGACTTTTTATATAATATTGTAAATACCGGTTTGATTTTATTATATCTATTTTAATGTCCTTTCGTATGTATTTATCAAAATTTGATCTTCCACCCCCTTCATGGTTAAAAAAATTATAAACGAATTTCATTGATTCAGCGTCACATGTTTCAAACTCCTCACCATTTTATCCCCTTTGCAAGGGAAAGAGGATTTGATTTTATTGTAGCTCTTTTAATGCTTTTTTCTGTGTATTCATCAAGATTTGATCTTCCGCCTCCTTCATAGTTAAAAAAAAAACGAATTTCATTGATTGAGCGTCACATGTTTCAAGACTCATTTCTCACCCTGTTATCCCCTTTGCAAGGACATGCGCATTGGATTTCATTATAGCTATTTTAATGCTTTTTTTCGTGTATTCATCAATTTGATATTCCGCGTTCTTCATGGTTAAAAAAAATAAAAACGAATTTCATTGATTGAGAATCACGTTTAAGATTCATTTTTCACCCTGTTATCCCTCTTGCAAGGGCATGCGGATTTAATTTTATTATACCTATTTTAATGTTTTTTCATGTGTATTCATCAAAATTTGATCGTCCACCTTCATGGGTAAAAAAATTAAAAATAAATTTAATTGGCTGAGCGTCACATGATTCAGATCTCATTTCTCACCCTGTTATCCCCTTGGCAAGGGCATGCGGATTTGATTTCATTATAGCTATTTTAATTCTCGTTTATGGGATTTCCTCAAGATTTGATCTTCCGCCTCCTTCATGGTTAAAAAAACGAATTTCATTGATTGAGCGTCACACGTTTCACTCATTTCTCACCCTGTTATCCCTCTTGCAACGGCATGCGCATTTAATTTTATTATACCTGTTTTAACGTTTTTCCATGTGTATTCATAAAATTTGATCGTCCACCTTCATGGGTAAAAAATTAAAAGTAATTTCATTGGCTGAGCGTCACTTGGTTCAGATCTCATTTCTCACCCTGTTATCCCCTTTGCAAGGGCATGCGTATTTGATTTCATTATAGCTATTTTAATTCTCTTTTATGGGATTTCCTCAAGATTTGATCTTCCGCCTCCTTCATGGTTAAAAAATAAAAATAAAAACGAATTTCATTGATTGAGCGTCACACGTTCCTCACTTCTCACCCTGTTATTCCCTTTGCAAGGGCATATGCATTTGATTTTATTATAGCTATTTTAATGTTTTTTTTCTGTGTATTCATCCAGATTTGATCTTCCGGCACCTTCATGGTTAAAAAAAAAAAATAAAAACGAATTTCATTGATTCAGCGTCACATGTTTCAAACTCCTCACCATTTTATCCCCTTTGCAAGGGAAAGAGGATTTGAATTTATTGTAGTTTTTTTAATGCTTTTTTCTGTGTATTCATCAAGATTTGATCTTCCTCCTCCTTCATAGTTACAAAAAAAAACGAATTTCATTGATTGAGAGTCACGTGTTTCAGATCCATTTCTCACCCTGTTATCCCCTTTGCAAGGACGTGCGTATTTGATTTTATTATAGCTATTTTAATGATCTTTTTCGTGCATGCATCAAGATTTGATATTCCGCCTCCTTCATGGTTAAAAAAATAAAAACGAATTTCATTGATTGAGCGTCTCATGTTTCAAGACTCATTTCTCACCCTGTTATCCCCTTTGCAAGGACATGCGCATTGGATTTCATTATAGCTATTTTAATGCTCTTTTTCGTGTATTAATCAATTTGATATTCCGCCTTCTTCATGGTTAAAAAAAATAAAAACGAATTTCATTGATTGAGCGTCACGTTTAAGATTCATTTTTCACCCTGTTATCCCTCTTGCAAGGGCATGCGGATTTAATTTTATTATATCTATTTTAATGTTTTTCCATGTGTATTCATCAAAATTTGATCGTCCACCTTCATGGGTAAAAAAATTAAAAAAAATTTCATTGACTGAGCGTCACATGTTTCAGGCTCCTTTCTCACCCTGTTGTCCTTTTGCAAGGGCATCTGGGTTTGCTTTCATTATAGCTATTTTAATGCTCTTTATGGGATTTCCTCAAGATTTGATCTTCCGTCTCCTTCATGGTTAAAAAACGAATTTCATTGGTTGAGCGTCACACGTTTCACTCATTTCTCACCCTGTTATCTCTCTTGCAAGGGCATGCGGATTTAATTTTATTATACCTATTTTAATGTTTTTTCATGTGTATTCATCAAGATTTGATCGTCCACCTTCATGGGTAAAAAAATTAAAAATAAATTTCATTGGCTGAGCGTCACATGATTCAGATCTCATTTATCACCCTATTATCCCCTTGGCAAAGGCATGCGGATTTGATTTCATTATAGCTATTTTAATTCTCTTTTATGGGATTTCATCAAGATTTGATCTTCCGCCTCCTTCATGGTTAAAAAAAAACGAATTTCATTGATTGAGCGTCACACGTTTCACTCATTTCTCACCCTGTTATCCCTCTTGCAACGACATGCGCATTTAATTTTATTATTCCTATTTTAATGTTATTCCATGTGTATTCATAAAAATTTGATCGTCCACCTTCATGGGTAAAAAAATTAAAAGTAATTTCATTGGCTGTGCGTCACATGATTCAGATCTCATTTCTCACCCTGTTATCCCCTTTGCAAGGGCATGCGGATTTGATTTAATTATAGCTATTTTAATTCTCTTTTATGGGATTTCCTCAAGATTTGATCTTCCGCCTCCTTCATGGTTAAAAAAAAATAAAAACGAATTTCGTTGATTGAGCGTCACACGTTCCACTCACCCTGTTATTCCCTTTGCAAGGGCATATGCATTTGATTTTATTATAGCTATTTTAATGTTTTTTTTCTGTGTATTCATCCAGATTTGATCTTCCGGCACCTTCATGGTTAAAAAAAAAATAAAAACGAATTTCATTGATTGAGCGTCACGTTTCAAATTCATTTGTCACCCTGTTATCCTCTTTGCATGGGCATGCGGATATGACTTTATTACAGCTATTTTAATGCCTTTTTATGTGTATTCATCCAAATTTGATCGTCCATCTCCTTCATGGGTAAAAAAATTAAAAATGAATTTCATTGGCTGAGCGTCTCATTTTTCAGGTTCATTTCTCACCCTCTTATACCCTTTGCATGGACATACGGATTTGATTTTAATGCATTTCCATGTGTATTCTTCAAAATTTGATGGTTTATCTCCTTCATGGGTAAAAAAATTAAAAATAAATTTCATTGACTGAGCGTCACTTGTTTCAGGCTCATTTCTCACCCTGTTGTCCCTCTTGCAAGGGCATCCGGATTTGCTTTCATTATAGCTATTTTAATGCTCTTTTATGGGATTTCCTCAAGATTTGCTCTTCCGCCTCCTTCACGGTTAAAAAAAAATAAAAACGAATTTCATTGATTGAGCGTGACACGTTTCACTCATTTCTTACCCTGTTATTTCTTTTGCAAGGGCATACGCATTTGATTTTATTATAGCTATTTTAATGCTTTTTTCTGTGTATTCATCAAGATTTGATCTTCCGGCTCCTTTATGGTAAAAAAAAAAAAAACGAATTTCATTGATTGAGCGGCACATATTTCAGACTCATTTCTCTCCCTGTTATCCTTTCTGCAAGGGCACGCGGATTTGATTATATCATAGCTATTTTAATGCTCTTTCATGTGTGTTCATCAAGTTTGATCTTCCACCTCCATAAATAGGAAAGGATGGCTCTCAATTGTATTACAGGCTGTGGTAGTTCACATGTTTGTTGTAATTAAATACAAATTTTGTTTTATACGCATTATTATTGTGAGTTTCGAAATATAAATTGTAAAACACGTGGATCATGTCACGATTCTTCAGTATTTCAAATTGAATAAAATAAATATTTTATGGTCAGTTTCAAAACTCCACCTTCTCAAGGGACTACTAAGCGCCTGGCACCAAGCGTAGCTTATGTTAGTTATTCTTTGGATTCTTCTACTACACCTGTGTCTAAATGTGCTGAACCAAATGTTGCTACTGCTGTTGTGTCGTACGACACAGTAGATCACCTTAGAGCAGCTGTAATAGAAGCCTTTGCTAATATTGTTAGACGTTTAGAGGTTTTATTTATATACATGACTTGCAATTTCATTAACATATTTTAATAATATGGCTCATCTATAGGTTGACGAAGGAAAAAAACAAGTAAATTTTTTGAAGTATATTAAAAAAATTTTTGGCTTCTAAGGATGTCTGCCATATCGTTGACAACTGAATTTAATGATTGGCTACTACATGGCAAGTAAAATGCTCGTGGATTCGTCGCCCTTATTCCAGATTGTACCCTTTAATTTATCGCCTCTCGGATTGGTCCCGTTGTCGTGAATCTGGCCTCTCATCTCCTGAAAATTTAATGCCAATTTTGCAAGTTTTTCAATATTACATTTGAAAGTTTTTGTCCTGTGGATCGCTCAACTGGAATAAAGCCTAAAAAGCTTCATTAATGTCTAGCTCTATCTTACTGGCATCAGGAGTACAAGCTATGATACTGGAATAGTATTTGGATTGCTTAAGCTCGTCAATAATATATGTGATTTAATATGTGAATGTAAAAGATAAATGAGTTCGTTTTGGATATCTTTTCCAAGATAGTCAACTTTAGCTTCCTGTTTTTAAGGCCTCTTATTTTTAATTTTTTTACCCATGAAGGTGGACGATCAAATTTTGATGAATACATATGGAAAAACATTAAAATAGATATAATAAAATTAAATCCGCATGCCCTTGCAAGAGGGATAACAGGGTGAGAAATGAGTGAAACGTGTGACGCTCAATCAATGAAATTCGTTTTTTTAACCATGAAGGAGGCTCTTCCATTATTGAATAAAATTGAGCTAGTAGTTGAATGATTTGTAAAAAATTCCATTATTAAAATCATAAAGTTTGTCACTGTGAGGCAATACGTAGAAGCACCCCATACCAATAATTTGTCCCTGCGCAATAAGCCTTTATGACGCCTTGTCAATAGCTTTAGAAGATTGTAATTGCTGACCAATCAATTCAAGACCTTTGGCATCGAATGTAATTTTTTGATGACTCATGTCCTTTTAAAGCGTCACTGTGGTGTTTCCAACTTGTAAATCCTTCACTGGAAAGAGACTAACCAGTTGCGCCATACTTTTTCTCCGTTTTTCAATGTTTGCATATATTCACTGAATTTTCGACCGGTTCTATCAACTGAAAAAATGTACATTCGCAATCTTTGTTCGTTTACGCTTCTTATCTTGACAAGTTTGTTTGATACTTGGTACCGTTAGCTGGGGTAACTTTGGCCCAAATTCTAGTGTTTTGTGTTAACATTGTGACTCATACCACCTAAATGCTTTAAAAAAATACAATTAAAGTGTTTCAAGTTGTTTAAAGGTTATTTACCTTGAATGTAAGTCTTTTTTTAAACCAAAATTTATTTTTATAAGCCAGAAATTTTTTTTCAAAATTTTGGGCCAAAATTACCTTGACTTGGGGTAACATTGTTCCATCTCTTAAAACCTTATAAAACTGCTATTATACCATAGTTAGGATAAAGTTACCCCACACAAAAAATAATGTTAGGTGACCTATTTATAAGTCAGATTTTTACTTCAAACTTTTCTGTAATTGGTAACAAAATTCAAAAGACAAAGATTTTCAATTAGAAAAAAACACTCAATTTACTGTTAACTGTAATTAGGACAGTACAAAAGCATGAAACAATGCTATTCAAACATTTTTCATACAGAAACTACAGTTCAATATAAAAAATAAAAATAGAAAATTATAAAAACTACAATAACATTAGATTTATATATTAAACGATGTTACAAATGCATCCAGTTCAGGTTTGGTTCCTTTTTGAAGCCATTTTAGGAGGACCGATTTTTCTCCATACTTCATCCCAGTCATAGGTGAAACAGTCTGGTTTTGCAGGCCATCGCCAAAACTTTAGTCCCCTCTCCATGCATTCAACAGCCGGCCCTTTTTCAGTGATGCTCACAATTTTGCCTGGATATTTTTGTCCATTATAGGTCACAACTAAAAAGTTTTCAACAGCAAAATCTTCAGGTTTAAATTCTTGTTTTTCTTGATCTTGATGAGTAGTACCAGAATGTTTTTCTAGAGTTTTCCACTTTTTCAAGATCTGAAAAGGTTTCGCTCACTCCATCTGACTCTAAAATCATTTCAACGTCATCCTCATCTGAAGAAGAGTTATAACATTTTTTAGCCTTTTTCTTCACAGATTTGGATTGTTTTGAAGATAAAGATGCCTGTTTGGATGAAGTGGCAAGACAATCTGTAAGTGCTGCTTTAACATCTTTTACAGTAACACTCTTTCCAGCAGGCACTTACAGCTTCTTCTTCCTTTTTTTGGGGCCAGCTGTAGTCAGATACTCGGCTCTTTTCTTTTCTAGCTGTTGAAGAAAAGAATCACCGATGGCATCTTGATCAATAGGCTGGTTTTCTGGAAGGCGGTCCAACAGTTTTTGTTTGCTGTAGGGATGTATCCCACATTTTTCAAACCCAGCCATCAAGTTTTCTTTTTGGTTTTCCGCTAAACTTGCCATTATCTCTTTCAACAAAGTTGGAAAGTTGTCTTTAGGGATAGTTGTAAATTTAGAGCCTGAAGCAGACTATTTTCACTTACACAGGATTCCTCGCCATGCCCTTTTCATAGGTGAAAAGAATGCCACATCGAGAGGTTGTGTAAGGTGTGTCGAGTTTGGTGGCAAGCAAACGAACCTCACATTATGCTCTTCACATAGCCTAAGCACATTCAAACTGATGTGGGAAGATAAGTTGTCCCCAATGATAACTTTAGGCCCATTTAGATCCCTAACATTGGGTAAAAATGATGACTCAAACCAATCTTCAAAACATAAAGCATCGAACCAGCCACTCTTAGAGCGATTATAACGAGCTCCTTCTGACCCGTTTTCCGTCCAAGTGGTCCACATGTTCTCTGACTTGTACAAAACATAAGGGGGAAGGAGACCGCCAGCTGCATTTCCAGAGAACATGAGGTATATTGCACTGTTGCTATGATTGCAAATATTTTCTACATATTTTGCCCCTCTTTTGCAAATTACTTTTTTCATGCCAGGGTCATCTGTGAGATTTGTCTCATCATAGTTCCAAATATGAGTAGCAGGAACATCTTTCACCACATCACGTAAGTTTTCCATGTAACTTTCAACATCTTTAGCGCTTACCTGAGCTCTAACTTTTTTTATGTTTTAGCTTAAGCGAGTTGTTAATTGCAAATGCCTTTTTAAAAAGACTTTGTCCACTCATATCCAGGAAGATTTTGGCAAAATGTTTTGCGAAAATAAACATCGATAAACATCTAAATGAATTCATTGCGATTCAAAAGAGCAGTTTTATTTTCAGCATTTAAAATTTTTAGACCTTAAGTAAATTTCCCAAATACTTTTATCCGTAAAACTGAAGCAATTCCGAATGATACCATTAAAATAGACTGTCCCACTATAATTACATAAAATTCCCGCTCACAGCTGCTTCAGAAAATATTTAAGTTAGTACATAAGAATATGTCTAAATCATTTCATTCACTGACAACATTGCAATCTAAGGAGAAGCGAAATTTAGGATACGAGAAAAAAGTCCTAAGTGTTGTCATTCGTTATATTTAATCTGTAAGATCTCGCCACCAATCAGAAGACCAACTGTATTCATCTGTAGTACATGCATAAACCGTCCTGTCGCTTCAGGCTCGCGATCCTGCGCTACACATGAGCTATAATGTCAATAAATAACAAGGAAAGTTAACTGTGAACTTCGGAAAAATAACTGTCCTTTCTGTTTCCTTCAAATTCTACCCCTTTCAAATGAATTCTGATTTTAGGAGTATCTCCACCTCGGACTACACCGAACTCCACTGCTGCTGACAAGAACCGCGCCTGGATACGAGGTGGATAATAATAGTAACAACTTTATCATAGAACCATGAGAACACGGTGTTGACCAAGTCAGTGTAAGATTGTCAAGAAGGCAACCCTCATATCGCGACGTATGACAAAATTTGTAGCCGTTCTTGGGTGGCAAAAAACTGCAATCACCACTCTCGCTCCAAGAACTACCGAAGGCTACCGTCCGCATCTCACATTTTACTTAAAATAACTTACAAATCTTCCGTTAATAAATATTATTCTCCAGGCGTGCGTATTTATTTGTATAGCGCTTTATGTTGAATCCATCCTAACCGTTATAACACTTTTTCCACGATTGGCGCAAGTTAACCCCTAAAGGGACAAAGTGACCTTATTTTACGGTACAATAGTTTATGTATTTTGGCCAATCCTGGTTATATATGTCTCCATCGCGGTAAACGTCTTCAACTAATACAAGTTGGTGGAAACATTGTACTTCCTATCGAAAGATCAGAAGAATAACCTGACAGGAAACTTGATACAGTTCTTAAAAACTGTGAAGTTGGAGCACAAAGAAACCTTTTATAGCGACTTGCAAGCACCATTGATCACCCTAAAACAATAAAATTAATACACAATATTTTATCTTGCGTGTTTAAAAAGTACAAATAAAATAGTTTCACACCACATTTAACAAACAGGTGTTTTTCCAACACCAATTAACGCTTTTTCAAAGCATCCTAGTTACGCCGCTTGTTAGGTGCGCACGTCGCCGTTAATTGGTTTTTGCAACTCTATAGCTAACGGTATGTTGTCTTAAGGTATCTCTAGTTATGGAAATTTCTAGTTCTCACGATTTCTATTCATAATTAATACATTTAAACAACTATTCTAAATATTATTTCTAATTATACGTAACCATTAATTATAACACATTTCCTACGTCCCATTTCCTCTTGCTAGGAACATCAATCGAATTTTGTGGCTTTGCAAGAGTCCTTGTACCGAACGTTCAGCAATCCGTTTATGTGATGATGTAATACCAGAAGAACTTGTGTACTGTTTCAATGGTGGGTCGTGACCGGAAGTAGTTGTCTGTACCGAATTCTTAGCAGCCTACCTTTACAGAGGTTGATTATTGGAAACATGTTTATCCCACAGCATGTTGGTACAGAAGTAAATAATCTTTTCTTGAACATTATTTCGAATGTTCACAAACATGAGTACGCTTGTCCTCTGGAATCTATACTCTACAACAAAAAAGTAACCAAAGTTTTATTAATTTAAACTTCTACTATAGTGCTTTAAGTTATTAGTCATATCACCTATGCTCACGTAAGTACGTTCAATTATTCTGCGTATGTTTATCATAGTACAATACATAATACTACATTTTTTTTAAAATAAGGCATAAGGCTCATGTTAAGCCCCAATATGAAAAATAATTAGCTAAGTGTAATAAAGTAGATACATGTGCACTATTAATAATTTTGTCCATTCTTGTCAACAGAGACTTATTCGTTGATTAGAATGTGTTCTGATGACGCGAAATCGATTTAGACAGAGCTATGACCTATGAGAAATATCAAGATTTTTATAAAGCCCAATAGCTACCTTTGGAGTCTAAAGGACATTGCTTTAAATGTAATAAACTAGATCATTCCCAAACGAAGTTCAGAGACTGGAACTCGTAACAGGAGTAAAAACGTTAGTGATAAAGGTGAACATCCTAGAAATATCTTATAGTCATTCCAAGTTTATGAGTAAATATATTCATGGTACCATGTGGATCACTGACGATGGGATTAAATGACAAATTCTAATTAGTTTCTTTCAACTTATAAAAATTTAAAAATAACTAACACTTATAGTAATCGGTAACGGTACTTCGAATTTGTATTCTTATGGACGAGGAAACTTAATTTAAGTAAGATGTGAAACACTTACTTTTTCTGACGTTTTTATCTACGTGGTTTAGTCAAAACATTTTTTACATTCGCGCAGTCAATGTCAAAAGATGTCAGCAATAGCACTCAAATTTTATTTTGAAGGAGAAAAGAAGCCATTGATGGAAGCAAATGTGAAATATGGAGATTTAGACGTATTGAGTAATGTGAACCAGAAGAAGTTTTTATTAACCTTCAGTGATGAAATATCATTTAGAGATAATGTACAGTTGCAGTAGGCAAGTTAAGCTGAAATGGCCTCGCTGCAAATAAGGTGTGAAATTATGGAAAAGGAAGAATGCTTCTGGTATTGGTCATATTGAAATCTAAAGTACCGTAGCTACGTACGATAGTAAAAGAGCTCTTGTAGCTGCATGTGAAGGTCTACATCTATCATAACTGGACATTGGGATAGAATTCCTATACGGAAATATAAATAAACAAATTTACATGAACTAACGGGAGGAGGGAAATGATGGAATCAATTGCGGCTGTAAACTGGTCAATAGTCTGAATAGATAGAAGTAAGCACTTACGTGCTAGCACACAAGGGTTTAAAATGAGGTGTGGGCCACTGAAATATTAACTTGGTATTGTAATTAAACAATTCCAGAATAGTTCTATTCTTATGTCAGAAAAACTACACCCAGAGGATACTTAAAACATTCTAATAAGATGACAGTCGTTGCGTACGTGTCCCTATTAGCAAAGGTGACACTAATGCTACTAAAGAATAAGAAAATTGTATAGATATTAATAGCCAGCCTCCATATAGAAGATCAGCGAGAAGCCTACCTTATTTAATAACAGTAACCAGGCACATATGCGGTAAGCATTGTTCTCCTGAATCTTTCAAATCCAAAACATTCTGATGGGACTAAGAATAACTATTTGGCAAAAAAAGAGTAGGTATTCTAACTAAACTATTGGAGAATACAGCTATTATCAGATCGCGTCACCTACTCGGTATTGTATGATTAACTATGTGCAAACCTTTAAACGAGAATTAAAGCATTATTATCTGCCTATCTGCATGTACATATGTCGGTATTTCTTCACTATCGCCAAATCACTTCATTACTTTATTTTACGTTTGATAAATTTTTGCGAATACCGGCCATGTACATGGGCGGGCGCGTGGGTGTGTGCCTGCGTGTGTGCCTGCGGATGTGCCTGTGTGCGCGCGTGTGACCGTGTGTGCGTGCGTGCAAGTGTGTGTATGTGTATCTGTGTCTGTTTCCGCGACAGTTTATGCCTGTGCCTGTGTTTGTGCCTGTACCTGTGCCGGTGTCTGAGCCTGTACCTGTGCTGTGCCTGTACATGTGTCAATATTTCTGTCTGTGCGTATGTGCCTGTGGCTGTGTCTGTGTTTGTATCTGTGTCTGTGAATGTGTCTGTGTTTGCGTCTGCGTCTGCCTGTGTCCGTGCCTGTCCGTGTCTCTCTGTCTGCCTGTGTCTGTGCCTGTTTATGTGACTGTGTCTGTGTCTGTGTCTGTATCTGTGTCTGTATCTGTGTATGTGTCTGTGTCTGTGTCTGTCTGTATTTGTGTCTGTGTCTGTGTCTGTGTCTGTGTCTGTGTCTGTGTCTGTGTCTGTGTCTGTGTCTGTGTCTGTGTCTGTGTCTGTGTCTGTGTCTGTGTCTGTGTCTGTGTCTGTGTCTGTGTCTGTGTCTGTGTCTGTGTCTGTGTCTGTGTCTGTGTCTGTGTCTGTGTCTGTCTGTGTCTGTGTCTGTGTCTGTGTCTGTGTCTGTATCTGTGTCTGTGTCTGTGTCTGTGTCTGTGTCTGTGTCTGTGTCTGTGTCTGTGTCTGTGTCTGTGTCTGTGTCTGTGTCTGTGTCTGTGTCTGTGTCTGTGTCTGTGTCTGTGTCTGTGTCTGTGTCTGTGTCTGTGTCTGTGTCTGTGTCTGTGTCTGTGTCTGTGTCTGTGTCTGTGTCTGTGTCTGTGTCTGTGTCTGTGTCTGTGTCTGTGTCTGTGTCTGTGTCTGTGTCTGTGTCTGTGTCTGTGTCTGTGTCTGTGTCTGTGTCTGTGTCTGTGTCTGTGTCTGTGTCTGTGTCTGTGTCTGTGTCTGTGTCTGTGTCTGTGTCTGTGTCTGTGTCTGTGTCTGTGTCTGTGTCTGTGTCTGTGTCTGTGTCTGTGTCTGTGTCTGTGTCTGTGTCTGTGTCTGTGTCTGTGTCTGTGTCTGTGTCTGTGTCTGTGTCTGTGTCTGTGTCTGTGTCTGTGTCTGTGTCTGTGTCTGTGTCTGTGTCTGTGTCTGTGTCTGTGTGTCTGTGTCTGTGTCTGTGTCTGTGTCTGTGTCTGTGTCTGTGTCTGTGTCTGTGTCTGTGTCTGTGTCTGTGTCTGTGTCTGTGTCTGTGTCTGTGTCTGTGTCTGTGTCTGTGTCTGTGTCTGTGTCTGTGTCTGTGTCTGTGTCTGTGTCTGTGTCTGTGTCTGTGTCTGTGTCTGTGTCTGTGTCTGTGTCTGTTCTGTGTCTGTGTCTGTGTCTGTGTCTGTGTCTGTGTCTGTGTCTGTGTCTGTGTCTGTGTCTGTGTCTGTGTCTGTGTCTGTGTCTGTGTGTCTGTGTCTGTGTCTGTGTCTGTGTCTGTGTCTGTGTCTGTGTCTGTGTCTGTTGTCTGTGTCTGTGTTGTGTCTGTGTCTGTGTCTGTGTCTGTGTCTGTGTCTGTGTCTGTGTCTGTGTCTGTGTCTGTGTCTGTGTCTGTGTCTGTGTCTGTGTCTGTGTTGTGTCTGTGTCTGTGTCTGTGTCTGTGTCTGTGTCTGTGTCTGTGTCTGTGTCTGTGTCTGTGTCTGTGTCTGTGTCTGTGTCTGTGTCTGTGTCTGTGTCTGTGTCTGTGTCTGTGTCTGTGTCTGTGTCTGTGTCTGTGTCTGTGTCTGTGTCTGTCTGTGTCGTTTTGTGTCTGTGTCTGTTTGTCTGTCTGTGTCTGTGCTGTTTGTGCTGTGTGTCTGTCTGTGTCTGTCTGTTCTGTGTCTGTGTCTGTGTCTGTGTCGTGTCTGTGTCTGTGTCTGTCTGTGTCTGTGTCTGTGTCTGTCTGTGTCTGTGTCTGTGTCTGTGTCGTCTGTGTTGTGTTGTGTTGTGTTTCCGTGTCTGTGTCTGTGTCTGTGTCTGTGTCTGTCTGTGTCTGTGTCTGTGTCTGTGTCTTGTTGTGTTTCTGTGTCTGTGTCTGTGTCTGTGTCTGTGTCTGTGTCTGTGTCTGTGTCTGTGTCTGTCTGTGTTGTGTCTGTGTCTGTGTCTGTGTCTGTGTCTGTGTCTGTGTCTGTGTCTGTGTCTGTGTCTGTGTCTGTGTCTGTGTCTGTGTCTGTGTCTGTGTCTGTGTCGTGTCTGTGTCTGTGTCTGTGCTGTCTGTGTCTGTGTCTGTGTCTGTGTCTGTGTCTGTGTCTGTGTCTGTCTGTGTCTGTGTCTGTGTATGTATCTGTGTCTGTGTCTGTGTCTGTGTCTGTCTGTGTCTGTGTCTGTGTCTGTGTCTGTGCTGTGTCTGTGTCTGTGTCTGTGTCTGTCTGTGTCTGTGTCTGTTCTGTGTCTGTTGTGTCTGTGTCTGTGTTGTTGTGTCTGTGTCTGTCTGTGTCTGTGTTGTGTTGTGTTGTGTGTTGTTGTCTGTGTCTGTGTCTGTGTCTGTGTCTGTTTTGTCTGTGTGTCTGTGTCTGTGTCTGTGTTTCTGTGTCTGTGTCTGTGTCTGTGTCTGTGCTGTGTCTGTGCTGTGTCTGTGTCTGTGTCTGTGTCTGTGTCTGTGTTGTGTCTGTGTCTGTGTCTTGTGTCTGTGTCTGTGTCTGTGTCTGTGTCTGTGTCTGTGTCTGTGTCTGGTCTGTGTCTGTCTGTGTCTGTGTCTGTGTCTGTGTCTGTGTCTGTGTCTGTGTCTGTGTCTGTTGTGTCTGTGTCTGTGTCTGTGTCTGTGTCTGTGTCTGTGTCTGTGTCTGTGTCTGTGTCTGTGTCTGTGTCTGTGTCTGTGTCTGTGTCTGTGTCTGTGTCTGTGTCTGTGTCTGTGTCTGTGTCTGTGTCTGTGTCTGTGTCTGTGTCTGTGTCTGTGTCTGTGTCTGTGTCTGTGTCTTGTCTGTGTCTGTGTCTGTGTCTGTGTCTGTGTCTGTGTCTGTGTCTGTGTCTGTGTCTGTGTCTGTGTCTGTGTCTGTGTCTGTGTCTGTGTCTGTGTCTGTGTCTGTGTCTGTGTCTGTGTCTGTGTCTGTGTCTGTGTCTGTCTGTGTCTGTGTCTGTGTCTGTGTCTGTGTCTGTGTCGTGTCGTGTCTGTGTCTGTGTCTGTGTCTGTGTCTGTGTCTGTGCTGTGTCGTGTTGTGCTGTGTCTGTGTCTGTGTCTGTGTCTGTGTCTGTGTCTGTGTCTGTGTCTTGTCTGGTCTGTGTTCGGTCTGTGTCTGTGTCTGTGTCTGTGTCTGTGTCTGTGTCTGTGTCTGTGTCTGTGTCTGTGTCTGTGTCTGTGTCTGTCTGTTCTGTGTCTGTGTCTGTGTCTGTGTCTGTGTCTGTGTCTGTGTCTGTGTCTGTGTCTGTGTCTGTGTCTGTGTCTGTGTCTGTGTCTGTGTCTGTGTCTGTGTCTGTGTCTGTGTCTGTGTCTGTGTCTGTCTGTGTCTGTCTCTGTGTCTGTGTCTGTGCTTGTCTGTGTCGGTGTCGGTGTCTGTGTCTGTGTTCTGTGTCTGTGTCTGTGTCTGTGTCTGTGTCTGTGTCTGTGTCTGTGTCTGTGTCTGTGTCTGTGTCTGTGTCTGTGTCTGTGTCTGTGCTGTGTCTGTGTCTGTGTCTGTGTCTGTGTCTGTGTCTGTTCTGTGTCTGTGTTCTGTGTCTGTGTCTGTGTCTGTGTCTGTGTCTGTGTCTGTGTCTGTGTCTGTGTCTGTGTCTGTGTCTGTGTGTGTCTGTGTCTGTGTCTGTGTCTGTGTCTGTGTCTGGTGTCTGTGTCTGTGTCTGTGTCTGTGTCTGTGTCTGTGTCTGTGTCTGTGTCTGTGTCTGTGTCTGTGTCTGTGTCTGTGTCTGTGTCTGTGTCTGTGTCTGTGTTGTGTCTGTGTCTGTGTCTGTGTCTGTGTCTGTGTCTGTGTCTGTGTCTGTGTCTGTGTCTGTGTCTGTGTCTGTGTCTGTGTCTGTTGTGTCTGTGTCTGCTGTCTGTGTCTGTGTCTGTGTCTGTGTCTGTGTCTGTGTCTGTGCTGTGTCTGTGTCTGTGTCTGTGTCTGTGTCTGTGTCTGTCTGTCTGTGTCTGTGTCTGTGTCCGTCTCCGTCTCTGTGTCTGTCTGTGTCTGTGTCTGTGTCTGTGTCTGTGTCTGTGTTGTGTCTGTGTCTGTGTCTGTGTCTGTGTCTGTGTCTGTGTCTGTGTCTGTGTTGTGTCTGTGTCTGTGTCTCTGTGCTGTGTCTGTGTCTGTGTCTGTGTCTGTGTCTGTGTCTGTGTCTGTGTCTGTGTCTGTGTCTGTGTCTGTGTCTGTGTCTGTGTCTGTGTCTGTGTCTGTGTCTGTGTCTGTGTCTGTTTCTCTGACTTTGTCTGTTTATCTGTGTATGTGTCTGAGTCTGTCAATGTCTGTGTGTCTGTGTCTGTGTCTGTGTGTCTTTGTGTCTGTGTTGTCTGTGTGTCTGTGTATGTGTCTGTGTCTGTTTCTGTTTCTGTGTCTGTGTCTGTGTCTGTGTCTGTGTCTGTGTCTGTGTCTGTGTCTGTGTCTGTGTCTGTGTCTGTGTCTGTGTCTGTGTCTGTGTCTGTGTCTGTGTCTGTGTCTGTGTCTGTGTCTGTGTCTGTGTCTGTGTCTGTGTTCGTGTCTGTGTCTGTGTCTGTGTCTGTGTCTGTGTCTGTGTCTGTGTCTGTGTCTGTGTCTGTGTCTGTGTCTGTGTCTGTGTCTGTGTCTGTGTCTGTGTCTGTGTCTGTGTCTGTGTCTGTGTCTGTGTCGTGTCTGTGTCTGTGTCTGTGTCTGTGTCTGTCTCTGTCTGTGTCTGTGTCTTGTCTGTGTCTGTGTCTGTGTCTGTGTCTGTGTCTGTGTCTGTGTCTGTGTCTGTGTCTGTGTCTGTGTCTGTGTCTGTGTCTGTGTCTGTGTCTGTGTCTGTGTCTGTGTCTGTGTCTGTGTCTGTGTCTGTGTCTGTGTCTGTGTCTGTGTCTGTGTCTGTGTCTGTGTCTGTGTCTGTGTCTGTGTCTGTGTCTGTGTCTGTGTCTGTGTCTGTTCTGTGTCTGTGTCTGTGTCTGTGTCTGTGTCTGTGTCTGTGTCTGTGTCTGTGTCTGTTCTGTGTCTGTGTCTGTGTCTGTGTCTGTGTCTGTGTCTGTGTCTGTGTCTGTGTCTGTGTCTGTGTCTGTGTCTGTGTCTGTGTCTGTGTCTGTGTCTGTGTCTGTGTCTGTGTCGTTCTGTGTCTGTGTTGTGTCTGTGTCTGTGCTGTTTCTGTGTCTGTTCTGTGTCTTGTCTGTGTCTGTCTGTTTTGTCTGTGTTGTTCTGTGTCTGTTTGTGTCTGTGTCTGTCTGTGTCTGTGTCTGTGTCTGTGTTTGGTCTGTGTTGTGTCTGTGTCTGTGTCTGTGTCTGTGTCTGTGTCTGTTCTGTGTCTGTTGTTCTGTGTCTGTGTCTGTGTCTGTGCTGTGCTGTGTCTGTTGTGTCTGTGTCTGTTTTGTGTTTCTGTTGTCTGTGTCTGTGTCGTGTGTGTCTGTGTCTGTGTCTGTGTCTGTGCTGTGTCTGTGTCTGTGTCTGTGTCTGTTCTGTGTTGTGTCTGTGTCTTGTCTGTGTCTGTGTCTGTGTCTGTTTGTGTCTGTGTCTGTGTCTGTGTCTTGTCTGTGTCTGTGTTGTCTGTGTCTGTTCTGTGTCTGTGTCTGTGTCTGGTGTGTCTTGTCTGTGTTGTGTCTGTGTTGTGCTGTGTCTCTTTTTTCGTGTCCTGTTGTCCTGTGTCTGTGTCTGTGTCTGTGGTAGTGTCAGTGTCAGTGTCAGTGTCTGTGTTTGTGTCTGTGCTTGTGCCTGTTCCTGGGTCTGTGTCTGTGAATGTATCTGTGTGTACCTGTACATGTGCCTGTCTCTTTCTGTGTGTGTGGTATTGTGGGTGGAAGTGAATGTGATGTATGTTACCCATGATAACTTCAGAATGATTGATTGTACATATCTAAAATTTAATGCATTTAAGCTTGTTTTTGGTTTCCCTTGGAGGTGATTCTGTTTTGAGTGGGATGCATTAGCGGAAAGGGGGTTATTATGTGCAGTTATTGGTTTTCATCAAATATTTCTGAAACAGCTGCATAATTTAACTAATAGTAAATAACAATTTTCTTTTGGGTTGGATTTAAAGAATCCTCTTGAGTTACTAACTTGCGATTAATTTCATTGTGTCAGACGGGGTGTTCCCCGCATGGTAATAATTTTACCTTCAGTTTAAAGAAAAACAAAGATTTACCTTAACTTTAAAGACAAGTTTTAGTTATTATATATCTACATGCATTTTAGGAATTACCGTTCTTGCGTTACACTACAACATTATGTTATTCTCTCTTTGCCCATTTGTTTTCCTTTCGTTTAATTCCCTACTTACCACCTTCAACATCGTTATCCAGGAGTTGGTATAACTGTGATTTTGGCTTTTGGGGAGTGACTTCTGGCGCCTAATCTCTATCGGAATTTTTTCGACCCCGCCCGAACCTTGCTGAGCCCGGTGATTCTTTGCTACCTGCAGGTGAGTAGAGACCCTTTCACTTTTTTCTCCGCTTCCCATTTCAACACGTGACAATACTATACAAATACATTATATTTTTAAAATATTAGCTTAAGACTTGCAGTGTAAGTCTCGCATATAAAATTTCTACAGTTCGAACCTCATACGCCGCAAACAATTTGTTCATGGTTCATGCTTCTACCGGAGGTAACATATCAGATGTGCCATCCTCAAGAAGCAGCTTCCTCATCAACAATGCCAACATGGTCCTTTACGCATGCACAACGCGACATCCCACCCCCTACAAGATGGCCGCTTGTGTCTCATTTAATACCGAATGGGCCATCCCACAATCTCACCCTAGTAGGCGAGGGACCCATCCTTTCGCGGGCGGAACTTAACTGCTCACCTATGTATCTCATTGGTTTGACGCCGGAGAGGGATGGGCTTAAGTGCTCATCCGCGTCGCTAGTTGATGTGACGTCATTTAGCTGTACTACTTACGATATTGACAAGAACTAAAGAAATGGGCATGGTAAGCTCTTGTACAGTTAATACTCTAACTATAATAACTATCCTACAACTGCATCATTAATTAATTAATTATGCCTATTCCAATATAATAAAAAGCATTTCGTAGAATCTTATATAAAAATATTTTTTTAACATCGAATGAAACATAAAATTTATCTGTGCTTTATTTTGAAAATTTCTAATTCATGTTGTTGGTAAATTATTTTGTTAACAAATTATTTATTTTGCTTTTTTTTTATTGTTTTTACTTAGTGTGTGCGAGCCACCATAAATACTTAATTCGTGAATAATGTCGACGTCGAATATTTGGTAGGTTTTGCACCTTTTCAGCATTTTTATCTACACAATCTTCAACTTTGTGTGTGTGTGTGTGTGTGTGTGTGTGTGTGTGTGTGTGCGTGTTTGAGTCTGTGTCTGCGTGTCTCTGTGCCGGGGTCTTTGTGTACCTGTGTGCGTGTGTGAGTACGCGTGTGTGCATGGGCGTGTTCGTGTGGGTTTCACTCAGAAATACCGACAATATTCATACTGTTTGTTATATTATACAGGGTGGTACAGTTTATAATGGCAGGACTTCATCAAATGATAATTAACGCAAAAATAATGGCAGCTTTTCATATAAACATATATTCTGGAGAGCTTCGTTTTCGAGATACAGAGCGTTGAAATTTTGTAAAATAAATAGAATATTTTGAATATTTCTAAAACGATAGATATGAATAATTTTAAATTTGGTACACAGTGTGAGCTAATAGTCCCTCATTATTTAGGGCTTATGATGATAAGATACGAAAATCAATGGCGGAGCTATGGGTGTACCATCGTCCCTTTTAAAAAAAATCTCCTACACCACTGACTTTATTGCAAATCCAATAACGTCTCCCGATTACTTATGCTTTTGGGAACAAAAAATGTGGTTCCATAGTACACGTACGGTGCACCGTGTTCGAGATATTTCACCTTTTGTCAGGTAAACTAAACCGTCTAACTAAATAACTTTTAATAAAACCAGTAAATACAACTCATAAACCGATAAATAACTAACGCAACTATTTGTTTATTATGTTCTTGGATTATCGGTTCGTAAAACTTAATTAAATAACCACTTTTATTCAAATTAGGCACTGGAAAAAATGGTTTTTTAGTTCATGTTTACGAACCGAAAATCGATACAAATAAATATTAAACAAAACGTTTCAATGACAAAATAAAAAATAAATGACTAGTGTAATAATTGTTCGAAATAAAAACCATTTTGTTGAATCTACAATTGGCAGCGTTTTCTAATGGAATGGTTTAGGCTAACTAGCACGTCATGATTAATTTCTCCACACGCATTTTGAATTCTGGTCAAACGTTCTTCTCTAGTTGCCACTGGCGTTGAGTAAACAATTTCATTCAGATGACCCCATAGGTAGAAATCCATGGGGGTTAGGTCTGGATGCAATTGGACCACCACGACCAATCCACCGACCTTCAAAATTCAGCCAATTACGAATGTTTATGCCATAATGCGCTGGACACCCATTGTGTTGCAACCAGGCTTGTCTTCGTATATTAATTGGAACGTCGTCTCCAGAAATTACAGAAAGTTTTCAGAATTCACACGCTGTAGAAGTATATGACAGCCAAACAGATTTCCATTGTAAATGCCTTCACACTAAATTCATGGTTCGACTGAGTCATTTTGACGTCCTCGAGTCTGATTAAATGCATGAAGTACGTTATTGTTTCTCCTTACCATATTAACATGTTGACCTTATGAAAAATATTAGATGCTGTCGTCTGTTCGGATAATCGTTTACGTATTCTCGAGCTGCTTTCGTTGTATTCCATCAGAATATTGCATTAAAAACGCATAGCATATTCTTGATTACGAAAAGTTAAAGACATTGTATTTAACGTCTCCTGATAAACCAATTATTACGTCTTGACAATATTGTTCAGATGTCAAAATTTACGTCATAGTTGACTTCCTGGAATTTCAATATTCAGATTAAATTTTGCATCATTAGAAGCCTGACAGTGGTACGACTGAGTCAAAATCTTTGAAATAGTCCTCGAAAACGGTGCGCCGTAGTGTACCATGCAACCAGTACGTTATTGTTTCTCCAACCATACTAAATCGGAAGACGTTATTGATCTACAATATTAGTCATGTGGCGTAGGAGATCTGTTGGAAAAGGGCGATGGTACACCCATATCTCGAGCCTGATTTGTTGTATTCCCATCACAAAAACCATAAACAAACGCATGTTAGCATATTCTTGATTAGAAAATTTGAAAGACATTTTATTTAACGTTTGAAACTAGCAACCAATTAATTACGTCTTACTTAAAATATTGTTCGTATAAATGTCAAAATTTAGTCATAGTTTACTTCGTGGAATTTAAATTCGAGATTAAATTTTGCATCATTGGCCTGACATTACCTGACAAAAATCTGAAATATCTCGAAAACGGTGCGCCGTACGTGTACCATGGAACCAGACTTTTTTGTTCCAAAAAGCATACTCAATCGGAAGACGTTATTGGATCTACAATAAAGTCAGTGGCGTAGGAGATTTTTTTGAAAAGGGGCGATGGTACACCCATATCTCCGCCACTGATTTTTGTATTTTATCATCATAAGCCCTAAATAATGAGGGACAATTAATTCACACTGTGTACCAAATTTAAAATTATTCAAAGCTGCCGTTTTAGAAATATTCAAAATATTCTATTTATTTTACAAAATTTCAACACTCTGTATCTCGAAAACGAAGCTCTCCAGCATATATGTTTATATGAAGAACTGGCATTATTTTTACGTTAACTATCCTTTGGTAAAGTCCTGCTGTTAAGAACTGGACCACCCTGTATACAGGGTGTCCGGTGAGGAACTGTACAAACTGAAATGGTATGTTCCTTGGGTCAATTTAAGTAAAAAAAGTCCCATAAACATAGGTCTGATTCGCAATAGTTACCCAGATACAAGCGTTTAAAGTTTATAAATGATCAGATATTTTTTCAAAAGTCAATTGGGCGGACCTCCACGCCCAATCCACCTATTAGGGTAAGCAACATTTAGATATTCTGTCACCTGTCGACTAAAATGGGGAGGAGCCCCATCTTGTTGAAGAAACATTTGTTGTCTTGTTAGTAAAGGTACTTCTTCCAAAAGCGGTAGCAATTCATTCCGCAAAAAGTTAGCATATGCTTCTCCTGTAAGACGTTCCTCAAACAAAAAAGGTTCAATAAGTTGATCGTCAATCATACCACACCATACATTAACAGAAAATCTGCGCTGAAAGTTAGCTTCTGTTGTACCATGTGGATTTTCATCTGACCACAAATGAGAATTGCATGTATTGTTCACTCCATCTCTAGTAAATTGCGCCTCGTCACTAAATAAAATGAATGGAACTAGTTGTGGATTTTCTTGTAGCCACTGGCAGAAATTCAACCGCAAAGCAAAATCTCCAGGTTCAAGGTGCTGAACGTTTTGTGTATGATAGGGATACAAAAGCCCATCATGTAATCTTTGCCATACTGACATACGGGGGACTCCCATTCGAGAAGAAATTCTTCTAACACTCAACCCTGGACTCCGATCAACCATCTGTAGAATGTTTTCTTGCTCATTCACATTTACCTCCACAGGACGATCAGATCTTATTGAAACTGATGGAAATGAACCATGAGTTCGAACGTGTTGAAACAGAAGAAAATGTTTGGTGATTTGGAATCCTCCTGTTGGGAAATCTTCGTTCATATTCCCTAACGGCAGCTCTCGCATTTCCATCACAAAATCCATAAATGTAAATGATGTCAGCATACTCTTCGTTAGAAAATTGAAAAGACATTTTAAATTTAAATTACACTTAATTTACTACAATCCACTTTGTCATTATTAGAACACAAACGAATAAATGACAGATTGTTTCGGTTTTGTTTTTCCAGTTGACTAATAATAATTACTTTTGAAAAAAATGTGATCATTTATAAACTTTAAACGCTTGTATCTGGGTAACTATTGCGAATCAGACCTATGTTTATGGGACTTTTTTTACTTAAATTGACCCAAGGAACATACCATTTCAGTTTGTACAGTTCCTCACCGGACACCCTGTATAAAGATAAAATTTAAATTTTACCCTGTTGGGTTAAGAATTTTACTTAAGAACATTTGATTTCTGTAAATGATGAGTTTATCAATAACCAAAATTCACACTGTAGTAAAAACTGTCAATCGATCTATGCATAGTGAATATTAATGAATTCATAAAAGCTACTGAAATAAAAAGTAGGTAAATTGTGCACGTAAAAAATTTAGTTTAGTTATCAGTTGTATTGATAAAAGTTTTTCGTGGGAAACCTTAGAAAGTTACTACATCAACAAAATCTATTATGACTGGTATTGATTGGAGGGGGCCAAAAAATGTATATAAATTCAAAATTCGTTATAGGTTGCGATTAAAATAATTCAATATCGCCTTATTTTATTATAACTTATTTATGATCTCAGTAATTATTCTTGTTCTAACATGAATAGTTCGTATAGTCGTGTTAATATCATGGATACAGTGGACTCTTCATATTAAATCGCCGATGGATATATAGCAGCGGGGCGGGAGCGCGCGGGCGACGCGGCGGCGCCAATTTGTCCACGCACGAATTTACAAAATGAAGCGCAAGGGTTCTAACTCGTTTAGTCTTGTTAAAACATGCATTACTTGAAATCGTCTATGATTGAACAAACATATTATTTGCTTCATTCTCCTTCAGCAAGCAGTACTACACTAGTGTAGTGTAGTGTAGTTTATGTACCTTGTATTTTTAAAATATTTGTGAGTGAATGTGAATTTCAGAATATCAAGAACATTAAAGATTAAAGGTAAGCTATTTTGCATTTAAAATAAACATACATATATAACAATACGCATTTCCCAATAGGGGTAGCAATCATGTTTGCAAAATCTAGAAAAAAAAGTAATAAAAGCGAAATTATTCGAAAATGTTACTTCATACTTTCCTATAATTAAGGCAAAACTAAAGCAAATAACGCAAACAAGACCTTTGGTAATAGAATAATTACATTTATAATTTATTGAATATTTTTATTTAGATGTCTCAAGAAAGAAAGAAAAAGAAACTCTCCGGGCATCAAAATTTAATTAATAAAAAAGACGCCAAGAAGAACAAGAGAAAAATGCTTCAAGATTAACACAGTATTTTACGAAACAAACGACCAGAACTGACCAAGATTATCCGCCAGATTCAATTCAGGAATCAGTACCCGGTTGCAGTGTAGCTGAATTCAAAATACAAAGTCAGCCAGGACCAACTCCCAGTGAAGATAATCAAATCGTTGAAGAAATTACCCCTGCTTTTGGATCTGGGGACTATACTGAAGAGACAGGTACAGATACAATAAATAAATGTGCATTTGATGACCCAGGGCTTTGGCCGGAACCAATATATCACATATCTAGGCAAGCTATTATAAAAACGGTTCCTAAACAAATAAAAAACTTTAATTTTTCCCCCGATTTGTTGGGTCGAACATTTTCTGAAAGTTACTATAAGAGAAACTTAAAAAATGGTGAAGAATGTAATAGAAATTGGTTGATTTACTCAATTACGAAAAATAATGTTTATTGCTTTTGTTGTAAACTTTTCGAACCTTCTCAGCAAAATAGATTTATTCAGGGATTTAATGACTGGCATCATATAGCAATGTACCTGAACCGCCATGAAAAAACTTCCACTCACTTTACTAACTACAAAAAATGGACAGAGTTGCTTCTATCGTTCAAAAAATAAAACTACTGTTGATTATTTACAGCAAACAATATTAGACATTGAAAGTAAACGATGGTATGAAGTATAAAGCGAATAATTTATGTAATTCAATTTTTATGTTAACAAAATTTAGCACTTCGAGGCAAAAGCAATAATCTTTACAATCGCAACAATGGTAATTTTTTAAAATGTATTGAAATGCTAGAAAAGTTTGATCCTATTATATCGGAACACACACGACGTATAAATAGCGATTCTGAATTTCACAAAATGCCAACATATCTAGGAGACAAAATCCAAAATGAAATACTTTCCTTAATGGTTTTTAATATTAAAAATCATATTATAAATTTATGTCCACAAAATAAATATTTTTCAATAATATTAGATTGCACTCCGGATGTTTCTTATATTGAGCAAATAAGTGTAATAATTCGATCCTTTCATTTCAATTTAGCATTAGGATCGACTGAAATACCTGAACATTTTTTAGCATTTTATCCAATTTTAGATGTTACAGGGGCTGGATTAACAACATTTCTTATTGATCTATTAAAAACATTAAATTTAGACATAAATAATATAAGAGGCCAAGGCTATGATAATGGCTCTAACATGCGCGGCAAAAATAGTGGCCTACAAAAAAGAATTTTAGATTTGAATCCGCGAGCTTTTTATGTTCCTTGTGCGAATCACAGCCTGAATCTAATTGTAAATGATGCCGCTAATATCAACCATGAAACAATAAATTTTTTTAATATAATACAAGAATTATACAAATTTTTCTCAGCGTCTACTAATCGGTGGAATATCTTAATCAAGCATGTTACTAATTTAACTTTAAAGCCCTTATCCGAAACACGCTGGTCAAGTAGAATTGATGCCATAAAGCCTCTCTATAAATATTTACCAGAAGTTTTTGATGCATTATTTGAAATTTGCAATGACCACACAAGAGTCGACGAACAATCTAAATACCAAACAAAATGTATGGGAGAAAAAATTTCTACATTTACATTTATTTGCTCCGTTAAAGTGTGGTATGATATTTTAAATCAAGTAAATTTTGTGAGTAAAATGCTTCAATCTCAAATAACAAATTTGCAACTTGCTTTGGATGCATTAAACAAACTAAATACATTTTTAACTAATTATCGATCTGATGCTAGTTTTG
Source organism: Vesta saturnalis (assembly GCA_036346205.1). Lineage (NCBI taxonomy): Eukaryota > Metazoa > Arthropoda > Insecta > Coleoptera > Lampyridae > Vesta > Vesta saturnalis. The sequence continues at coordinate 351,165 of JARFJB010002408.1, read as the reverse complement.
CAGAAATTGTTGAAAGTTCCAAATTAATTGCAGAAAAGTTTGACATAGAAACTGAATTTCGTAGTGCGAGGCCATTAAGACGACGTAAAAAATCTACTCAATTTGATTATGAACATGAAGATCAACATATAGTAAATCCTGAAAATTCATTCAAAGTAAATTTTTATTTCTGTATAATAGATCAAACTTTAATTTCGTTGCAAGACAGATTTTCTTTATTAAAAGTACATATGGATTTATTCCAATTTTTATATTCATTAGATAATTTACAAAATAAAGAATACCTATTATCTTGCTGCAAAAAATTACAAGCGAAATTAACTGATGAAAATCAGTGCGATATTGACGCAGATGATTTATGTGAAGAAATTTTACAATGTCAAGTATTTATTACGAATTCAAAAAAAGATATATCCCAAATAATTTATTCAAATGATTTAGTAGGAGTTTTTCCAAATTTTACTGTAGAATTCCGTATTCTTTTATCATTACTTGTGTCAGTTGCGTCCGCGGAGCGGTCTTTTTCGAAATTAAAAATCATAGAGAGTTATTTACGCTTCACAATGGCGCAAAATAGATTATCAGAACTCGCAATAATTTCAATTGAGTCTGACATACTGGATAAACTTGATATTCATGATGTTATCCAAACTTTTTCTTAGCTAAAAGCTAGGAAAGTAAAATTTATTTAATGACTTATTTACATTGTTTGTATTTAATTTACCGTATAATATGTATTATGTTTATATTATAAATATTATATTTTTCATTTATTATTGTTGTTTATCTGTTTTCTTGTGTTTGTAATTTTGTATTTTAAATAAAAAAGTTTACACAGACTATTTCATTCTTTATGTGTTTTTTATTTCAATGCGTTAAGAATATAACAAAAACAGTCATTTAAATGTCCCTAAATATAAGCCTAAAAATTATAGTATTTCAAATTAATTATTCATTATTTTTTTATTCATGTCGTATTACTTAAAAATACTACTAGAGAATTAAAAATTAAAGTGTCCGAACCTATAGTTGTTGGGGCTCTTATCACCTAGGCATGCAAAATGTTTATAATATTAGTTTTTGATACAAATGTTTTTAATTAATGGGGTGCCATCAAAAATTTTGACACAGGCGCCGCATGCTCCTGGCGCGCCCCTGTTCCTATCATTACTGTTCTTAAAAGACACATCAAATACAACTCTATTGTAAGATTGTAATGTTTTAATATAAATTAGGATAGGTAAGTTTTAACCTCAAAGGAGTATTGAAACATGTAAATATTACAAATATACCTGAAGAGTATTCATTTACTATTCTTACATTAAACTGGATCTAATAGTCCGTTAGGATCAAGGCTTCTGCTAAAATTGACTTAATTTACGTTCATAAAAAGTTTGTTGTTTTATATTGTGTAATTACACTAAAGAACTTAAGTACATTCCTTAACTGAAAGTTATATTTTCCTTATGCACCCATGATTTTTCAATAGCTTATCTTGATGGATATGTCAGAGATGCTCTACTATCGTATGCAAAAAATGCTTATATTATTGTATTATGGGAAAACATAATGTGTTTTGAGAAAGGCTGGGAATGGAATTTGTCCTTCGTATACGCTATAACGTGATAATAGTTGTAATCTACTTTCTTAAAATGACACACCATAATTGCTTCATAATCTTGGTTAAGATTGTCCTGAATTAGGTTTTTTTTAGAATCCCTTTTAGTTCTAATGAGACACCTTTATTCGGGATGAACTTTCACTATTTTTTCTATAATGCCTTAATTGCTTTAATAAATTCTCAACTTTTTGAGAGAACATAAATTAAGGATAACTTCGTTCATATAAATATAAATTCAGAGAGCAGTTGGGTAGTTCAACATTATGTCAAAGATGATAGTGCCAAGAAACAGTTAGGAAATTTGCCTTAAAACGATTAGGTACCTATATCTACTTACACTATTTGATAAAGCAGCGCATAAAAAATGTAGGTAAGTATGTGCATTTAAAAGTAGAACACCACAACGTATTAATTATTACAAAATATCGCTTTTAATTGAATTGGAAGAATTAAATCTAAGTATATTCAAAACCTTATCTTATTCTCTTCACTTATAAAATTGTGTATCTGACCTAATAATTTTACTTAACAGAATTAGTGCAAGTAGAAACTTTGAATTACAAATTTGTATTATCTTTTCAGATATTCTCATGTTTAACAAGGTAGGTTGGGTATGTTGCGTTACGTTAAAGATAATTGATAGGTTCAGAACACGCAGTACTTCATTTTTATTTTTTTATGGTACTATTCTTGATAATTTCTATAAAGAAATAAAGCATGATCAAATTTCCTAGTTTTTATTCCAATCTTTAGTGTGGGAAAAATATCACTACGTGAAGTATGATTTTATAATATGCATATATAGGGTGTTGCTAAATTAGACAGACAACGATTTACAGATGAAAGTCTTCGTAAAATGAGAAAGAATGATATATAATAATTTTTAAAATACACGGGTTAAAGTTTAAAAATAACAAACGCTTTTTTTTAATAACTCGAAGACTTCTGTTTCATTTCTGCAATTAGATGCACTAAATTCTGTCGCAATATTTACTTTCGATATTTTTTCATTGGCCGTTATTTTTACGCCATTGGCAGAATTGCAATTATTTTCTGTTTTTCAAATTCCTTCTTTTTCTTTTTCGAACTGGAACACCTGTATATATATATATATATATATATATATATATATATATATATATATATACCGGTGGTCGTAAATAGAATAAATTCAATATCTCGTAAAGCACAATTTTTTCAAAAATCGCTCGGACCCGTCGATTTTATATTCTTTCGGGGTATATTTTGAGAAAAAATTTTGTACAGGTGTCTCAAAAGATTTACTAAAAAATTTTTTTTCAAATTGCAACTCAATTTTTATTGCATTTTGGATTGCCTTACAATTCTAAACATTTGTCATGCAGCATGTGCTATACCTAAGTCCAAGCGTTTTGGAGTTATTCGCATTCAAAATTTAAAATTGAAAAAGGTCATGAAGAAAACGAAAAATAAAATAATTTTTATAACGTTTTATTATATCGAAAACAAAGATTCGTAAACTTAAAAATAATTTTATTTCAGAAATGTTCGAAATGTCTTCCGTTAGTCAACTGACAATAGCATAATCAATCTACAAATTCCTGCTGCACATTTCGAACCATTTCGGGCGTTATTCGACGTATTTCTTGACGGATGCGTTGTTTTAAATCATCTAGATTTGCCGGTTGGCTTTTAAATACCTTGCCTTTAAGGTATCCCCATAAGAAAAAGTCTCGTGGTGTTAGATCGGGTGACCTAACACCGCTCCTTCCAATCCACCTGTTTGGGAAAGTGTCATGCAAATAAGTTCGAACTACCACAGCAAAATGGGGGGGGGGGAGCACCATCTTGTTGGAACCAGATGTTATGGTGTGGCAAATCCGGATGTTCTATCTCGTTTTCTTCATGACCTTTTTTCAATTTTTAAATTTTGAATGCGAATAACTCCAAAACGCTTGGACTTAGGTATAGCACATGCTGCATGACAAATGTTTAGAATGGTAAGGGCAATCCAAAAATGCGATAAAAAAATTAGGTTGCAATTTGAAAAAAAAAATTTGTTCAGCAAATCTTTTTTGAGACACCCTGTATAAAATTTTTTTTTCGCAAAATATGCCCCGAAAAAATATAAAATCGACGGGTCCGAGCGATTTTTGAATAAAATTGTGCTTTACGAGATATTGAATTTATTCCTTACTTTACGACCACCCGGTATATATACACACAGGGTGTTCCAGTTTTTTGTAGCAAGAGTTTAATAGTCGATAGAGCTTTCAAAATTAAGACAAAAAGTTCATATAAACATAGGTTGCCAAACGCTTAGTTTTGGAGATACAAGGTTTCAAAGTTTAAATTTTTCTTCAGTTCTTTTAATTTATCTTCAAAACTATTTAAAATAATAAATCCAAATTTGGTACGCATATTACACTTCTTAAACTCAATATTAAGAGTAGTTTAACGTTTATCAATATCTACATTTTCTGGGGTGGTACACCCTTTATCCCCCCGAACTTTTTTATACGACGCCTCTAACTCTTAAAAATCAAAAATTTAGATTGCCTATTTGATTTAGGAACTTTTTTGTCTTCTGCTTTTTTTTCGAAAAATGCATAGTTTTTGAGATAAATTAGCTGTAATCCATGAACAGCTTCCAAATGGTAAGTAAAGAACGACTGATGCTCCCGCAAAAAATAGTGTGCATGAAAAGAACTGGAACACCCTGTATATATATATATATATATATACCATATGTCACCGGATTGAGTTACAAGAGGGCAAAATAACAAAAACTATTTTTATTTCAAAAACAGTATATGGGGTTTTGGTCTGCCTGTATACAACTTAGTTTCTACCGAATTAATAATGTATTCACGTTTAGCACGCGTCTGTGATAACTAGATATGTAAAATATTGTTAGGTAAACTGCCCGTTGTGTAAGAGATATCAAAAAATTTTTTTAAGAAAAAATGTAAGGAATTCAAAATAATGGATACGTGCCAAATTTCACCCAGATCTGAGTAAGTTGGTTTCACCCGCAATTTTACGTACCGGGTGGCCAGATAAGAATGCAAACTGCTGTTTCTCGGAAACTATTCTTCATAGAGAGTTGCGGTAAAAAAATTTATTACTAAAGTGGTCAAAAAAAGGGGGCGTAACCGCCATCCTAAACTTTTAAAGTGAATGTTTACTGAAATCCACCTAGTAAATGTACCAAAAAATTATATGCTTTTTAAAGCTCAGCTTTATTCGGGTGATTTTTGTTTGACGTATCTATTAAAACAAAGTAGTGTAGGGTGATGAACTGATTTTAATAAACTTACTCTCGTCGGAAAGAGAATTTATTGCTCCATCAAATCCATCTTACCTGTAATATGTCTAATTTTTAGTGATGCCGCTAGAGCGCATTTTTTCATTTAATATCAGAAAATTGCAAAATTCTCTAAAAAATTAAATGCAACAATATGACTTTTTTTTTCATAAAAATGAGACGAAATCATCCCTGAATAGGTTAGTGAAAACCGCATCTCGATATCTTAGTCCTACCCTAAAATATCGAAGAAATAAAATTCAGTTATTTGTATTTGTCTTTTTTCAAGATTCAAGGAAAAATTTCATAATTTTATATTTTTTAAATAATAAAAGTTTTCATACTTTCAAAAATTTAAAGAAAAACATGTAGGGGCATAATAATCAATGCATAGAATATAAAGTGTAGAGTAGGCAGAATATTAGGAGTATGCCATTGAGAAAAAACAAATACCTAAAATCAAATTGTAAACAGTATTAAAATTTGACAGACAGTGTAATTTATGTTTGTTGCACAAGTAAGTCCTTAAAACTATCTATAATGTCTTTTATAAATGATGAAATTGTTGGTATGATTGCGGTACATTTTGAATGTTTTTAAAATACGGTATTGGCTAAGTGAGTATACTCAGCTCGATATCCAGATCAGCGTTTACGCGATGCGAGAATTTTTCCGCAAAATTTGCGTAATACTGGAACCTTTCGACCAAAGTTGCGAAGAGACTCGGCTAGAAGAATGGAAGACAATGTTGTTAATGTCTTAGCATACGCGTCAATGAATCCCCACGTTAGTACGAGAGCAATGTCTCTCGCGTTGGATATGTCACGAACTACTATTCAGAACATTTTAAAGGATCATAGGTAAGTTGTTATGTCACTGAAAATACTACTTTACACGTTTCACAATGTGTTTGTAATTTCAAATTTGTAGAATGCACTCGTATCATATGGTTTTACATCAAGCCTTACATGACAAAGACTTTGACCGACGGATAGATTATTGTCATTGGATGTTGGGCAGGGAAAATAGAGGATTTTTATCCGAAATTCTTTGGACGGATGAGGCCACTTTTAAAAGTGATGGAAACGTTAATTTGGATAATATGCATTATTGGTCTGACACCAATCCTCACTGGTTGCACGAGGTCCAACATCAAGGTCGTTGGAGTGTTAATCTGTGGTGTGGCATCCTGGACGGAACTATTGTAGGTCCCTATTTCTTTGATGAAACCACTAAATGGTGCTGTGTTTCTTGATTTTCTGTAAATCAATTGCCTATTTTATTAGAAGATGTACCCTTGCAATTACGGCAAAATATGTTTTTACAACTAGATGGTTGCCCAGCACATTTTTCAATAAATGTGCGAGAACATTTAAATTTAATATATCACCAGAGGTGGATTGGACGAGGAAGTCTATTTCCTTGGCCACCCAGATCCCCAGACTTAACCTGTTTTGACTTTTAACTATGGGATCGGTTAAAAGATATTGTTTACGAAACTCCACCAACAACGAGAGACGACATGAAAGTACGAATTTGAGAAGCCATTCGTAGCGTACCAAGAGCAGAAGTTGAAGCTGCTGTAATGTCCACGCATGAGCGGCTCCAACAATGCATCGAGGTCGATGGGAGACAATTCAAGCATTTAAGTAGGCATTAAGTAGGTACTTGATGCCTACTTAATGGCTACTTAAGTAGGCATTATTGCACAATAGGTTCTCTTTTAATAAAAAGAATTCCGCAAATTTGGAATAACACCTTTCAAAAATATTTAATTTTTGAAATTATGAAAACTTTTATTATTTAAAAATTATAAAATGATGACATTTTTCACTGAATCTTGAAAAAAGACAAATAAATAAGAATAAATATCGGTGTAATATCGACTTTTTCAAATTTTATAATTAAATTTTCTTTCTTCGATATTTTAGGGCATGAATAAGATATCGAGATGCGGTTTTCACTAACCTATTTAGGGATGATTTCATCTCATTTTTATGAAAAATAAAAGTCAAATAGTTGCATTTAATTTTTTAAAGCATTTTGCAATTTTATAATATATCAAAAAACGCGCTCTAGCGGCATCACTAAAAATTAGACACATTACAGGAAAGATGAATTTGATGGAGTAATAAATGCTCTTTCCAACGAGATTAAGCGTATTAAAATCAGTTCAGTCGTTTAAGAGTTACAGCTGCTTATTTAAAAAATCACTGAATCACCCCCACCACTTTACTTTAATAGATACGTCAAACAAAAATTATTCGAACAAATCTGAGCTTTAAAAAGCATATAATTTTTTGGTACACTTACTAGGTGGATTTCAGTAAAAAATCACTTTAAAAGTTTAGGATGGCGGTTACGCCCCCTATCGGCCATCTTACAAATTTCAAAATATTTTCCACGGTCTTTTTTTGGCCACTTTAGTAATAAAATTTCTTACCGCAACTCTCTACGACGAATAGTTTCCGAGAAACAGTACTTTGCATTCTTATCTGGCCATCCGGTACATTACGTTAAAATGAAAACGTAATTTCAACCTTTTATAAACTTTTAAGCTAGCTACTGATTACGCGCAAGTAGAAGGCTATGGCTGAAAAATGTCAAATAATGATTTAATGTCTGTTAAAATTGAAAAGAGTGAGATTTGTTGCAACAGAAAATCCATTTGATACAATATTATGGCACAGGGGATAAACGACCGCTACATAATAGAACAATTTAACGAAAAGTTTCCTGGTGTTACAGTTTCCCGTATAGGTGTATAGAAGTTGGTAGCAACATTTTTAGAAACTGATTCCATAATCAATTTAAAGAAAAAGAAGATAGTCCATGGTGAGAAGAAGATCCTGATAGTCTGTTGGTGTTGGATTCAGTAGAAGATCACCTAAAACGTTCCTTGTCACTTCAACTAGGTATTAGCAAATCAAGCATTCAAAGGATTTTGAAGGAACACAGAATACGTGCTTATAAATCCATCATCATAATCATACTTTGGAGCCAGGAAGTGATGCAAAACGTTTCTATTTTTGTTTATGGATGGGAAATGAGATTATGAGAAACAGAAAATGTCATCGTAATGTTGTGTTTTCCGATGAAGCAACCTTTTCTACCAACGGAACGGTTTCGTCGCAACATGTTTGATATTGGAGTGCTACTAATCCCAATTTTAGAATTGCCAATAAACGTAAAAATTGGTTAAAGTAAACGTGTGGTGTACTGTTTCTTACCATGGAATAATAGGCCCATATTTTTTTAATGATAACTTTAATCAGCACACATGATGGCTGTCCGGCCCATTATTCTGGTATTGTAGTTGACTGGCTAAATCGTGAATTTGAAGACAACTGGATTGGCAGAAATGGTCCAGTTTTATGGCCCCCAAGGAGCCCTGACTTGACAGTTTTAGATTTTTATTTGTGGGGGCGTCTAAAACAAATTGTTTACAACTTATGGAAATGCTACAAAATCGGATAAGAGATGATATTGCATCTTTAACAATTCAAGAAATCCGCAACAGTTATAAGGAGCTACGACTTAGAATTGAACTGAGAGGGGTGGTGAGTTAATCGAATAGTTAAAAATGTTACTGATTTATTTTTTTTCGATTTAAGGACACACTATTAATATTGAAAATATGATTACAAATTTGTTCGTTATACAACAAGCACAAATTTTTATTCCTTGTAATTTTTTTGTAAAATTAATAAATCTTTTTTCCTTTGTTTTTATTTTATGAACACACTGTATTAATATTGAAGACTTGATCGCTATAAATTAAGCATAAATTTCTATTCCTTTGGCATTTTTTTGTAAAACTAAAAGCAAAATTTTTAACGTAATGTACGTAAAATAGCGGGTGAAACTAACTTATTCAAATCTAGGTCAAATTTGGAACGTGTCCATTTTTTGTATTCCTTACATTTTTTCTTAACAAAATTTTTTGATATTTCTTTCAAAAAGGGCAATTTACCCAACAAATTTTTCATATCTAGTTACCACATGTGCATCCTAAACATGAATACATTTTTAATTCGGTAGAAACTAATTTCTATACAAGCAGATCAAAACCCCATACACTGTTCTTTGAAATAAAAATATTTTTTGTTATTTTGCCCTCTTGTAAACTCAATCCGGGAACATACGATATATATATATATATATATATATATATATATATATATATATATAGTACAAGATACATTACTGTGCTGGTGAGTCCAATTTTGACGTAAAAGTGCATTTATCAACACTTTTAAGACTTTCAAAGTACACTATTTAACTTAAGATAACTTCTATATTAGTTATAATTTACTAAAAATGTAATTATTACGTTTGTTTTACTAATAATTAGAATTATTGCTAAGGTTACACTCCCGTGAAAATGAATTTTCAGTATAGTTCTGGCCACGACATTTTTAAGTCGCAATATAATTTAGTATATCATAACCATTTCAAAGGCCACCGGTACCACAAACACGACAAAATCTCAAAATTTTTGAATGCACATTGCTACGCCAGCGCAGTAAGGAAGCCATTTTCCTCATAATGTAGCGTTTACATAAAATTCTAGCGTAACAATACAATATATACAAATATATATATATATATATATATATATATATATATATATATATTGTTTAATTAAAATTAGTTTAGTTTTTCAAGTTTCACTTACAGGTCATTCTGAAACAGCTAAATTTAACCTAGTCAGAGGTTATGAGTTTTCTCATGGAAATAAACGAGCAATTGTTCACCAAATCAGAGAAATGATATTGAAGTTGGTTAAGACTAAAGAAAAACGGCTTTTATGTTTAAACTTTTAACACCTTGTATTTTAAAAATTAATCTTGAGACCTTACATTCATTATTTTTCATTTTACGAGGGCTTTCACCCAAGCGTCCACCCTATAAGTATGTTTAGATACACAATAAAATGTACAAAAAACAAAATGTTGTTTAAATTTATATTGTTTAACCTTATTTCGTGGAATTCCAGATTTAATAGCACTAATGTTTAAAATACAATATAATTCCACAATTTGGTTTATATAATTATTTACTCTCTACGTGTTCCAATGCAACATGTATCATTATTAAGAGAAAATATATAAGAAAAATAACAAACAAGTAGTTATGGACAAACACTTAGGAACTTTGGTATTAGATACAAAAACACATTAGATGTTACAAATATAAACATACATGATATAAACCGAAAGTACCTTTAATCAACGAGCAGGTTGACCTTTAACAGACATTTTAAATATAGAATTATAATTTACATCAAGTTTGCTGTTACCCTAATGATTTGTTACCATGACTACTTGTTTGTTATTTCACTTATATATCTTCTCTTGATAATGATACATGTTGTATTGAAACGCGTAGAGAAATAAATAATTATATAAAAGAAATTGCGGAATTATATTGTATTTTAAATATTATTGCCATTGAAATGTTCTTTTATTGTAACTACACCTAAGGTGGTGTATTTAAAAATATTGCTCAATATTAAATGCCTGGATTTCTTATACAAAGGGCAAGTAGAAAATTACTTTCTTAAGTGCGAAGCACATACGTAAAGAATTATTTTTATTATCAATTATACTCAAAACAAAAGGTAGGACACGGTTTTTTTATTACAAGACATTTAATACGCGAATATTTTGAAACTTCACTCACCTATTTATTTTTACTGCTTTAAAAATGTTCTGAAAGGTCAACAGTTGTCCGTTCGCCGTGCAACTTCTATACTCGAAAATTACACTACGTAGGTAGGAAGTTATGATTTTTAAAATAAATTCTAACAACTGTTTTACATTTATCTGTAAATACCATAAAGACTATGAGACATATTAAAAACTACTTGTAGGTAGCACACTACGAAAATTTGATGAATACATTGAAAATATTCCGATTGAAATTGTTGTCGAAATAGCAAAAGTCAATTACTGAAGGTTATTATATAATAAGGGTTATTTGAGAATGGTTTGTGTTTCTTTGTTTTGTAAGAAATTTATGTAGGGTTTTAACTGAGGGCGGCCCCCAACCAGATGTTTAAGTTGCAGACAGAGAAAACTGCCTTTATCGAAGAGCAAGACAAATCGCTAAATATGTTTATAAAAGCGGTTTGGAAATAAACATGTCACTATTATACAAGAAATTACACCGCGGTCAAAGCATGGGTTGTTCAGGGATTGAAATGTGATATTTGAAATACAGGGTTTCTACGGTTGATTGCACATGTTAATTAGAAATAATGTTTCTTTATATAATTAAAGTCAAAAGCGTTCACACGAAATAGTTTTATTGCTTTTGTTAGTTGATATAGAAAATAGTGGGTGACGGAAGAATAAAAACGGTTTTGTTGGTCTTAGAAAGGGGAGTCTGATTAGAATTTCAAAGCGGGCGGGAGTAGATTTGAGTTCGATTCGGTGTTTTGTTTAATTAGATCTTCTTTTCGTTGTTTTGTGTTAATCGATAAATCCGAGTATTTAAACATTTGTGCTGGTGAAAGCTTAAAAGGATAACCTCCATTGATAATGTAAGTAAAAGAAAAGATTTTACGGTTTGTGAAATTACACAGAAAAGGTCATTCTACCTACTCATTTAAATTGTTCAAGCCAAACTGAAACCCGGACCTGCAAAACTGTTGTGGTCATTGTAATTGCGCAAGCATAGCGAAGGACGCTCTCTTTTCTCTCTTTATGTGTTCTATTTTGTGTATTGATAATTCCAACCTGTATTTAGAATGATAAAACCACAAACGATCATAGGTATAAAATCAGAAAAGCTGATCCAAATGATCTATATCTATACAAACGTCCCTTTTGTTACCGTTATATGCCTATATGTCTATATTTTTGTGTTTTGTTTTATGCCTAAGAGGAATTGAGAGCGTTATTATCTTGCATTTGTAATGATACGTACTAATCATGTGGGTGAATCGGTGTTGCAGGACTTTATGTCAGAGGTTATACTTTGAATGGTTTTTTTCTGTGTAATCCATTATATCATTCATTGTTACTGTACATGTGTATCATTTGTTGTGCTCGTATCCACAAATTTGTATGTGTAACGTACTTGCCCTCTTTCATTTGTGTCTACTTAAATAATCTGTAACCTGTTTAATTTTCTGTTGTTATTTTTTTTTATGTAGGTTGAATTTGTAATATGTATTACTAGAGTGCTTAATGTATTTTGTTGTTAATAACCGTCCTGATTGGTTAAACAAAAGGGACACATGATCGGGATTACACTTTTCCTTTTCTTTTTTTTTGATTGATTGACGATCTTATTGTGGATACGATTACACTGTTTATATTTATTGCCTTTATGTGTAGTTATAGAAATTGCCTTGCATTTTATTTTGGTGATAGTTAAATTTTGTAAGGTACGCCTTTTTAACTTGATTTAATGATGTCCTTTGTTGTTTTTTTTGTGTTCTGTTTATGTCCGGTAGTCCCACACCCGGTATAATGCTTTATATGTAATTATTTAACTAAAAGCAGACAGGAATTGGTTCCAAAAGGGATCCCCTGTTTGTTATTTATTACTTGTTTATTTTTGCTTTAATTTTAATACCATTTATAGACCTGATTTTATGTTTATTTGTGACTAAACGTCGATTTAGGCAATGTGATAGATTTTGTACGCCTTTAATGCCGATAGAGTAGTGTTGATACCTATTTAACCCTTTGATTGTGATTCACTTGTGTTATCTTATTTTTGTTTTCCTTTGTGTGATTATTATTGGAATAAAGGGAGTTTTCTTGGTGATTCTTTTTCTCCCGATGTAAATAGGATGACGAGCGAATCACCAGGTAGCGCCACTCGTTCATCTCAATTACAGTTTTGTTTCATTTAATTACCTGCCACCTTATGCAACAAATTAACCTTATCCGACCCTATCTCCTGCGCATTACACAACGTAGGTTATGTGCCCCCTAGACGATCACGGTGTTTTTTTTTTATCAGGTTAGAATTTTGCGAGTTCTAGATCAGATTTGTAAAGCAACTCTGATTATTTAATCACGGCCAGTAAGGGAGATTTAAGCTATTAATTGGAGTAAGCCTAACATTAGCCGACGTAGCATCATTCTCAGTGACATCAATTTAAGCAATTAATCATAGCATCTTATCAGTCAAATTAAGATGCATCCTTTAGCTATTGTTTTGTCTCTTGAATTTGCATTAGTGCGAACAAGTACAAATTACACGTTTCAAGATAGGGTACGTCTGGGTTACGACAGAGTGGTGCCGTGACCAGGATAAGGTTTTTGTTGCATTTAGGGGCGTGGTTGATTTCTTTTTCATTTTATTCACTGCAAATTCCCATTTTAATTAATTAAAAAAAAAAAAGGAAAGGATGGAAAAAAAAGAGGAGGCTGAATTGTCGACATTTGAATAAATCAATATAGGGTTTGCTTTTGAGCCAGTAATATTTTATTGAAAAGCACTTATGTCTATTATGAAGGGCAAGGGGGGAAGACAATGTCCGCATACAAGTAAAACAAATAAATAATTTTTTTTTCCTCCAATTGCAGCTAATCTAGAAGGCGCTGACTTCTTGATTATTAAAGCACAATATTTGATTGAGGACAGTCCTATGGTCCTATAGGCTTTAGTACTAAATTTTAGCGTATTACACCATCATATTATTGGTGTCAAGTCTTGCTGTTGACAATCGATACTGGTTATGTAACGTATTTTGGGAAGGGTGAATGTTTATTTATGGTAATCCGCAAAGACTTCATAGGTACAAGTGCCTAACGCCGCCTATTGTGTGTCAAGGAGAGCCGAAGTATGTACTCGTTGGGATATAATATATAAATACTAACCATGTGTATGTAAGGCCGAACTGCGTTACCTTCCAGTTTGCTAATTGTCGCTACAGCTCGTGGTTATGTAACACATTTTGGGGAAGGGTGAATGTGTATTTATGGTGAACCGCAAAGACCTCATAGGTACAAGTGCCTAACGCCGCCTATTGTGTCAAGGGACGCCAAAGTATGTTATCGTTGAGTTATAATATGTAAATACTATTTTTTATGTACTGCTGAAAGGTGAACCGCTAAGACCTCATAGGTACAAGTGCATTATGCCGCCTATTGTGTGTCAAGGAACGCCAAGCTATACTATCGTTGATATATAATATGTAAATACAATTGGTATGTACGGCTGAAATGTGTTACCTTCCACTTTGCTAATTGTAGGTACCTGTCGCTTAAGCTGTTGTGGTGTCATACCTATTATTTGTATTGGCAGATAACGATGGTTTTTTTTTGTTTGATCATTCAGAGGTCAGCAACCTTCGAAGATTTTATTTATTATTACATTTTTAATTTTTTTTTTGTTTGACCCAATAAAAAGTATGAATTGTTAAACATAGAACCGACAGTTCTGATTTAAGGGAATTGGTAGGGTTGTCACAGAACAATAAATTATTAGTAGTTGATCGCCTCCTTTTTGCTCAAATTTGCAATGGTACTATTTTAATAAGCAGTAATACCTGTCGAACGACGGGTTAGTCACAAGAATTTTTTTTTTAATTTTTTTTTTGTTCTGCTCAGCGGGCAACTCTGTGCTTTCAGGGTAATACTATTAAGGACGGTTTAAAGGGGCGTACCTGTAACTAAGATAATACTAATTTTTGTTTGTTTATGAGAATAATTATGGACCAAGCGGAAGCCCTTGGAGTGGAGATGGATGCCACCCGTCAAGATGCCCATGATGGACATAACCAGATGGCAGGATCCAGAGATGGCAGCCAGAAGGACGCCGAAATGGAGGGTCTCAAGGAGGTTGTGCGAAATCAGGGAAGATTGCTGGAAACACTCCTCGAACAGAGCGCGATGATGCAAAGGACCATCAAAAAGCTTGTTGCGACACCCGGAACCGGTAGTCCAAATGGTGCACAGGGTTCGGGCCTATCCGCGCACAAAGGACCATCATCGGATCTTTATGAAGGTCAGTCACTTAGTGTTAGAAATATTGACTCTGCACGGTTTATTACTTCCACCCCGCGTAAAGTGAACGGAGATGGCAATACACTCCCTGATCATGAACAATCATCTCAAATCGCTGATGTTAGCTTTTCAGGTGCTGAATGTCGCAATATCCTGTTGGCGCTATCTAGCAAAACTAGGTCCCCTTTAAAATTGGAGAAGCCCATTTTTCGCGGTAACCATGCGGTGCATCCCGTGCTTTTCTTGCGTAAATTTGAGCAGTTTGCGGAAGCCTATCACTTGTCGGGTGAGGATTACTTGCGAGCGGTGCAAACGTGTTTAGAAGCCGGTGCACAAAGTTGGGCGCTGATAAACGAGGTCGATTGCCGAGATTACGGGTCGTTTAGGAAGAACTTTTTGGCGTATTTTTGGTCTCCCGAAAAGCAGGTTGTTCAACGCAATAAACTATACAACATGCGTTATCACCCGGACGGCAGACTGTCTCTTGCCGAGTATTTTCTTAAACAAATTAATGACTATCGCCTTTTTGACCCTCCCATCACAGAGGAAGTTATTCTGTATGAAATTATGCGTCAATATCCTACTGCCACCCAATCGTTATGGGGAGTCTGTTCAGACCGGAGTTTGAATGGCGCTCTTTCCTTTTTAGAAATGTTATCGGCTATTGAAGCAAGGAAGCCGAGAAATGAGGTTGGGAGAGTGCAGGCCGTCAATACTACTGGTGCAGTACCGGCATCGTTGCCGCCTTTCAACGTACCCCCGCCATATTGGATCCCTGATGCGACGCATCCTCGCTCTTCGGGAAACGACCCTTGGGGAAACTAAAGTGGGATGGTTTCTCTTACGCCCCAAATTTTACTCCCACTAAAGGTAGCGCCAAGCCTAGATGCCCGCTTATTAGATTTGTAAAACCAGGTTTCAAAAATAGTAAGAGTTCTAGCAGTTCCCAAACTCCCAGCCTAAGTTTTAATTCTGTGCTACGCGTAGGCCCTCCATGTGACCCTCGGGAATTAAATAGATTGTATTCGAAGGGTGTCAAACTAATTCAGGGGTGCGGGTGGAAATTTGGGACCGGGTTGGGAGCCAACAACAAGGGTATTAAGAACCCGTTACAGTTGGTCCGATGGGATTCAAGTGCCCCTGCACAGGAATCCGAATTTTTGTCTTACGCGTCGGTAGTGCCTCTCTCCACATTACAAAACAACGGTAGTCCAACAGACCTAACCAAGGTTCGGCCATTGCCCCATATTTATATCAAGTGTTGTAATATCTCCCTATTGAGTCTGTTAGATTCGGGAAGCGAGGTTACTTGCATCAGTGAGGAGTGCTATTTCAAAATTAGTCAGTGGGAAAAATTCTCTAGACTTCCGATAACGGGTATACAGCTGCGAGGAGCGGTGGGACAAAGGAGTGCTAGGGTCAGGTACCAGGTGTGGATCCCCTTTTCAATTGAGAATATCCCCGTTACGTTTGAACATTCTTTTCTGGTTATTAAAGGTTTAATCCGGCCCGTCATACTGGGGATAGATTGGCTGTATTCTGTATCGGGGAGGATAAATTTTGTGGATGATGTCCTAACCATCCTCAATGACGGAACAGAATATTCTATCCGTTTTAACATCACTGACCAATGCGTCGATCCAACGATCACGGACCCTGTATCGCTTTTCCAAACGGCGTCACGTTGCTCCGAGCCTAGCAAGGTCATGTTGGATGTTACGAAGGAAATGGAAGAAAAGATAAAAAACATTCCCAATATAGACCCTAGTCAGCGTCAGCAATTCAAGGTTTTACTCGAGGAGTATAGACAACTCTTTAGCGATATCCCGAGTCGTACCAACAAATATACGCATGTTATTAAGCTGCACGACACCACCCCATTTTTGCGTAGACCGTATCCTATACCCTTTTGTTTGAGAGCGTCTGTGGAGGAGGAAATTAATCGCATGTTAAGGTTGGGGGTCATCAAAAGAGAGGCGACGGAATATGCCAGTCCCATGACTGTGGTCAAGAAGAAAGACGGGAGTGTTCGCATATGTTTGGATGCGCGGTTTTTGAATTCGCGAATGGTCGCGGATTATGAGTCTCCGCCTCTTATTGGCAGATCCCATTAAGCGAAGTCAGTAAGCAATATACGGGATTTTTGTTTAACGGGAGGTCTTACACTTACCAAGTCCTACCTTTTGGTTTAAAAACGGCTGTCGGTTCTTTCTCGCGAGCTATGGATGTGATTATAGGGCCCGAATTACGCCAGTTTGTATTCAATTACGTTGATGATCTTTTGGTCGTCTCTGAATCATTTTGTGACCATATCCAACATCTTAGGAAACTTTTTGCGCGATTTAAGAAGGCCAATGTAACCATAAACGTTAGGAAAACGGATTTTTTATTGCCAGAGGTAAAGTTTTTGGGACACGTTATAACTACTAGGGGCGTTAAATCTGATCCTGAAAAATTGTCTTCGATACAACAGTTCCCTAGGCCAAGAAATGTGAAACAATTGAGAGCTTTTATTGGGTTGTGTAGCTATTATCGTCGATTTGTCCAACGTTACAGTTACCTCATTGCGCCTCTGTTGAAGTTACTCCAGAAGAGGGTTAAATGGTATTGGGGAGAGGCGGAACAGCAAAGGTTTGAACAAACCAAAAGGTTATTTTTGAGTACCGTCATGTTATCTTTCCCGGATTTTTCGAAACCCTTCTATCGACAGGCGGACAGTTCCGAGTTGGCTGTCGGGGTTGAATTGTATCAACTTAGCAAGGAGGGCGAACATCAGGTTATAGGGTTTGCTAGTCGCGTCCTTCACGGGCCCGAATTGCTATATACGGTCACCGAGAAGGAATTGTTGGCTATTATTTTCGGATTAAAGAAATACCGTACGCTAGTTTTGGGCTATCGTGTTGTAATTCGCACTGATCATCGTTCGTTAAAATTTCTTCACCATTGTCGGCTTCTAAACGATCGCCTAACGCGATGGTCGCTATATTTATCGCAGTACGATTATACGATCGAACACATCAAGGGGCGTGACAACGTAGTGGCGGACACTCTATCTCGATTTACGGAGGGTTTGTCGGACGCCCACTTAGTACATAACGAGGCGAAAAACCCTATAGTAGCTCACACTCGTGTTACTGGTCTATTGTGCGCCTTTGAAAGAGAGTTTTCCAAGGATATTTGTAAACAGCTCGGGAATATATCTAAACTGCAGAAGGAGGATTACTTTTTGGTTTCCTTATATCAATTCTATACCGGGGTCCCTGTCGTATTAGACAAAACCCAAAGCAGGTTGGTTAATGATTTTCAGTTGATCGGCGACATTTTACTGTATAAGGATGCTTCGGGAAGTTGCCGAATAGCATTACCCGCGGTTCTAGTCACTGATGTGATTCGGTCTTTGCATCAATATTACGGCCACTTTGGCACCTCCAAGTTATGCGCCCTCTTAAAGCGGTGGTTTTATTTTCGTAAATTCCGAACAACCATTTTCAGGGTCATCCAAAGTTGTGATTTGTGTCAGAAGACTAAATCCCCTAATAGGACGTTAACTGGGTCGCTTCAGGTAATTTCAGCCGCGGCTCCGGGTGATTTGGTGTTTGTAGATTATTATGGACCGTTGCCAGAAGGAAGGGGCAAAGTTGCTTATATTTTTGTGGTAATTGACTGTTTTTACAAGTTTTTACGGCTCTACCCAGTACGCAGGGCTACTGCAAGGATCTCCGTAAAGTGCATACTCCAAGACTACATCAGGTATATTCCTATTAAGACTATTTTATCGGACCACGGAACCCAGTTTACTGCGGCGTACTGGCAAAAATCGCTTAAAAGCAATGGTATTCGGGTTACTTTTTCTTCCATACGACATCCCGCATCTAATCCGGCGGAGCGGGTTATGAGGGAGCTAAGCAGGTTGTTTAGGGTCTATTATCAAAATGCACACGCTAGTTGGGCTAATCACGTGAAAGATATAGAGTGTTTATTTAATATCATCCCCCATTTAAGCACGGGCTACCCCCCTTTCGACATTGTAAATATCCCGCGCCCGAGGGACCATTTCGCCACTTGCCTGGGGAAAATGTTGCCTATCTCCACCACTGAATCGCAGGCTGTGATTTGGAGTAAAGTCAGAGAGAACTTGGACAGAAGTGCAAGAGAGCGCGTCAGAGGTTTCAAACACCAAGGTGACCGACTGTGTATCGACGACTACGTTTTGCTTAAGGAAAGCAATATTTCGGACGCCTCGAAGAAACAAATATCCAAGTTTCTCCCCTTATATTCTGGACCCTTCCGTATTATAGCCAAACCCTACCCGAACGTGTACCGGTTGTTGGATGAAGAGGCGGACTCTATAAAGGGAAATTATAATATCGCTAACCTGAAGTTTTATCATAGGCCCGAATCCTAGGAATATCGACGGCTGTGCCCTAGGCACTTGCTCGTCCACAAATAAGTGGAAACCTGGTTGTATACACCCATTATTTTTCTTTTTCTATTTTATTTAATAGTGTTTTTTTTCTCTGATATTATTTATGCATGGGTCATTTATCATAATTTCTCATGGTTTACTGAGCATGTCGTCTAATAGACGTTTGGATTGCTTAGTTAATATGTTTACTAATTACGCTTTGTTGTAGTGCAAAGGAAAATAGTTCGTGGCGAAGGATAACGAAGACCACGATTCGAAACGAAGGATGTTGAAAACTCTCCGAATGTTCACGAACAAACATCGTCAAGCTTTCAAAGGGGCGTTCTGTAGGTAGCACACTACGAAAATTTGATGAATACATTGAAAATATTCCGATTGAAATTGTTGTCGAAATAGCAAAAGTCAATTACTGAAGGTTATTATATAATAAGGGTTATTTGAGAATGGTTTGTGTTTCTTTGTTTTGTAAGAAATTTATGTAGGGTTTTAACTGAGGGCGGCCCCCAACCAGATGTTTAAGTTGCAGACAGAGAAAACTGCCTTTATCGAAGAGCAAGACAAATCGCTAAATATGTTTATAAAAGCGGTTTGGAAATAAACATGTCACTATTATACAAGAAATTACACCGCGGTCAAAGCATGGGTTGTTCAGGGATTGAAATGTGATATTTGAAATACAGGGTTTCTACGGTTGATTGCACATGTTAATTAGAAATAATGTTTCTTTATATAATTAAAGTCAAAAGCGTTCACACGAAATAGTTTTATTGCTTTTGTTAGTTGATATAGAAAATAGTGGGTGACGGAAGAATAAAAACGGTTTTTGGTCTTAGAAAGGGAGTCTGATTAGAATTTCAAAGCGGGCGGGAGTAGATTTGAGTTCGATTCGGTGTTTTGTTTAATTAGATCTTCTTTTCGTTGTTTTGTGTTAATCGATAAATCCGAGTATTTAAACATTTGTGCTGGTGAAAGCTTAAAAGGATAACCTCCATTGATAATGTAAGTAAAAGAAAAGATTTTACGGTTTGTGAAATTACACAGAAAAGGTCATTCTACCTACTCATTTAAATTGTTCAAGCCAAACTGAAACCCGGACCTGCAAAACTGTTGTGGTCATTGTAATTGCGCAAGCATAGCGAAGGACGCTCTCTTTTCTCTCTTTATGTGTTCTATTTTGTGTATTGATAATTCCAACCTGTATTTAGAATGATAAAACCACAAACGATCATAGGTATAAAATCAGAAAAGCTGATCCAAATGATCTATATCTATACAAACGTCCCTTTTGTTACCGTTATATGCCTATATGTCTATATTTTTGTGTTTTGTTTTATGCCTAAGAGGAATTGAGAGCGTTATTATCTTACATTTGTAATGATACGTACTAATCATGTGGGTGAATCGGTGTTGCAGGACTTTATGTCAGAGGTTATACTTTGAATGGTTTTTTTTCTGTGTAATCCATTATATCATTCATTGTTACTGTACATGTGTATCATTTGTTGTGCTCGTATCCACAAATTTGTATGTGTAACGTACTTGCCCTCTTTCATTTGTGTCTACTTAAATAATCTGTAACCTGTTTAATTTTCTGTTGTTATTTTTTTTTATGTAGGTTGAATTTGTAATATGTATTACTAGAGTGCTTAATGTATTTTGTTGTTAATAACCGTCCTGATTGGTTAAACAAAAGGGACACATGATCGGGATTACACTTTTCCTTTTCTTTTTTTTTTTGATTGATTGACGATCTTATTGTGGATACGATTACACTGTTTATATTTATTGCCTTTATGTGTAGTTATAGAAATTGCCTTGCATTTTATTTTGGTGATAGTTAAATTTTGTAAGGTACGCCTTTTTAACTTGATTTAATGATGTCCTTTGTTGTTTTTTTTTGTGTTCTGTTTATGTCCGGTAGTCCCACACCCGGTATAATGCTTTATATGTAATTATTTAACTAAAAGCAGACAGGAATTGGTTCCAAAAGGGATCCCCTGTTTGTCATTTATTACTTGTTTATTTTTGCTTTAATTTTAATACCATTTATAGACCTGATTTTATGTTTATTTGTGACTAAACGTCGATTTAGGCAATGTGATAGATTTTGTACGCCTTTAATGCCGATAGAGTAGTGTTGATACCTATTTAACCCTTTGATTGTGATTCACTTGTGTTATCTTATTTTTGTTTTTCCTTTGTGTGATTATTATTGGAATAAAGGGAGTTTTCTTGGTGATTCTTTTTCTCCCGATGTAAATAGGATGACGAGCGAATCACCAGGTAGCGCCACTCGTTCATCTCAATTACAGTTTTGTTTCATTTAATTACCTGCCACCTTATGCAACAAATTAACCTTATCCGACCCTATCTCCTGCGCATTACACAACGTAGGTTATTTGCCCCCTAGACGATCACGGTGTTTTTTTTTATCAGGTTAGAATTTTGCGAGTTCTAGATCAGATTTGTAAAGCAACTCTGATTATTTAATCACGGCCAGTAAGGGAGATTTAAGCTATTAATTGGAGTAAGCCTAACATTAGCCGACGTAGCATCATTCTCAGTGACATCAATTTAAGCAATTAATCATAGCATCTTATCAGTCAAATTAAGATGCATCCTTTAGCTATTGTTTTGTCTCTTGAATTTGCATTAGTGCGAACAAGTACAAATTACACGTTTCAAGATAGGGTACGTCTGGGTTACGACATACTTTATAGAAAAGTTGTTCGGTATCAAATATTGTATAGTACGTTCCAGAATATCAGAGAGTAATAAATCTTCTTGTCAACGACAGGCCAGTGACGTACTGATTAAAAGAATATACTATAAGGTCTGTAAAATATATTGACTTTTCAGTTTCGTATAAGATATTTTAAAAATATATACTTGTAATTGTAATTATGACCTATCAATACCCATAGAAAGAAAAAAAATTAAGTGATTTAATATCTAAGTCTTTGTGTAAGTAACCTGCAAGTTTTTTTTATCAAACAGAATATGTTTGTTAACGTGCATATAATCTGTTTCAAGTTTGAACAGACAAACCGTTTGTGACGTAATTATCATGTTTTCGTTTTAAATTTAGGTAAATCAATTTAGAATTTCATTTAATAAGAAATGAGGCGACAGCTCTATCTTTGTTAGGTACGTACAAATTGTTCGAGATTGAATTAATACAAACTTCATCTTTCGTGAAGCAGATAATACATTATTGTACAGGATAGAGACGATCGTCCGAAATTCCCAGAAAATTTGTATAAGTTTAGAAAGTACTCAGTACATTATTATCTAATTATATGTAACTTAGAAATATGACTCACTTAATGGTGGATTAAGATGCAATTACCACATTTGTTATTTCAAAACAAGTACTTTAAAATCCTCAGTTATTTCTGAGTTTCGGTTGAAAACGGTGGGGAAAATGGCATCTTCCGATTTTTCCTCAGAAAAACGTTTTAAACTTAGTTCGCTCTCTGGGAATTAAAAAATTTAAACATTCCACGGGAAGCTGTAATTGTTCTGGATAATGCAAATTACTATTCTAGGCAAGTCGACCGCTTACCAACAACTGCGTGGAAAAAAGGAGACATTGCCAAATTGGTTAACATTAAAACACATACCATTTGAAGAAACTATGCTCAAACGAGAGCTTTTAGCTATAGCAAATCAGCATAAGCAACAATTTGTTAAGTATGTTATTGATGAACTCTGTGCTTCTCGCGGGGTTACCGTACATAGATTACTAACATATCACTGCGAACTGAACCCCATAGAGCTAGTTTGGGCTCAAATAAAAACTGAGTTAGGTTGTAACAATACGACTTTTGAATTACGTGAAGTGCGACAGCTTTTAATGCAAGTCATAGACAATGTCAATGCAGAAAAGTGGAAAATTGTGTTGCTAACGTAATTGAAGAGGAACTACGTATCTGGGAATTTGATGTGATAATGGAAGAAACTATAGAACCCGGTATCATATCCGTAGGATGAGATGAAAGCTCTCCCGAATCGGATGAGGATGATAAAGACTGATTGTTGGTTACATGTCGCATTTATTTCCAAAACCTACATCTATAACAATAATAAATGTAAAAAAATTAATGTAAAGTACATTTATAATAATTATTTTATATTAATCAAAACATCAGCATTCTGAAACAGCAACATCTAAAGTAAATGTTTAATACTTTCACGCCGTCAATTGTTTGAGGATTAATCTACTATTTTTAATACACTGAAATCCCAACCGCACGTCTATGAGTTGTCTCATCTTCAGGCTTAAGTCGAATTTTAAAGGGCCGTCTTTTGTTTACCGTTTACCTAGACTGTCTTTATATAACACAATATTTTGCAATATTTACGGCATCTTCGTTTAAACTAGCCCGGTTTGCAACTGATTTCTGTTTGCCACTTCCATGCCAAAAACGACACAATTTCACCAATAGCATGATTTATTACTATCTATTATTTGGGACGTACTTTAATCAAAAGTTTACGTTGCAGCCATATATTGTGATGAAAAATTGCTGACTGGATATTAAAAGTAGATGTCACCTATATCTACTTCTGCTTATCTATATTTCATAACATACTCTCTAATCCTCCTCTGTTTTGAAGATACTTTTATTTATCACATTATGAAGCGACCTGAAGTATTTTATTACCTATTTCTTAATTATCCTGTTTTTGTTTATTTAAGACAAAATTCATCTTTAAGTTACTATCGAATTATTCCAAGGTAGTAGTTGTCATCCATACGCAGAACAATCCTGGGCATAACTAAATCTAAAGAAGTGTAACGGCTTATGGTCAGACGCCTAAAAAGACAGAAAGGCTACAACCCTTGGCATTAGTAGGTTAACCCGAGTAAAAGATTAAATTATCCTAGACATGTCACTAATGAATTGGAAACGAAGATTATCTTCGGTTTTAATAATAAGGCAAAAACCATCGTGCAAAGTAAAAACTCTAAGGTTAGCAAAACAGGTAATAAGCACTGACGTAAGGAAAGCAGGCTCACTGAGTTTAACGTGGCAATGGTTCTTCTTAGAAATAAATAATACCACAAAAATCCGCCAATAACCACTAATCGTTAACAGCGGTTTAGGAATATGCAAGATTCATTACGATAAGCGATCTTTGGTCTGGAAGAAGAAGGCTGCAAGAATGATTTTTACTTGAAGGTTAGAAAAAAACTGGTAAACCATTACAGAAGGCTTAAAGCTGCTTTAAAGAATAAGTTTTCAAACATAGATCCAACATCTCACACACAGGCACGCACGAATCCACACCTACAGCTGCCCCCGCACACGCACAGGCACGCACGCATGCACGCATCCACACACAGGTACATTCACACACATACACACCACAAAAATCCACCAATTCCACTAATACTTAACAGCGGTTTAGGAATAATCGATAAGCAATCTTCGGCCTGCAAGTAGAAGGCTGCACTTATGTTGGATAAGAAAGTATAAAATGTTGTTATTACTCCCTTGTGCGCTATGCACTTAAGTAGTGTTTTCGTGGAAAACATCGATGCGGAATTTTCAACGATTTTGTTGGATTTCAGCATTTTCAAAAGCGTGCGTGTGGCGATTAAACTCATAGCGAAAAGCATAAACACATTTTTTAAGAATAATCCAATTAAAAATTATTATTAATTTTACTTTATTAAACACATAAATAAAAAGTTTACCTCGAGTAGGATTTGAACCTACGACGTGTGCTTTGATAGAGTACCGCTCTAACCAACTGACCTATCGAGAAACAAGCCCCAATCGATGTAAATCTTGTCTTAAGGCTGGAGAATTTCCTTCTTACGCGCGCTTTACTTTGTAGATGTCGCTGAGTGTGTGCATTGCAATTTCAATTGGTTTCATTCACAAAAAGATAATGAAAGAGAACGAATGATTGTCTAGCCCTTTTGCTCTAGAAGAATATAGATATCTCCATTGCAATCTAAGATGCGTTGAACTTTTAATACGAGCCAACAATATTTGAATTATACTGCCATTTATATTCTCGTTAGGAACGAGAGCGTAAACTAATGTCAAGAACAACTCTCTTCAATACGCTTCCACGTTGGCGAATCATTAATATAAACCTTTAAGTACGGTATGATGCTAATTGTAAGTTGATTAAACCTATATGTCATCTTGATAGAAATGATCTCTTTCTCAAAAAAATTGGCACTACTTTGGTAATTTTTTTTGCATTTTCTAGTAATCAAATTTATATGGCAAATGTATCATTCTATACATTGGTTCATTCTCTACACGTGGTGTAAATTGTACGGTATAATGTTAAGTACTTTAGTAGTTGTTCTTGACATTAGAAGTACCTATAATTTGTATTACATTCCCCAGCCTTAAGTCAAATTACTTATATTAATGGAATGTGAGCCTGCAATATCGCAAGGATTCACACATACCAAAGCAACTTGACTAATATTGAATTATTATAAGTCTATTATGAATGAATAAGTTCAAAGGTAAATATGTAATTAAAACATATTATTAATTTTATTAAATGCATAAATAATAAGTTTACCTCGAGTAGGATTTCAACCGACATGTTCATTGCTAGAGTACCGTTCTAACCAACTGAGCTATCGAGATGCAGGCCCCAATCGATATAAATTTTATCTTTATATATGTAGAATTGATGTAAATTCCATATATAATGAGTCAAATTACTTATAATAATTTTTGTTACAGATTTTATTTGTAGGATAATAAATAACATTTAAATATCTGGTGTGGAACAACACGCACTACCTTCAAATCTACAAATGGAAATTAAATGAAATGAAATAATTTTAATACAATTTTTTTAGTATAATTATGCAACCCCTCTTATAATAAGTTAATTACGAAAATAGGAAATATTGTAAAAACAATATCTACGTCAAATAGACGTTTAAAACTTCATGTCAGACAGAGGTTAATAGACATTTAGACACTAACTAAAAAATTCCAAAGCCGCCCGCTTCTATAAAAATATCCATAATACAGTTCAAGCATTTTCAATCAAAATATGTCTACACATTTTCTTATAAAATTAATCATTATTCAGATATTGAAAAAATTTGAACGAATACTTAAATTCTGCCTTAGGAGTTTTTGCAGCTAAATTACGCGTCATACAAAAAAATTGCATATAACATAATTTATCTGTATAGTGGTATTTTTTATATCCTTGAAACATACTGCTGTTGTAGAAATATTTGATAAGAATTTCTTCCAAAATCTAATCAGCTCCAGGTGAAATGAAAACAAGCTTAAATACAAAATTTTAAATACGTACGTGTTTTCGTTCTGGAGGTATCGTGTATGTTAACATACATCCAGACACAAAGAAATCATGGCCGATCTTGGCGAAACTTGGCCAAAAGTTGTAAAATGAGCTAATAAGCCGATTTAGCGATAGTGAAAAAAGTCCATTCCATAGCCTTCTATACTTACATATGTACAGGTTGTCCCATTTTCGTATGTTTTGCGGGGTATTTCGCTTATTTTTTAGGTTAGAACCTTGCAGTTTCTGCGACACCGTGCTACTTTTTAATTAAACCAAAGATGCACTAATCAAATTTGCTATAGCCATCTTAGTTTTTGTGCTACAGGGTGATTTTGAAAAAAATGCATTTTCAGTCATCCCCTGTAACTCTGTTATTGTCAGACATATTAAAAAAGTAAAAACTGATATTTGTAGATTTTTTTACGTAGAATCCAGTGGTGTACTCAGATTTTCTTTAGAGGTCACAGTTTTTGAGATATTGACATAACCTACTTTTTTTTATGGGACACCCTATATATTTTTTAAAAATCTTTTTCCACTTTCCAAGAGCTTTTCAAAAATATAGCATAGTCTATATTTATTTTTATAAATAACGTGACAAAATGATTTTTTTCTATAATTTACATTGATAAAAAACAAAATAATTAATTAATCAGAAATGTTGTTCAAATTGCAGGCTATTATGTCTCCTACAAGTTTCACAAAGTTTATAAATTCTTTTAATAGCATTTTCCAAAATAAATGATTGTCTTCGTAATTCTGCAAAAGCATTTTCCGTTGCAACTTTTAATTGTTGCATGTTGGCATATTGCCTTGAATAAATTTTATTCTTTAAACACCCCCACAAAAAAAATCCAAAATTGAAAGATCCGGTAATCGTGGTGGCCATCGAACAGGTCCATTTGTTCCAATCCATCTCCTGGCAAAACGTTCATTTAGCCAGTTTTGTATTATTCTATTATTGTGGGCTGGAGCCCCATCCTGCTGGAAGAATATATCGTTCAGTTGAGCCAGTGGAATATCTTCTAAAATGTTCATAGTTTTTTCTTCTAGAATTTGTAAGTACCCATTAGAGTTTAGGTTTTCTTCATAAACCTTGTAAACTGTTTTTCGGTTAAATATAAAGCAGGAGACATTAAATCCGAACCTGGCTTGACTCTCTCTATGAAAAATCACGTGGGTGTTTTCTTGACTCCAAAACCGCGAGTTGTGTCTATTAAGAATTCCCGAACTTGTGAAATGTGCCTCGTCTGACCAAATTATTCTCCAATCTACGTTCAGCATCACCAGGGTGCAGATGATGAACAAGTTTATACTTGTAGGGTTTGAATTTATATTTTTTTTTAAATCCTTTGCACTTTTGTTTTAGACACACCGGTCTCTTCATCTATTTTCCTGCACGAGGTTTCAGGAGTGGCTTGAACAACTGCTAAAACGTTGAAATCTGATTCCTCGTTCTCTTTGTTGTAAACTTGGGGTCGAGGTTTGTCAAAACATCCATGTTGGCAAAGATTAAATTTTAATTTTTTAAATATCCTTCTGTCGGGTTGTCTTCTTTCGGGATATCTATATGACAAAATAGGTATATAAAATAAATACAAATTCTAAGGTAAAGTTTAACTGACCTGTTCAGATAGAGTTCTAAGGCCTGGTCTGCGTTTTCATTAGATAATATGAAGCAGGTATTCATATCATATTTCTCAAAGTTTTCAAATTTTTGGTTTCGAGCCATATTAAAAAATAATTAAACAACAGCAACAAGAACGATAGCAATAAACAAAAACAACGAATAACAATAAATATCAGTACTAAATTTGGGATAATGTAACCAGGAATAATTTGAGAGAAGCAGAAACTTCAAAAATCAAATACCTAAGTAATGGCAGAACGTTAATTATTTTGTTTTTTGCGTTACTATGGTTACCCACGGCTATCCGCTATTATCAATGTAAATTATAGAAAAAAATCATTTTGTCACGTTATTTATAAAAATAAATATAGACTATGCTATATTTTTTAAAAGCTCTTGGCAAGGGGAAAAAGATTTAAAAAAAATATATAGAGTGTCCCATTAAAAAAATATAGGTTATGTCAATATCTCAAAAACTGTGACCTCTAAAGAAAATCTGACAATAACAGAGTTACAGGGGATGACTGAAAATGCAATTTTTCCAAAATCACCCTGTAGCACACAAACTAAGATGTCTATGGCAAATTTGATTAGTGCATCTTTTGGTTTCATTAAAAAATAGCACGGTGTCGCGAAAACCGCAAGGTTCTAACCTAAAAAATAAGCGAGATACCCCTTAAAACATACGAAAATGGGACGACCTGTACATGGAGGTTGAAAAGTAAAAATGAGTTTAAGTAATTAAATAATCTGATGTATGTATTATATGCTTCGATATCATTAATGCTATGCTTCTCATACCCGATCAATAGGTTTATTAGTAATTGATATAATCATAATTCAAACAGTATTTGGTATATTCTACTTTATCGTATGTATGATTGTGTTAACACAAAAGAGTATATAAATAAAGAAATAAAATAGATAATAAGTAAATATTCTTGCCTGTTTGGTTGATATGTAATATATTTTTTTAAATTTTTGAATTGATGAGGTAAACATAAGTAACATAATAAAGAAACAAGCCTTACTTTTTTTATACATTCCACGTAAGAGAAAATATGAATACATTCAAACTTTTTGCCGTAGCCAAATGTATCATGACAGGAATGAAAGTCATGAGCTGACCACATCATACTTTTTTTTCTAAGGCACATCATCAAGTGGGTCTATTCAACGTTCAACAAGGCGAATTTCTAAAATATTTTAGCAATGAACAATTTCCGGTAAATAAGCTTTTAGAAGTATTTACCATTAATCTTAATGGGTTACAAAAGATTATAAACTGCATTTCTTAGGCATTAGTAAAAGTAGAAAAGCAACCATACTAGGGAATTCCTATTATATCACGTAAAAGTAAACGACCCATGAATATGAACACGTATATTTAACACGTGCATGGCTTAAGTATTTACTTTTATACACCTACTCTAAAAGATTTTATCAAACCATGATGTGGCGTATATGTGTAAAATTGCAATTTATATTTGCTAAGAGCAGTTACTTCTTATATTTACGTAATTAAGTCGGAAGTGTTTACGGTAGATCTACAAGAACGATGGTTATAAGATAAAAATGAATTTAAGGAAGAAATGCAGCGGTACATATGCAATTATGCACCACTTGCATTCTAATTGCAACAGATAATTTGTCCGATAATTCTGTGTAGAAAACAATTCATTCTGTAAAACGGTATATCTACCAATTATTTACTTTTAAGTTCTTTAAGCTTAATGCACCTTGATTACGTTAAGATGTAATTATTCATAATTTTTGTACCTCTATTGTTACTACCTTTATTTTCATTTTTTTATCTAAAGTAATCTCTGGTTGTTGTGAAGTATTTTCTCGAGGGATTAATAATGTTTCATCATAAAGTTTCAGTGACTTAAAATTGACAATGTTTTTGGGGTTCTGGTACGTGAAGGAATACGATAAACTTTGACGATCGATAGTCGTAGCCATTGTTGTTGTTTGTAATTTTTGTCTCAACTTAATTTTAGAAACTGAAGATAGAAATGTTAAAAAAAATACTATACAGTATGTTTTACGAAAGTTTGCTACTGTTATTCACAAATTTATACATTTTTGCAAATGGAGATTTTGAACATCTATGAACACTTCATATTCTAGTAGTCTAGATTTATCTAGCAATACATTTTCATATATCCAGGATTGTTATAGTAATTAAGGTATCGAAGGTGTTACGGGTGTAATACAGCCCCAAGGTCAACAGTGTAGACCCCGGGATGTACGTTGACCGGGGGCATTATTCCTGTAACACCCGTGGTGTCTTCTATATTTAATGTCCTTTTAGAATGTTATTCAATTAAACAAAGATATTGATTTTATTTTGACGTTTATTGTCATGCGTATTTTCAGTAATAAACAAAGTGGGTTTGACTTTTATTTTAGCAAAAAATATGAGTTTGTTCAGTCACCTTTGTTTCGTAACTATGTAATTTCAAAATGCCCTAGGGCATTATATCGCTTCTAACGTGTTTAAAAATAGTGCATTATTGGAAAATAACACACTATAAGGACATTAAATAAATAAATTGTTCATTTTAAAAAGTTGAAAAACCAACTATTGTGGAAAGTACTGGGTCAGATCTTTGACTCAATTTATTTATAGTTGTTACAGGGTAAAATATTAAAATATTCTTACCCCGAAGTAATGTCAATTATTAAGGCATTAATCACACAATGTGGTTGCTTTTTTGCAATATCAAAAAATTATAATCACAGAGAGGAATTGGTCCAATATTGCGTTACTAAAATTGTTGATATTCAAAGTTGTTACTACTACTGAAGTTTCGACGTTTGGAATGTAAGAATTAATTTAAATTAACTTGATTCATATCGCCATGTTATAACATATTTTGGACAATACATATATTTTCATTAACATAGATATTACTAATTCTTTCAAATACGAAATTTGTTCACTAGCTTTAAATATTTACAAAAAAATGATATGACAAAACTTTTGTCATACACATTTTCCACTAGAAAAAGGGTTTTACGAAATGTAAAGTTTGTTGGCAAATAAGTTCGTGAAAATTCCAAAAATAAATTTTATTTAAACGGAAGTTATTTAATTTTCTTCATTTTGAAAATCAACTTGCTATTTTCCTTTGTTTATATGATTCAGCGTGAATTCAATATCTAATAACGTTTCACAAACTATTTTAACTGTCCAAATGGTGTTATGAAATATCTCTAAAACAAAAAATAAGGAAACATTATAAATATAAAAACACGGCATTAAAAAGACAACTCTTTAAACATTAACCAAAATCGTGAAAGTTTACATTTTCAAATAAATAGAAGTAAACTATGGATTTAGTTAGATCCCGTATGTTGTTTCATATAGGAATAATACTTACTCCCTTTTAAATTACTAGTACGAAAATTAAATCACTTAAATATTGACACTATTATATTAGCCATATGAAAAAACTTCATATTAGAAGGTTTTAAATAAGACAATTTTAATTAATACTGCCACAATTAGGTGTAACAATTAATATTGAACAGAAAAACTTATATTTTTAACGTATTCATATTTCCCCTTATATTAAATGTGCACAACCCGCACACGCACGCTCACGCTCACGCCCATGACGAAGACCACCCCACCCCACACCCACACCCAAACCCACACCCACACGCACGCAAGCACACACACGCACACACACACACACACACACACACACACACACACACACACCACACACACACACACACAGCATGCACCACACATTACACCACACACATACACACACACACACACACACACACACACACACACACACACACGAACTCGAACGCGAACACCAATACAAACACAAACACAAACACAAACGCAAACACAAACACAAACACGAACACGAACACGAACACGAACACGAACACGAACACGAACACGAACACGAACACGAACACGAACACCAACGCCAACGCAAACGAGAACGCAAACGCGAACGCCAGCACAAACACGAACACGAACACGAACACTAACACGAACACGAACACGAACACAAACACGGACACGGACACGGACACGGACACGAACACGAACACGAACACGAACACGAACACGAACACGAACACGAACACGAACACGAACACGAACACGAACACGAACAAGAACACGGAACAGGAACACGAAACACGATCACAATCGCAAATGCAAACGCAAACGCAAACGCAAACGCAAACGCAAACGCAAACGCAAACGCAAACGCAAACGCAAACGCAAACGCAAACGCAAACGCAAACGCAAACGCAAACGCAAACGCAAACGCAAACGCAAACGCAAACGCAAACGCAACAAAACACAAACACAAACACAAACAAACACTAACACAAACACAAACACAAACACAAACACAAACACAAACACAAACACAAACACAAACACAAACACAAACACAAACACAAACACAAACACAAACACAAACACAAATACAAACATAAACATAAACGCAAACGCAAACACAAACACAAACCCGCACACGCAGACACGCACGTACGCACACTCACGCCCATGTTGACGAGTACCCACCCCACACCCACACCCAAACCCACACCCACAAGCACACAAACACACACACACACACACACACACACACACACACAACACACGCACACACATAGACGCACACACGCACATACACCTATATGTGGATAACAGTATAGCGAGGTCTTTGGTTCTCTGCTATGCTTATGGTGTCCATCCTTAGAATGCAATATATTCATAATTCTGTATACTAATCATGAACAGTAAACGCAGATCTAAATGTTTGTCGGAATGAAATATTTGCGTACACTAATAATAGAATGGATATGTTTATAAAGGTGAAGTGTTAACACGTCTGTGGTTTGTCTAAAAACTTCAAAAAAGTTGATTGTAGAGAAATATTCTTGTATTACTAAAGGGACAGTAAGTTATTTTGTCAATTAAAATGTTGCCGTTCGGATGAAATTAAAAAATGTATAATTTATAGGTAGTATATAAATGAAATTAATTAGTTAGTCAAGAAACTAAAAGAAACTATTATCAAAGTCAAATGAAAATGCATATTGCTGACAATTAGCTGCAGAATTTGGAAATTTGCTAATGAAATTGTTAGTATAACAAAGTAAAATACATACGTCTGAGTTTGTTAGTATTGAATTTAAAAAGATTGTTACTTCATCATTCAAGGCCAGGTTGTACGTCTCCATTGATTAAAATTGCCATTTTAGCTGTAATATTTTGATTTGAGATAGAAAGAGGGAGTGAGAGTGGGAGAGGGAGACGGAGACGGAGACGGAGACGGAGATGGAGACGGAGACGTAGACGGAGACGGAGACGGTGACGGAGACGGAGGCGTAGACGGAGAAATAGTTTTGAAGGTATAATTTAATGAAGCTGGCAAATTATTGTTTAAGGTTTAGGTAGTACCTACAAGGATCAAAGCATCAAGGGAATTTCTTATCACTTCCGAAGAAATTGAAACTTTGAGTATGGTTGAAACAATTAAAAAATAAGGAAAAGCGTTTTTGGCGTCCACATCAGCATGATGCGGGAGCGGACATTCTAACAATAAATCGCCGTGGTGGTTGGTGGTCTAAAACTGTAACATAAAGAGAGAAGTAGGTGGCGCTTTTCAACCAGGATTTAAAGATTCTTTACATAGAGATTACCACAGAACCATTTTCCAAGTGCTAAACATTGTTAACAAAAATACAAATTAGTTGACTTCACCTGGTATTAATGCCACTAATTGCCAAAAGATGTGTAGTTCATATTAATAATTTCTTTTGATAACGATTTAGGGATTTCTTATTACAATACTGGTGGTGTACGATGGTTCATTCCTCACCTCAAACTATGTGAGTGGTACAATAAGGTTTTTATAGAGCAGTTATAGATAAGACCAGTAATTTCTATATGGTTTCATTTTATTCTCTAGTAGTATCCTTTGCTTAATAAAAACTACCTTTTATTACAGATTTTCAATGAATATTTAAGACATAAAAACCCAAATAAAAATGAACCAATATAATTTTTGCAAAAGGAGAAATTTCGGCGAAGATGTATCACACTAGGTATATATGTTAACTATGTTGATGAAAAGCTATAGGTATCATTTCACCGGAAGCGGATCTTTTCTATACTGCGGCTTGGATTTTTTTTCTCTTATAGACTTACTTATTAAGAAATATTCCATGAACATTCCGAAACGGATTTAAAAGTTCACAATATTCCTAAAATTAAAAACTTTCTAGCACGTTTTGCCTATTTCCAATTATCTTCCGTGTTATCAATGACTTAAAAATAATATCATTAGTATTAAAACCTCTGAATAAAACATTTCTTTCCCAATTAATTTCAATCTCTTTACATATACATAATTAAAACGCCATATTTGTATTGACGTTTATCCACATGAATTAAATTAAATTTTTCATTTTAATTAAGTTCATTCTTCATAATCAATTGATGATAGATAAAACGACATTTTATTTTTATTTAATAGATAAAAATACGCTCGATTGCATCACATGAAACATTAATCTTAACTTCGATGGTCTTGCAAAAGACCATTAATAACAATATAATTAAACAATGGGTGATATTTCGTTGTAAGTTGCATCAAGACTTATCTCCAAGGTAGCCGTAATTCATGCTGTGAAGCATACAGCACCTTCGAGGGGTGTCTGGGAGAGAGTTACTAGTGACCCACTTGTCCAAAGATGTATGCCATCCACGGTTGCTGCAGCCAGTTGGTAGCTGGTTGTCGTGGTGATGGTTGTAACAAACACCTGAACGTGCGTTCTTCTCGCGGTCAATATTATCGAACGCACTCGCGACTTTTTAAAATTAAACTACTGTGGATTTTAATAAGTGAAAATTAATGTAAAAATATTAATATAATATACATTTTAAATAGTAAGTATTTGCTAAAAAAAAATTTAATCTTTGCAACCGTTTACATTCAATAATTGTAGTTAAAATTAGAGTATATCCTATATTTATTATTTACAAACGGAAACAATTGCTTAAAATGTAGAAAATTTACTTAGCTATAAATTATTGTATTCGTTATAGTAATTTATTTTAAATCAACTAAAGAGCATGATTTTTTTTATTGTAAAAGTTGGTGGCCCCATTAAATTTATTCAACAATTTCATTATATCACAAAAAAAACCGTTACATTAATTTATTTTCATAAATTTTAGTCATTAAAGACAAGAGCATTATGCGAATAGAACAAAATATATTTGGTCATTTTCCGCTAAATGATTTGCTATGGTAGATTTAAAGAATCCACACCAAAGGAATAATAAAAGCTAGTATTTATTTTATTTAAGTATTTATTGTAAGATACCGATAGTCATATACCAATTACATTTCATTTACATTTTACAAAAAAAAAGGTGTGCTTGTTGCTTGCCATGCACTTGAGTATTTTATCATTCCAATTAAAAAGAAAGTTCAGCTTAATTAAAAGGTAGTAAAACAATAATATAGTTAATAGAGTAAAAATGCTAAATTGTATACTTGTGCACTATATAATTACCCACATGGTACAGAATATGTTTAAATTTTTAAGTTTTCTTATATTATACTATATTTTCTCAACGGTGCAGTTAACATACGAAACTATAGTAATGAAATTAAATAGTATCATAAAGGATATAAAAAATTGCTAAAGTTGATGTTTTTGTTATAAAACACTAAAATGAGGTTAAGTTTGTTTCGTGTAAACAATAGAATGTTATCATAATTTGATCAATTAAATAATTATTACAATTTTGCTTTTGTTCAGGGTTCCATATTTCGTCATCTAAATTATAATAGAATTGTGCACAATTGGACAAACTAAAATTTCGCACATTAAAGGTGATTGTGAACAAATTTTCTTCTGTGATTTTTAACTTATCCATTACTTTTTGTGCGTTTTGCTATTATTGGTGATCACGGATTTGTGAATTCAGTGAAAATAACTCAATCATAACTCTTAAAGTGATTAATGTGTGATGCATACGGAAAATTAGGTGAGTTTACATAATTTAAATATTAATTTATGAATTATACTACAAATAATATGTTCAATTTCAATTTCAAAAAAGGTTTCTTGATTAATATTTTTAACAAGATTAGAATAATTTTAGTAAAAAATTAAAATACTCATCTTTTTTGGGTTTTTTATGGTGTATTTTTATATTTAAGTAAAGTTAAACGCTTCGGTAACACAGTTATCTTCGTCAGTAGTAATACTATCTTTCAAAATTGATAAAGATGTTGAAACAATGTTGTAAATTTTAAAAATGTAAACATAAGCCTGCTATTAATTTTTTTAATTTCACAAAATTGTTCCATCTTTAACAATTTTGAAGGATAATATTACTACTGACGAAAATAACTGTAAGTG
This sequence comes from Vesta saturnalis, assembly GCA_036346205.1. Taxonomy (NCBI): domain Eukaryota; kingdom Metazoa; phylum Arthropoda; class Insecta; order Coleoptera; family Lampyridae; genus Vesta; species Vesta saturnalis. The sequence continues at coordinate 314,496 of JARFJB010002408.1, read as the reverse complement.
TTATCGAAACGTTTAGATTGTATAACTTAAATATACAAATACACCATAAAAAACGCAAAAAAGATAAATAATAATGGTGAAAGTTTACATTTTCATATTAGTAAAAAAATGTTTTCAAATATTTCATTTTGGTTATCGTATGTGTCAACTTTTGAAAGATTAATTGGAGTATCTTGTATGAAAATGTATTCGTAATTATGAATGTGTTTAAAGCTTGCGTTTAAGCATAAATATTATAGTCTATAAAATTTGTAAAATTTATATTTTAAAAAATTTCGGTGTTTATTAATATTTTTGTAAGTTATAAAACATTTAATTTTATTTTGGGACATTAGATTCGATTCTTATTGTATGAAAATTGCAGTAAATTTGTGCAGGGATTCACTTCAAGTTATATTTGTATCAAAGTTAGTGCATTCATTCCTAGTGATAATAATAATGAATTTTGCCACCTTGAAATCGTAAAACTGTATGTATACTAGCCATATATTTATAGTACTGTGCAAATGCGCTTTTTCTGAGGTGTCAAGTATTACCTCTGGAAATATATAGAGACTTCCACTTTCTGGCGTGCCCGTTAAAAAACTTTGAAATACTCTAAAGAATATTAAATTTTTGGAGGACTACTGAGTAAGTGTTTATTGTACACCGTGTCCAAGATAAGGATGCCCACTATGGGGATCTCGGAAACGGTAAGAGATAGAAGGTCGGTTAAATGGAACAAAAGTTACGTATTTGAGAGGATGTATTTATGGTCTTTGCAGAACTCGAATACCTCTTTTAGTTTTTGAGATATTTGAAAAAAATTGAATTTTCTGATTTTCGTTTTTATTTTTTTCTGACCTTATTTGAAGAGCTATCAAGAAAAGAAGAGCACATTTTCATTGCCACTTTTCTAGCTCTACTTAATGCTGTTATTCAATTTTTGATACAACATTTCGTTTGTTAGCAACCATCATCTTTATTTTATTAAATACACGAAAAAATTATTTTTGCCATGTTTAAATTCTCACCTTGATTCTGAATTCAACGATATATCACACTTTATATTTTTGATACGTTTCGGATGAGAAAATTCATATTCAATGTAAAACATCGAAAACGTACAGTTAAAACTAATACTAGAAACATTAGAAACCGTAAAATTATTATAAAACTATGTTTTGTAATTTTAAATGATAGACAAATAAAAAACAAATTTATTTTAAAGGTTAATAAACTCACAAAAGATGTTCAAAAAGATCCCCGTTATCCTCTAAACATAAATAGCATCTTCTAACTGTAGCATCTAAAACATTCTTCAGCATTTGAGGAGTAATACCAGCAAACGCTTCGAGAGCTAATGTTTGTAAAATTTCTTCGTTTTCAATATCATTTCCATAAATGTAATTTTTAATGTATTCACAAAGAAAAAAATCCAAAGGTGTTATATCTGGAGAACGGCCTGGACACAGCACATTTGCATAAGTGCCAGTACATCTTTCTGGAAATCTAACCGACAGGTATTCTCTGACAACTCTGGAATTATGTGCTGGTGCACCGTCCTGCATAAATCAACAACCTTCAACTTCTTGGAAAGGCAAATCATTCAAAGCTATCTCTAATTCATTTTGGAGTAAAATTTGGTAACGTTCAGAATTTAAGGACTCATGGTAAATGAAAGGAGTACCGAATATAGCAGCCCACATATTAAATCCGAAACGCTGTTGGTGTTTGGCCGTTTTGTACAGACGTGCATTTACTCTTGCCCAATAATGAGAATTTCTACGATTAAAAATTCCAGTATTATTTACCATACTTTCATCGGACCATATTATTTTATTCGGAAAATATTCATTGTCTTGAGATTGACGTGTATACCATTCGCAAAATATTGTACGTCTTTCTGGGTCAGCTGGTCGAAGTCCTTGGCAAATTCTAAATTTATATGGATGTACTTTCTCCTTCTTTAGAACATAATGAGCTGTGGAATGGGCCATGCCAGTTGCCTCTTCAATTTGTCTGGTGGATTTTCCGTTACAGCTAATAAAAGAGTATTGGCTTTTTCTTCATTGCAAGGTTTTTTGCGAGATTTTACAGGTTTTTTGAACGCACCACATTTTTTTAGATTAACTGCTAATGTGCGAAAAGTTCTTTTGTGAGGTTGACGCTTTTCTGGATATTTGTTAAAATACATTACTTCGGCTTCAGAACAATTACGTTGACACAAAATGTATGTAAAATTTTTCATTATTTGAAAAATGTACTCCTACCATATTGATTTTAGGTAAACACAAAATGTAATTAACTCAAAGACCACCAAACAAACGTAATACGGACAACAATCAATTATGACAGGTAGGTAAACAAAATGCAAAGCCAACTTATTTTTATCAAATGCATCATTACGATGGAAGATGTATTTTAACTGTTTAATTAATAGTGTTTTAACTAAATACATACTTGTGAATTATTTTATTCGCAACAGGCATTAGAAAATGAGGAAACATTATTTTATAATAATTTTACAGTTTTCTAATGTTTCTAGTATTAGTTTTAATTTTTTAATTTTCTTGATAGCTCTTCAAATAAGGTCAGAAAGAAATAAAAACGAAAATCAGAAAATTCAATTTTTTCTCAAATATCTCAAAAACTAAAAGAGATATTCGAGTTCTGCAAAGACCATAAATACATCCTCTCAAATGCGTAACTTTTGTTCCATTTAACCGACCTTCCATCTCTTACCGTTTCCGAGATCCCCATAGTGGGCATCCTTATCTTGGACACCATGTATATAAACTTCTAATACTTGTTTCAAAATAGTATTTCATTATTCAAACACACATTTATATGTAGGTACTATTGTTAAGTTGTCATGGTTTATATCCAATATCTGAATATTGCCTGTGTAAACTTGATTGTAGGATATCCAACTATATAAGTGCCAATTATACAAATTAAGATAAAAGTGTAAGAGTTCCTAAAATTTAGTGTGTGATAACCTGTTATTCCCGTTATAAACAAAATATTAAAAGCCTACACATATTAAAATTATATTATAATAATTACTCATGTATACTGTGTCCACGGATTGAGTTCATTATAAGTGTAAATGACCAAAAATTTTGGAATTTCAAAACGATTTTTTCAGATTCAGCCCTGCTGCATTGGAAATGAATTTTCATCCTACTTTTAATTTTTTAAGTTCAAAACCGCCTTGGTGGTGGAGCAAAAACTATTTTCTTTGCAGGTAAAGTTTTTTTTTGTGTATCATAAAGCAACATTTTATTAACTCAATTAGGCCCGTAACTTTTATTTTTTTTTTTTCAATTTTTTGTAAATAATCTGTTCATTTGGATATCTTAGGTAACCAGAAAAATAATAAGAAAAAATATCTAAGCCCTACGGGCCAAAATACAGGGTGGGTCGTTAACGACCCTCTGGGCACAAGTACTTATGTAGCGCGACCTAAATAACTCGTGTTTTAGACAGGTTTTAAAGTAGTGAAGATTTAACTTTTAAATATCTTTTTATTAATTTTATATAAAAATTATGCAAAATACGTATAATATTAATTTTTTTAAAATTTAAACAGTATTTGAATGGTATGTGGCAAAACATTTATTATGCAAAGTGATGTTGCAAGTTGAACAGGCTTTAACAGTTTTATTTCTACACACACGACATCTTTTTCTAGAAACGTTGGTGATGATAATATGACTTCCTGACAGGTATGGGAATATTTATTTGTGAGCTAGGTCCTGGTCTTTGACGAGCTTCTCCATATTTCAGCAAAAGTGTTTTTACTACCTCGCGTCTGAAACTTAAGTTACCCATGTTTAAACCACAGCATTTGCTAAGAGTCCACGCATTATTCATAAGAACATCCAAAATCCAAGGTATAGTAGGCATATAACATTTCTTGCCTCTAATTCCTATCCGGTAGTTTGAAATATTGTTGTCCATTAAATCTACACCACCCATATTTTTATTGTAGGAATTTATAAGATAGGGTTGAGGAATCTCCACACGTTTCTTTTCTTTAGAACAATATCTTTTTGCCGTTTGTATTGGCTGAGTTCCATGTTTATTAGAAAGCACGGTGGCCACCGAATTATCCTTCCATCTTACTGCCACGATACCAGTCTCTTTGTCATTTTTGGTGACGAATTCTCCGCGGTTCTTCTTTTTAATAATATTTACACTTGGCAGGGGGCAATTTTCTGTACGGTTATCGCGAACTGTACCGGTTGCTAACAATTCTTGAGAAACCAGAAATATAATCAGTCTTGGAGATGTAAAAAAATTATCAAAGTAAAAAGAGAATTTGTGATTCGGAAAATCATTTTTTACAATCATTGCGAATTTCCACACCACTGATTCACCTAACCCTTTTACTGGTAAATCGTCTTTTAAAACATTTTATCTTCCTTGGTAAATTTCAAATTGTAAGCAATAGCCAGTTTTTAAAGCCATCAGCCACCCTTTAAAGCCAAAGCGAATTGGCTTTCCTTTTATAAATTGTTTCCATCAATGCCTTCCAAAGTATGGAATCATGGATTCGTCGATGGAGATGTTTTCTTGTATAGGTGCATCTTTTAAAAACTTTTTGTTTATTTTATCAATTAAGGGACGAAGTTTTGCCATCTTATCACCTACTGCTATTGTGGAATAATCCACTAAATGTAAATTTGTGAAAATTTCAATGAATTTATTTCGCCGTATACTTTTTGATACTAAATTATTGGAAACGTCTTCCGATTCTTCCCAATACATCTTTCGTGTCGGCAAAGTATTATATCCAGTAAGATATAAAATTCGTAAAAATTTGATTTTTAGAAATTGTAAGAGGTTTATTTCTCGATGAAGCATATAATATAGTTTGGTCGATTAACAGATTCAAAATATCACTATCCATAAATAATTTAAAAAACTCAAGAGAGTAGCTGCTATTATTTAGAGTAAGAGGTGGAGGATAGCTATAGTTATCATTAGTTGACGAGTTAGTGCACGGTAACTCGCCAGAACTCCAATGGCGAGCAGGAAGAGAAATTTTAGCTCTTTTTTTTTGCTTTTGACGTTGACGGTATTTCAATAACGTTCTCAACAATATCAATATCTTTATTAACGACTTCATGCTGGTTGTTATTATATTTGATAATAGCTGCTTGGGCTTGCAATTGACCTTTATTTAGACGATCAGGATCACAACACTCTTCGTCTCCCGAATATTCATCTGTTCATGAATTCATAAATTGGGTGGGTCATTTTCGACGCGCTGGTATTAAATGGGTTAAGAAAAGCTATTCAAAATCGAAAATAATAATAACTGCAAAATTTGAAAATAATGATAAATTTCATGAAAACCGTTAAAATTTTATTTACCTAAGACAACTATCATCGATATAGATTCTAAGAGAATCTATTGCATACAACACTCTCATAAAACATCGTTTGATCAGTTTGTTTTACAATAAAACAATACTGATTCGTTCATTTATAATAGTTAATTTTCAATAGATACATATGTTCAAAGTGATCATTCTAGTCACAATGATTAACTCATTAAAACAATTTTTAAAGTGAATGCTATTGGGGATGTTTCCGTATAGGTACGCAATTCAACTATTCAATGAAAATTGATTCTAGAATTTGTACCACAATTACGGATTTAATGGAATAAAAAGTTAAAAAGAAGTTGAATGAAACGGGTATCCGTTGATTGACAAAGAGAAAGCGATGAAGGCATATTTCCGTGAAGACGACGATGCAGCTATCTTCGCCCTTAGCTAAAGAATTAAGAATTTGATTTTTATGGTCCAAAAAACAAAATTATTCCAACTGTAAACCAAATTTCAATTCTAACAACTTAATAAGCTTGTGATTACCCTGATATTAGAAGTTATGATTTATTGAGCAAATTAGTGAAAAAATTATGGATGACCGTTTTTTCACTATAATATTTTATTTTCCACGCAACGCTTACGACACAAGTTGTGTCATCCCCAAACTATCGATATTGGGCTAGTGAAAATCCTCATTTCAGGATTCAAGTAAAAGCCAATTTTTTTTAAAAGATGAATGTTTGGTGCGCTATTTTACCAGATTGGACTGTATTTTCTGGATGAGTCATCAAGTCAGGAAGTATACTTGGATTTGCGAGACAACTTTTTATTACCACAATTAGAGAACTTTCCCTTGGAGTAAAGGTGTAAAATGTATTTTTAGCTCGATGGCTGTTCATCACATTCGACTTTGCTGATAAGAGGATGGCTGGAGTAATATTTTCCGGAACGATGGATAGGACGGTATTCTTTCCGCCCCGTTCTCCCGAATTAACAATTTTGGATTCTTTTCTATGGGCTACCTAAAACAAAAAGTGTACCAAACAGATATGAACCACAATATTCAATATCTTAAACAAGCAATAATTAATGCCGTAAATGAAATCACCCCGGACATGCTAAGAAATGTATACAAAGAATTTCGAATTAGAGTGAAGAGATGTTTTGAAGTTGTTGGAAGCTACATCGAATAGCTGTTCTTTTTACTATTCAATGTACTTTTTCTTTTTTTAAATTATTTTTGTTATTGATTACCAATAGCCGTTACTGTTACATGACAAATATTGAAATGACACTGTATTGCTTGAAATATTATATGCATAGATTCCTAGATCTAATCGAAGATAGTTGTCTTAATAAATAAAAATAACAGTTTCATGAAATTGTGTCGATTATTTTTAAATTTTGCAGATATTATTATTTTTCGATTCTAAATAGTTTTTCTTAATAAAATTTTGCTCTATGATACACAAAGAAAAAGCTTTACTGCAAAGAAAATAGTTTTTGCTCTCCCACCAAGGCGGCTTTGAATTAAAAAAATTTAAAATAGGATGAAAATTCATTCCCAATGCAGCAGGGCTAAATTTGAAAAAATCGTTTTGAAATTCCAAAATTTTTTATCATTTACCTCTATAATGAACTCAATCCGTGGACACAGTGTATTATTATTGTATGCAGTTATCTGCGAAAAGATTAATTAAAAGATCTGTGGGTATTATTGAGGTTATTTAATGTACGCATTATTTTTAATAGTAATAAAATAAATTGATAATTCCGATTATTCCATTGAAAGCACTGCTGTTTACAAACTCATGTATTAAAAAAAGATTTGCATTCAGAACCAAACCAAAAATTCACTCGAAAATATAGTTACAGCAAGACTGCACCCCCTATTTTTGAATCAATGACCGCCTGTTTCTCAGCAACACTAAAATTCGTTAGATTTCTCACCTTAAATTATTAAAAACTGCATTGACCAGTGGCGGGTATTTGAGAATTTACTGAATTAAAATTAATTGTGTTACCATTTGGATTAAATAGTACAATCGGCCTTCTTTGGTATATAGGATATGGTATGCATGCAGATTGAGTATTATGGAGTAAGTAATTTGAGTTGACCAATCAACCACTAGTATGAGATTGTTTTTTACTGATGATTTAGTGATGACAGATGACAAGAGTGCGTCATTCTGACAGATTTTTTCTATCCGAAATTTCTATTAAAATCACATTGTCATAGCCCCATTATTAGTTTCAACTTCAGTCTCATTATTTGGTTGAAACGAATAATGGCGTAAGGCGTATGTGATTTGAAACACACAAATAAAAGACATCTTAAACTACCGAAATTGACAATAGTAATGGTAAGTTTATTAGTCTCTTGAAGATAAATCTTTTTTATTAATACATTTATTATATAAGTATAAGGATACAGCTTAACTACAACTTCCTTAGATCAAATGGGATCGATTAAACCAAACATACCTTAGTACAGTTGTGCTTCCTGAAGAAGTTACAGCTTTCTAAAGTGATACAAAATACTTTTAACACTGGGTATATTTCAGAAATGACATGACGTATCAGGCTGAAAATTGGAACACATCCATCTCGGAGGAAGTTGAATATTCTCAGTTTATGAGCTATACTGCATATTGCAGAGGGCGCTGTCGACAGATTTTTTTCGTATGTTTCTGTCATATTTTTCTTATGATCAACACTTTCGTTTCTTCGGGTAAAGTTTATGATGGAGAATCTAATTTTACATAAAAAATGTGTACTTATTTCATATCTACAAAATGTACCGTTTTCAAAAAAAACGCATATAAACGTTTTAATGCACTTTACCTGCAGAAACGAAAGTGTTGATCATCAGAAATATGACAGAAACATAGTAAACAATCTGTTGACAGCGCCCTCAATAATGCAGTATGGCTCATAAACTGAAATATTCAGCTTTCTCCGAAGTGGAATTTTCAAGCTTCATTGTACATGTCATTTCTGAAATTACCAATGCTAAAAGTATTTTTATCACTTTAAAGCTGGCTGTAACTTCTTCAGGAAGCACATTTGTACAGCATGTTGGTTTAATCGATCCATTTGACAATAGTTAGATTGACTATACTTTTGACACCTTGTATATGTAACTATTGACACATTAGTTCATGAATATATTTGTGATTTGAACTGCGCTTAATTTTTTGCTACTGTGTACGTACTGTGTACATGTGTAATCACCTTCACATGTGAGGGTTCAGCCAGTGGTATAGAAATAATATAGATATGGCTTAACGCCTCGCAGTTAAAGTCACATGTCTCCAGTTGAAATCACCACTGTAACAATTAACCTGTACAAATATTATTTCTCGACTGTTAAATTACGAACATATTTCCTCGAAATGTATTGTTAATACGTAGTGCTTTCTACAAATGATAAAAAATGTATGTTAATGCTACTATTAATTTTAGCAACTTTAAATTTTGAAAAATGATGAATTGATACTACATCGATGGCGGTTACTAAGGTAGTTGCCATGAAGACACAATTCAACAATTGGGAACATAATTTCACCTTTTTTACAAACTTGTAATACGAAAATTTTTTTAATTTAAAGAGGTAATAAGGTTTTAAGAGAGACCACATTTTTAATAAGATGCTTATATTATATTTATTGCTATATTATATTATTTCATTTTAATAATACTAAGTTTTTTTATCAAATGGTTACTTATAGAAAAAAAAGATGTTTATCTGGGTTTTTGTTAATCGAATTGTTAGTCATATGCAACACACATCATTATTTTAAAAATTACGCAATTATTTATAAAAAACGCAACCGTAAGTTACGACTTTAGTTTCCATATCATTGGGTTCAGCGGACGGTATACGTTGATTTATTACATTATTTTGACACTCTCTATACGAACGAACAGACTTCTATAAACCACAGGTATATATCAGCCCTTTGAAAAGTATGTTTTGGACATGAAGACGTAAAATAAGATAAAGTTTACGACTTGCCTACGGGTACAATGCGCCCATTTTATAACTTTAAATTTTTAACAAAATTACCAGATTTTTAATGAGCCAAAAATTTCTGTCATGTATTTTTGTAGGATGTTTGAAGCAAAAAATCCATCGTAAGTGAAAAGGCAAAAATTCCAGTCATTTATATACCGAATTTTGTTGGTGACTTTAGTTTTGCCTGAAACCAATAGGGAGCGCGTTCTAATTTCGAACATTTTTGTACTCGGACAATTAAAATTATTTATAAAGGGTTATTACAAAGGGCGACCTTTATTTACGTTGTGTTGAAGTTTATTGTACTCACAATTATTTAAACTATAGTGGTATATTTTTTAGATTATTCCCCAAAGAAACTAAATGATGATTATCATTATTTCAATAAAATAGTAACATTGTTTGTACATTTTATTTATTTAATCATAACTATTCCACGCTATATGCCAGCGACATGTAAAAATAAGGTTCCGTTGAAATATATTTATTTTGCTTTTGTCAGCATAAGTGTACATGCACTTATTAAATAAACAATAACATTATGGTCACCATTATTTTTATAGCTCATTGTGTATAATGGTACCGTGGTGACTAGTTACAGAGTAGTAAGTACTGGAGTAACACTTTAAAGCTCATTTTGTGAACAATATATTTTTTTAAATAAACCGCTGTTGTTAGAAGTAAAAATAGAAGTAACGTTTTAAAACCTATAATACAATAAATGATATTTCGCAAACTCTACTTTTTTATAGAAACATAATTAATGACCATTTACGTAAGTAATGTAACCAAAAAAGATGTATTAAATGAAGTTTTTGGGGATTGAAATAATATTTGTCATGATGCAGTACAAAATAGATCTGTTTTGTGTAAAAATCATACCTTATTTTAAAACATGTTGTTTTGCTGTCTCGGTGATGGACTGGTTAGAGTGATTGCCTTTTATCCGAGCGGCGAAGGTTCAAATCTGGTCGAAGTAGCTGTTTTTTCTAAAACGGAGAAAAACCTAAGCGCTCCTTCTTCTTGACATAACTAAAGGTGAAATTCCTTTAGTGGGGCAAAATTATAGTGACGGGTAATGCTAGTAACCATTAGTAAGTGATACGTATGATGTATGACATTTCCGTTTGTGTTTAGATCTCGACCCACAAATACCAGTACAACACGTGTTTTATGATATTCGGTACCTTTCATGCTATGCTAATGTATTGACACTTCAAGTTTCTCCCGGCTTATATTTGCAGTCAATATAGCACATGGCTTACGTAAAGTCAAATTTTGAAGCCTTACATGTTTATTAGAAAAAAATGGTAAGTGTTTCTAGTGTATGGTGTACCATCCCAATACGTAGTAGTTTCAAATTTTGACGTTTGGTCGTGTGGTGTATATTTTTGGTCTATGTAATAGTAAAATTATTATTTAATCTCATTTTCAAAAATTTGTGGACTCATTCAATTTAACAATTCTGATTTCTTTGCAGGTTGGAAATATCAGTGGATATTTCAGAAATGCAGTTAAACTATTTAGTTAAATTTTGAAGTTAAATGGAGCACATTTTTACTTTCAACCTACATGTACATTGTACATATGTGGGTATAGAAGGTTATGAAACCGACATTTTTCACTATTGCTGTATTGACTTATTACATCATTTTACAGCGTGGGGGGGGGGCGTGCGTGCGTGTGCGTCTGCGTGTGAGTGTGTAGTGTGTGTGTGTGTGTGTGTGTGTGTGTGTGTGTGTGCGTGGTGGTGTGAGTGTGTATGAGTACGTGCGTGTGTGCGGTTGTGTGTGTATCTGTGTGTGTGGATGTATGCTAGTATCCACGAGAACGATAACACATGCGTATTTAAGGGGAAGGGGGGTTATTAGGAGCAGTATTTGGTTTGTATCAAATATTTGTGAAACAGCTGCATATTTCAAAGATGTAAAAATACCTAGATATTGACCTTAAACATATCGATTAATTATGTTCTATGACATTTTTTGATATGACCCGTAGTTTAGCGGCAAACACTTCCTAAGATAGAATTTACGTGTTAGTTCGAATTTTTTCAATATCTGAATAACGATTCATTTTATAAGAAAATGTGTAGTCGTTCTTTTAATTTTACATAAGTTTCTTTATAAAGTTTCTTAATATAAAGCAAAAACGTCTGAAAATTAATTAAATAGGATTGAAAATGCTTAAATTGCATTATCGATATCTAATAGAATCGGACCGATTAGTGAAACTTTAATTAAATTTTTAAGTATATTCACAGTTAATTTGTGTATTGTGGTTCTTGTCTAGGTATTAACAACATTATTTTTGAGAAGAATTCGAAGATTTCAAAAATAAGATCCATACGTTGTATGTAGTCAACAATTTTTTATACATTTTACACATAAAATTTCATATAGATTAGTTTCACCATGAACCGCGAGAAGGTGGTCAAACGTGTACCACACTTTATGACTTAACTATCATATCTATTAAGTGTTTCTCATCTAGAAGGAAGAAAGAAACACTAATTCATAAATGTCAAGTGCATAACTAGGTATTAATTCAATTTTGATAGAACGAGTTATTCTTATTAGTACTTTTATCTTTATAATACCGTTCATAATTTAATACCCTTTGTATCACACACTGTGTTTAAAACCGAATTTTAAATTTATGAAGCACTACCTACATTCATAACTAGGTAAGCGTTTTCTGATCATCCCTTCCGCAATCTAAAGTATAAGATACAAGATTTTTTTTTTAATTAATCGCATAATTATTTTAATGAGACAAATTACTGTGCTAAAACACTAAAAAAATATATAGCGAAGCTGGTTGACATCGAAGCCCCATAGTAGACACTTTCCCAAAATAAAAAAAAATGTTTGCTATTTATTTATTATTGTTATTTATTCATTATTTTCTCTGTTCTGGGTTCAAACCCGATTCGGACATGGATCTCCTTGTAAGTCCATAGTGGATCAAGTCATTCCCGTTTGTTAAACTTTTTCCACTTTACAATAAAGGCAATAATAATATTTTTCCATGTTATGCTGTTATTTTAATTGAAATCCAACTCGAAAATTTTCAACCAATCAAATTACAGGATTTTTCAAATTTGGACCAATAAAATTAGATTATAGTGCAAAAACCACTAGTAGTTTTTTCACGGCGAAAAAAATTATGTCAAAATAAAATGTCAGATTTAATTAAATTAATGTTGAATACATACACACGTATAACGAAAAAGGCAACCATGGTTACGTATACGTGTTAACCAGATAACGTACTGTAATAAATAAAAATTTTCTCGCTGGATTGTCAAGCCGAATACAATTAGTGGTCTAATTTTTTCGTGCAAAATTTGTCATTTTAGATATTCGTAGCTTTTGCTTTTGGAAAATTACATTCATCTCCTTCGTCGACTGGTGTAATTTCGTTGCAAAAGCTACTCATTTCTGAAATGACGATTTAGTCGGAAAAAATCAGACTACTAGTTGTATTATATTTGACAATTTTTCATTTATTATTAATTTGTGTTTCATTTTTAACATATCGTATTGTTTCCTTTTGATGCAATTTTAAAACCTTCTAAGCTTAAATATTTCTACCAAAAATTAATAAAGAAAACAGACCTAGCATGGCAAATTTTTCTTATGTAAACTCTCCAACATATTATTGATGCCTGTTTTTGTCTAATATCAAGTTTATGGATTATTGTATAAAACTGAATGAAATTAAAAGATTTACAGCATTACAATATTAATGGTATGAATAGGTTGTGCTTCCAATATTAAGGTGTAAATGTGGGTAGCATTGCATGAACGTAAGGAGTTGTGAAGGTTTGACAATTTAGATTAATACGATTTCTCAAATGTACTGGGCAAAGTGTATTGAAATTATTATTATCATTATTATTATTATTGTTATTTTGTTTTGATTCGCTCGTTGTGAAACGGATATTCTGCGCTTGGGATGGATACTTGCCTAGTCAGTTTCCAACATTTTTCGCATATAACTGACAGGAAATATCAAGCCTTTCAGCAATTATTTATCTGCGGGCAGAAAACGTCTTACAATATGACAAGTATCTAGTGTTACTGATTTTTGGACTTGTGGTAGTAGGTAATGTATATTTTTTTCATGTTCAAATATATAGTTAAAGCTATTGGCCAGTGCTTCATGTGCATTTGTAAACTTTTTAAGCCAGTAGTTGTGAATTCCGTCGATCCCTTGTGCTTTTCAGTTTTTGTGTTATTTATTGCTTTTGTTACGTCTTCTTTACTTATGGTTATTTCTGGCATTTAATTTATTGATGAACTCTTTTCTTTTTCTAGGTTAAGCCATGTTGCTCTAGTATCATGTTCTATAGGTGTCTCCCATATGTTTGACCAGAACGTCGTGACATCTTCTATAGATGGTAACCCTTCCGGATATTCCCTATTCTGGCCATTTAATTTTCTATAAAACTGTTTCTGGTTTTCGTTAAATTTCTTCTTTCCATTTTTTCTTTGAGTGCATTCGGTGTATCGACATAACCTTCTTGTGTATACTGCAAGCTGTTGCTAGTATTATTATTATTATTATTTTATTTCTTTTTTTTTGTTGAGATGGAGTCAACTGCGAGGTTATTGACATTAGTTTCACTTTTAGTATGTAACTACTCAATCTTCCACTACCTGGTTTTGAGATTTCTTAAATTTTTCAAACAAGTTTGACTTACATTGACAATATTTGGACTATTGATAATAACTTCTTTAACTGTTGTTCTATCTTCTGTCAGTTGTAACAATCAAATTTACGAATTGCACATATTGTTTGTGTAACGTGAATTTCTGATAAGTTGTATCTTTAGTCTGTGCTAACGTTTGCAGTTTCTCACATTACTAGTAGGTGACATTTAAACCGTAATCAGACATTTACACGATTTGCACATATTGTGTGAGTTAATATTGTATTATTGAATGTTAACTTGTATGCCCTTATTCTGAGACGTGCTAACACGATTGCCTTCGTGAATTAATATGTACCGTTTATGAGCATTTTCCTATATGAGACATGTTGTTTTAGTTCACTCTTTTCTTTTTCAATGTCATGGATAAATTTCTCCTTAATTAATGGGAGATGTTTCCTAAATACTGTTGGCTTAATTTAATGCCCATCGTATTACAGGATATTTGAGAACTCAGTATTAAATTGTTTACACGTTAAGTTATTTGTGCCTATTTTCTAAAGTTTGTTTTAGTTGATTGAATTAAATGCGTCTCATTTGATCGTATTTTGGAAAAATTTGAATATTGCTTCACTTTCTCCTTAAAGTTAAAGGCAACACTCCTGCTTCGACGTTCAGACTAACTAAGTTTAAGTTTGGAAATGCTCGCTTGCTTCTTAATAGTTGGTAGATATTGGTTGCATTAACAGTCCAAGTTTTATTTAAAATCGAAGTTTTACACTTGACCTATTGAAATTTGTTTACCCATAATTTGATCCTAGTGAGGTATTTTTGATATAATCCGAATCTAACACTTCAGTTGTCGCACTCCATTTCGTGTTGTAAGCGATATCAAAACATTGGTGACGAGCATCCTTGTTTTCATTTACTAACTTTATCAAGTCGTATTCATTTCCACGTTATCATGTGACATGAGTACGCTTACACAGTATCCGCGTAAAAATTTTGTAAGGTTCTACATCATAACGTCAAAGCTTGCCTTTTAGTCTTCATAATAAGGTTTGTTGGATAATGTGGTTCGCAACGTTGAACAGTGCAAGTAATCACGGTTCCGTTAGAAGATTACGAATTCTTACATCTTCCGCCTTGTCGCAATATCTTCAAGTTTATTCCTTTTGGATTTTGCGATGTTGGTTAGGTATCGTTATCTTTCTTTGGAAGTGAACATTATCGCGGTTTCACTTTTGTGGATTGTGACCTTCTTCAATTTCAAATTTAAACAACAGGTCTTGTAGATCTGCCTGAGGCAAGTTCTTTAGCAGTGCACTACAGATATCATCTATACCTGCTGCTGTATTTTTTAGTTCCTTTACTTCATTTATTAACTCTGTCATTGTTATTTTTCTGTTATATGAGTGTTCAAGTTTTTTAGAAAAGTCAACAGGTTCCTCACGTCTTTTCTTGTTATCAATGAAATCTTGCTGGTAGTTGTTTATGTTGCTCACTTGTTCATAATGTTTGGCAAACAGTTTCGCTACCTCAAAGTGTTCAGTTACTATTTGATCACCTTCACATAGCTTTGGCGGAGTCCTGTCCTTGAATTTGCCTGATATTGCTCTTATCTTTTTCTATATTGTCGAGGGTGGTGTATTTGAGGTAATGGTATTTACGAAGATTTCCAAGGTCCTGTTCTGTGCCTCTCTTATTTTCCTCCGCGCCAAAGCGCGTAACTTTTTAAGCTCTATCATATTTCCTATCGTTGGATTTGACATAAACTTTTTCAATGCTATTCTTCTGGCATTGATGGCAGCCCCAATGCTGGGGTTTCACCAAGGAACGGTATTTTTATGTATTTTACTGCTTAATTTTGGGATAGCTTTTAATGCAGCATTTAGGGTTGAACCACTAAACTCCTGCACCATTGACTCTAGATCCAATTCTCGATTGATTGGAATAATTTTCTGTTTATATGTATCCCAATTTGCTCGTTCGAAGTGCCATTTGTTAAAACGTAGTGGAGGCACTTTTTTCTTTACTGTTTGTATGAGTATGGGGTAATGGTCGCTTCAATGGAGATCCACGATAGTAGTCCACTTATAGAGATCTAGAGTTAAAGAATGTAGGACTACCGTCATTCAACAGAGTAAGTTCTTCCTGATCGAGGAACTGCTCTACTACTCTCTCCTTAGTATCTCGTTTTTTTGAGCCACACAACAGACTGTGTACGTTAAAGTCTTCTATCAATAAGAATGGTCCTCGAAGTTGAACGATAATAACGTTAAGATCTTGTCGCGACCAGTTACAGTCAGGTAAGTATACGTTGCATAGTGTAATATTAATAGGGTATTCAACGGTCACAGCCACAGCTTGCAATCGGAATTAAGAACTATTTGCTTAAATACGCATTCTTGGTGAATAAAAATAGCTACACTGCCAGTAGCTCTTCTGGCATGTTCTACATCATAGCGACAACAACTGTATTGCTGCAATTCAAATTCGTCCTTAGTCTGAAATGGGTTTCTTGTAAAGCCACTAGTAATGGAGAAATTCTTTCAGCATTAACTTTATTTCTGCAGAACTTTTCCGACACCCGTTGCATTTCCATTGGATTATATTATCCATGGATGGTTTAGTTTTAGTTGTTATAATATAATAAATAATATACATATAAATCTATAGATAAATAAAGTTAATAAATAAATTCAAAAAGACAAACTTTATACACGAAAAGGACAAACAATATCACATAAATATCACAGAAATGTATCACACAAATATATTACAGAAATCTATCACGTTTACGTCAAGTTGTCAAATTCTCGTTTGAGGATTAACTATCTTGACGCGGCTTCCTAGGTCTACCTAGTTGCTAACCTTCCTTTTTCTGAGCCTTCTGAGTGGGTTATATGAACGTTGGTTCTGGGTCTTCCTCTGTTGGTGGAGTAACTGACAATTCCCTTTTTTTAGATCTTGCATTGGGCGCCCAGTTTTGTGTTTCTGCATTTGTAACGTGTACATTTTTCGGACTGAATAATTGTAGTTCTTGTTTCATCGTGTCTGAAATCAGAACATTTAACTCTGGTATGATTTCTCTCATTACGCTTTTTGCTTGGGATTTCGTGCTTGCTGCTACTTGTGCAAATGATTTACGCGGAGTTACCGGCGCGAGCTTAAGTTCCTGCTTTGCTTCAAAGTACATTATTAGTTTTATTATTATTATTATCGTTATTATTATTATTATTATTATTATTAATAATAATAATAATAATAATAACAATAATAATAATTACGGAGACAGGTATTGCTATGCAACTACCTAACCAAAGTCAAGTCCATAAGCAATCACAGAAACGAAGAGTATCTGCACGACACCCACACTATACTAGAATACCAACGAAGAAGTACAATAAGTAGACCAGCTATTATTAGAGCATTAGAACTTTTAGAGACACTTGGAGAAGAACTTCCCTATTTACTACAATACTCGACCTCATCATATGCTCCATGGATACTACACGACAACATAAATATAGTACTAGAACTCTCCAAAAACATTAAAAATGAAACAACTAATGCAATGTATAGAGCGCAATTTAGAAAATTGTTACTACAACATGAGGGTGCCACAATTATTTATGTGGACGGCTCTAAAACAGAAATGGGAACTGCAAGTGCCATATATACTAACAACGAGATCTACACTTGGAAACACAGCGAAATTACAAGTGTCTATGTTGCAGAATTGTATGCAATATGGCAGACGCTATTATTAATAGAATATAAAAACACGACTGAGATAGTGATATGTACAGATTCATTGAGTGCTATATATGCTATAAGTAAAGAAACGGGTTCAATAGACCTACTCGTAAGCATGGTAAAGTAACGAATACATTATCTAAGGAATATAAAAACAAATGTAACGTTAATTTGGATTCCGGGTCATGTGGGCATAAACGGTAACGTGATGGCAGACAAAGCTGCAAAACAAGCTGCAAACTCAGCCAATCTTGACAAAATCTCTCTTCATCCCGACAATTACAAAAAAAATTTACCAAAAATGGGAAGAAGTTTGGCAAGACGCAAAGCATCAAAGCTACTTTAAAAATAGCACAACAAAAGATAATACGGTTCATAAATTACCCAAAAGGGAAGAAATTGCACTTACGAGATTACGTATTGGGCATACTCGTATAACCCACCAATATCTTCTAGGTAGAACAGAACGAGAGGTATGCGACATGTGCCACGTTGGACTTACTGTCGAACACATATTGATTAAACGTCCAAAATATAAACTACAAAGAAATACAGTAGGTATGAGTCAAGACACCTCCGAGATGTTAAATGATGATAGTGCGAACGTTAGAAAGTGAATGAGGTTTTTAAAATGTACAAACTTACTAAATAAAATCTAATTGGTCACAGTGAAACCAGAGAAATATGAAATAGTGAACAATATGGCGCAAGACCAATGCTGTCGTTGCCATTAAAACCTCAAAAAAAAAAAAAATAATATTTATTTATTGAATCATTAAACGACAAAGTGGTATAGATTACGTCATTGTGGTACAAAGGTACAAAGAAAATACAATTAAAATTATTTAAAAACAAACAGGTATAGAACAAGTCATTGATACATTCATGTGTAAAAGGATATAAACGGTATATATAACACATAATTGACTAGATATCATATTACAATAGCAAACGAAATTTATCCACACTGTAAACACAATGCTACATTAGAAACAATTTCGCATTGATTTCGAACTGTTTCAATGTATCAGATTCATTTAAACTTTGAGGCAAACAGTTATACAGTTTAATGCCAGGCGATGAAGGAGCTTTAGCCGTAGTATTTAATTTATTCAATGGATTACGATAACTATTTTTTTCTCTGGTGTTATACTGACGAAAATCACACTTTTTTTTAAATTTATTCTGATTGCGATAGATGTGACACAATAGTTCTAAAATGTACACACTTGGCAACAGTAAGATATTATATTTGACGAAATAAGGTCTGCAAGATTCGCTGCAATCCATCGGATTACACTTTTTTGACTCATAAAAACCTCATGTGCTGACGCACAAAGGCCCCAAAATCAAACACCATACAAAAATTTGCAATGAACTTTACTATGACGTTAAGTGGAAGTAAGTACTTTAGAGCTTTAATTTGAAACCATATTGTGTTGATTTTTTTGACTAAAAATGAACAATGCGTTTTCCAGTTAAGATTTTCATCAAGTTGAAGACTTAAAAAACGTACAAATGGTTGTTTTTGTAAATCGATGTCATTTATTTTAAGGCCTGTACCATTACTTGCTGTGACACTGGAGTTAAATAACATGTAACTTGTTTTTGAAAAATTTATGCACAATTTATTTTCAGAGAACCACCCATTTAAGTCCTTTGTCCTAGTAATTACTTCATTTAGCCTTGAACCACTTTCTAAAGCTGATGTGTCGTCTGCATACAGGTGTAAGAAAATGTTTATAATTCGACTATGTCATTTATGAAAAGAAGAAACAGGACGGGACCTAAGATTGAGCCTTGAGGGACGCTTATTATTACAGGCAAAATTGAAGAATAATACTGGTCAACGACATTAGACGACTTGTATGTAACCTTCACAAACTGAGATCTTTGCGTTAAATAAGCCTGGAACCATTTTGCAACAACGCCTCTTATACCGTAGTCCTCTAATTTATTTAATAACAAGGTATGATTCACGCATTCAAAATCCTTAGTTAAATCACAGAATACCCCTGCAATTATTTTTCTATTATCTAAAGCTTCTATTGTTTCTTGGACAAAAGAGTGTAGTGCAGTTGAGTACCTTTTACGAAAACCGTGTTGACTGTCAGATATAATATTAGGACCATGTAATCATCTTTGTTTCATAACCAATTTAATTCGTATCCGGCGTTTGAATCATAAAGTAAAGGGTTGTTATTGTTTTTAAGATTAAAGTTAGAAAAAAGTCAAAAATCATCAAAAACTAATGCTGTGTTTTCATTCTCTGCAGTAACTGCTAAAAATGGTCTTATGACTTGTATATATTTTTAGTCAAATATTTTAATTTTTTGAAACTGTACTTATAATATAACTATTTACTATAATTTGATGCGTATACGGGACATGTGGAAGTAAATGACTGAATTAACTGAAAATTAATTTTGTACGCTTGGGACAGGAAAGTGTTGGCAGACAGTATTTTAGTTATTATGTCTGTATATATACTTTTCTAATAGATGCTATATAAAGTGATTAAATTACGGTATGTAACTAAAAGATTGTAATTTTAAGTAGTAATTAGGTAAAATAAAACTGTACATACCGTAAAAGTGAATCGATATAATACTGTAAAATTTTTTTGAAAATGTTTACGTATCTGCTTTAATATTTCCGTGCCTCTAATTTTACATTTTCTTAAATTTATTGGCGTCCTTAATTCATTGAAAACTATTTCTTAGGCCCTGTGCCTCAAAATCAGCGTAATAATGTTGTACGAATAAAGTTTTTTTTTGTAATTGACCAATTTCTTGATAGAGAGGGAAAAAATGTGCCCATTCGAAAATTGCTTTAAGGCAGAATATTTAATTAAACAATGTTATTATAGTATTTATCAGTTGCGTTTACATTATAAAAATTCAAATTAATTCTATTATATTTTTTTGAGGTTTCAAAAAAACGGTTTGCTTCATTTTGATAGCGATTTCTTTTATTGGCTTTCGATTATATTATCGAGGGCATATTAAAAAAATTAGAACGTCGACATTTTTTCAATTAACTCTATTAAAATAATCAACTCGTTTACTTTGACATGTGTGATAAGATCAACACGATAAAATTATTAAATCTAGATATATTAAATTAACTTTTCTTATGTGTGAAGCCAAATATGTTAATTATTGAAACTGTAAAAACAGTGACAAGCGTGAAATATAAACAGCTTCACGAAGGAAAACAATAATTTTCGGTAATTTGCCTTTTAAAAGATTTTTTAATGGTTACGCACGAATTTAGTGAAAAAATAAATGAAGAAGTTATTAGGACCGAAAATTTTTATTGCTTATTTTGTATTTAAATGATAATTTTTTTTGTTTTCTCTACTCATGTGCGGGCATAAATTATTTTGACTTCTTGTACATAAACATGTCGCATAAAATTAATAATTATGTTTAATTAATAGTAAACGGGCACCTACACTGCTGCAATCAACTTTGATTTAACTACATCAATTAGCGGTGTAAACTGACAATAATAAGTATTAATTGCGTTACAGGCTAGCGCACGTATAATTAAGAATGTATCTCGATTTACCCCAATTGTTTATACGCCTCACTTATTTTCTCATACATAATTATAGGTTTTACACGAAGTCATGTGGTCTAATTAGCAAGATTTACTTAATATCCAGAGCGTGATGATATTGTCAACAAAATTTAAACAAACTTTGGGACAGTCCGTTCTAATAGCTTGGAAATAACTGTAATCCTTGCTTACATTATTTCGTTTACAAATTTCTGCTTAATTTCAACTGTAACATAATCTCTATCATTAATCAAATTAACATTCTATGCTTTTGACTTTACTTACTTTATGGATGAAAATTATATTTGAGTTCATATAAATGAAGAAAGCCGATCTAATTATGGGTTTATTTTGGTAAAGCATTACACTTTATACACTCACTTGTCATGTTATCGATGGTATTTAACCTACTAAATCAAGGTTTAGTTAGTTTGAACATTTCCAATTAGCCTTTATAATTATCATAATAAATTTTTATATTTAACAAATGACTGCTGTATTGCATCTATAGATTTAAAAAATTTATAGTTTTAATAAAATTTTAACAAAATTTATTAAGAGCAAAATCGCTAAAAAACAAGTAA
Source organism: Vesta saturnalis (assembly GCA_036346205.1). Classification (NCBI taxonomy): domain Eukaryota; kingdom Metazoa; phylum Arthropoda; class Insecta; order Coleoptera; family Lampyridae; genus Vesta; species Vesta saturnalis. The sequence continues at coordinate 292,590 of JARFJB010002408.1, read as the reverse complement.
GAGCTGTTATTTGACGCTTCGTTTATTTTTTAACTGAATTTCCGATGACACCTCAGATTATCACATCCTGTATCTAATACATAATATGATGTGAATGTTAAAGCGTTAACTTTGATCGTGATTAGAGAAAGTATTGAAATACGCACATTTAATTAAGTAATTATATGAGCACGTACAATAAAATTTATTTTTTCTTTAACCACCTAAATAAGACGATATATTGTGACAGTACTTCGTACCAACAGTGACTGATTTCTCGATTGTTCGGTGTCATGGCGACTGTACAAGAAATAATTTACTTTATTATTTCAATAAATACAATTTCAAAATTTTCGCACGTTCATCACAAACAGCGTTTTCAGTCATAAGAAAATACTGATATTCAATATAAGTATGTAATTTCCCTTTTTATTTTCGTTATTTAAACGTTTTGAATGGTTACCTTTGCCGTCGTCGGTGGTGCCATCATGTTCACGTTATTTCACCAATATCTTCTACATGTGAATAAAATTTATAGAGTTAAAATCCAATGAATATTAATTAAAAACTACATGGTAAGTTTTTATTTTACAGAAAAGTAGAATAGCTTATTTTATATAAATTGATGGTACTGATCGCGACATAAATGGGGGATGCTCAAACAAGTAGTCAATTGCAAATAAATGATTGAATATAAAGGTAAAAGTGACCGAAGAAAAGGTTTTATGTTTTATTCCCACAAAAAATGCGTTTTCGGAAGGTTACTTCGCGTCCTCGAGCAACGCTCTTCCTCGTCCTGAAAATTGACGTATTTGTACTAATGACACAACTACCTATTTTTAAAATACCTACCATACGATACGAGTGGGATTTTAATCCACAACATCTACCTTCCTAGAGCTGTATATATTTAAAAAAGTCAAATATTATATACAATGAATGTTTGAACTTCTACTGATTATTTCAACTTAAATAATTTGTTATTTAGGGTAGAACAGGTACCATAATTTATAATTTTAAGTTACAAAACATCTAGTTCATATACATTGACATAAATATCTGGCGTGGAACAAAACCCGACCTTCCAATCTGCAAAGTGGAGATAAAAAGAAATGAAAATTTTAATAATAATTTTTTTAGGATAATTATGCACTTTATTTTTTAATACGTTAATAATAAAAACAGGCAACATTGTAAACACAAAAACAATAATCTATGTCAATTGGATGTTTAAAACTTCATGTCAGATAGACGTTAATAGAAATATAAATGCTAATTAAAAAAAAAAACCAAAGCCCCCCGCTATAATACAATGTAAGCATTTTTAATTTTATTTAATTATTTTTAGACCTATTATAAGTTTTTGTTATCAACGAATAAGTTCAAAAGTAAATATGTAATTAAAAATTATTACTAATTTTATTAAATACATAAATAAAAACTTTACCTTGAGTAGGATTTGAACCTACGACCTGTACTTTGCTAGAGTACTGTATGTATGTAGAACTGATGTAAATTTAGAATTTTGTCTTTATGTATGTAGAACTGATGTAAATTTAGAATTTACATCAGTTCTACATGCACAAAGATAAAATTTACATCGATTGGGGCTTGTACTTCGATAGCGCAGTTGGTTAGCGCGGTACTTTAGCAAAGTACAGGTCGTAGGTTCAAATCCTACTCGAGGTAAACTTTTTATTTATGTATTTAATAAAATTAATAATAATTTTCAATTACATATTTACTTTTGAACTTATTCGTTCATAACAAAAACTTATAATAATTTAATATTAGTCAAGTTGCTTTGGTATGTGTGAATCCTTGCGAAATTGCAGGCTCACATTCCATTGATATAAGTAATTTGATTATTATCTCATTACATTTAGAATATAAATTAGTTCTACATACATAAAGACAAAATTTACATCGATTGGGGCTTCGATAGCGCAGTTAGTTAGCGCGGTACTCTATCAAAGTGCAGATCGTAGGTACAAATCCTACTGGAGGTAAACTTTTTATTTATGTATTTAATAAAATTAATAATAATTTTTAATCTTCAGATTTAGTTTCCTTTATGTTAAGCAACTTTATAAAGAAAAGTTGTGTAAAACTAAATTTTCATTCAAAAATTAATCGTTCTTAGATATTAAAAAAAGTTGAACATTTAAATTCTACATTAAGAATTATTGCCGATAAATTACGCGTCGTATCAAACAATTTCATAGAACATAATAAATCGACTATGTTGGTATTTTTATATCTGTGAAATGCACAGTTGTTCAGGAATATTTGATAAAAACTAAAAAAAAACTGCACAGAATAAACTCTCCCTCTGAGCCACAGACTTTCTCTCCAAATCTTATCAGTTCCAGGAAAAATAAAAACAAGCTTACATACGAAATTTGAAGTACGTACGTGTTGCCGTTCTGTAATTATCGGGGATACTAACATACATCCATATACAAACGCACACGCACGCGGACACCCACCCACACGCGCACGCCCACGCTTACAAACCCGCACCCGCACATCTACACACAGACAGACACAGACGCGGACGCGGACACGAATACGGACACGGACACGGGTACAAGCACAGGCACACACAGACAAAGGCACAGGCACGCACAGTGCATCCAAAAAATGATTAAAATTAGTTTGCCTCTTTCCAATGTGTCGACCATCAGATTAAAATTGATAACGCAGAAATCTTAACAGGCATGCAAACAACTTACTAAAGTTTCATCGCAATCGGTTGAATAGTTTAAGAATGTCTAAAGAAGAAACAAACATACATTCAGACATTTACTTTTATACAGAGATTAAGAATTGTAAGAAATACCCTGTGCCTATCTATTACACTCATCTTGATATACTTCAGACTGCTCTATTCAATGGAACAGGAAAAATAGAAAAGATAGCAGAAGTGTTCCTGGACAAGTGAAAGTAATTATCAATTAGCCCTTAATCATGACTGATTTCTGTTTCAGTATAAAAAAATATTGTCAATGATAATATACCAAGGGACCGTTATTTATAGTAATTTTTTATAAGAGATTGTTGATATGGTAACATTTCAAAACCAACATCTTGCGACAAAATTTAACCTGCACAATAGCGGCTACGAGGTATATTCGATAAAACTATTTCCCAAATAAAAACTTGTTGGATGTGCTAGAATATAAATTTTTCCATAATCGTGGTCTGTAAAGTATTGAAAATAAACTGCTGGCCACTCGAACTTACACATAGTGATTTTTAGGCAACATTTAAAGTTAAATATTTTCAATAGGAATGCAAATTTTTGAACGCGGCTTGCAAATTTTAAGAGCTAGTTTTTTTCGGATTAAGGTACATGACGTATATTTATCGTAGGACCATAGGTTTATTATATACGGGGTGATCAATGAAGTCATGCAAAAAATCAAAAAATTTGTATGAGTGAAATTTCCACAAAAAATTTTTTTGGTCGTTGCAATATGGTTCGTTAGTAAGGTAACATCAATATCTCTAGTCGTTTTTGTCAGTTTTTGGATTAAGGCCCTTAGGCCTTGCACACACTACTCAACATAAAATTTGGGTAGCAAAATTTTTAAAATGCTATAACTTGACATTGCATTGACGATTATTGATGATTTTTGCGGATTTGGAATCCTTGTTTCACGTAGATTTTCTATGGTATAAGCATTTTATTTGAGGGTTGAAATTTACACATTATACCGGGTCGATAATAAACAAAAACGTAGGGTATGACGCCCTCTAAGGTTTGGCATTATTTGTATTTGTAAAAATAAATTCTTACCTCAAGTTGTTTTTATTTAATGTTCTTTTCACTGTTCTGTCCGAAACTCACACCCCACTTTGTTGTCTCAAAGAGTCATTCAGTTTTACAGATTTCTTTATCCAGCACTATGCCCATAATTATGATCGGGTGCTTTGAATGGTCTCGTACTTTTAACACACTGTTGCCAACAATAACCCAATTTCATTGTAAACTCCGAAAATGCAAGGTTGCAATTCCCATCTTTGACGCAGTGGATTGAAAACAAAAATTAATGGACAGACAATTTATGTTTTTCAGGCTATTTTTTTTATTTATTAAAAATTACCAATACCAATTACCGCTAGGTATTCCTATCCATACATATCTAATCTTTGTTATTACAGTACACCGTGTTTTTTAGGTATTGCAGGAACCTTTAAATTAGGTTTAGAATTATACATTTTTTAAGAATTGGCTTTTGGCCGTTGTTAACCATTCTTGTATATTTATAATATATAATGTAATAAACTTGTTCTTTCGCTACGTTTTTGTTTATTATCGACCCGGTATAATGTGTAAATTTCAACCCTCAAATAAAATGCTTAGACCATAGAAAATCTACCCGAAACAAGGATTCTAGATCCGCAAAAATCATCAAGAACCGTCAATGCAATGACAATTTATAACATTTTAAAAATTTTGCTACCCAAATTTTATGTCGAGTAGTGTGTGCAAGGCCTAAGGGCCTTAATCCAAAAACTGACAAAAACGTCTAGAGACATTGATGTTACCTTAGTAACGAACCATATTACAACGACCAAAAAAAATTTTTTCGGAAATTTCACTCATACAAACTTTTTGATTTTTTGCATGACTTCATTGATCACCGCGTATATAATAAACCTATGGTCCCACGATAAATATACGTCATGCAGCTTAATCCGAAAAAAACTAGCTCTTAAAATTTGCAATCCGCGTTCAAAAATTTGCATTCCTATTGAAAATATTTAACTTTAAATTTTGCCTAAACATCACTATGTGTAAGTTCGAGTGGCCAGCAGTTTATGTGCTAGTATTATAATTAATCTCTATATTAGTTACATTTCAAAATAGAAATATCTGTAAAAAAATGTTGTCAGTATTATTGTTGCCGGTAATTGCCCTAGAGATTTGACCCATATATGAAATTTGGAAGACGTGATTGGTGCCCTACGGGAAACAGTCATTCTAATAAATAATAATTAAGCAAGATAATGAGAAATGAAGACCACAGACTATACGAATATGGCATCCATGAGTTAACTACCTATTGAGAGTTTGTAAACATTGGCTAAATGGCTCTATACGTAATTCTTGAATTACATACCGTTATCGCAACAAATAAACTTATCAGAACAAACTTGTCAAACTGATTTTTAAAACATCTATATGTGAATTTTTAAAATTAAAAGCAATGATTAGTACTTTTATTAAAAGGTTATCCTTTAACATTTCTGCTTTAATTGTTCAAAATTAATATAAACGTTATAGTATATTATGTATCAAGAGCGGTAAGGGACGTTTACTGGTCGACGGCAATGTTTGGAGACTTCGCTGCGATCAGTCTTCAATTTTGACGGAGACCGGTACAACCCTTAACGTTCGTGATGTTTATATTGTTTTTTTGCAGGATCGTATTAAATTCAATTGAAATAAATTAATTTTTACTAAATACCTAAACAGAAAGTCAAAAGTGACGTTTATATCTCGCGGCACAGTTCAACTTGTCAAATATCATTTAATATCGTTTAGTTCAGACGTCTGTAAGTAAAACACGTTGGTAAGTATTTACTTATAGACGTGTTGGGCCTATCAACCGATAAACATATCCTACCATCTTGGAAACAAATATTGTAAATAAACAAAAATGATTGATTGTGCAAAAATTAAAATAAAAGCCATTAATACTAATTCATATGCCAAAGTTTAATATAGAGCAAAACTCTCAATATTAACCATGATCTTTACTTCTTCATTTATAGAAAGTAAGAAATGTTTTAATAAAAGCAACGAAAAAAAAAATGAAAAACAATCTAATCAGCTGGAAGTTTTAGTTATAATTGTAACAATAAACATAATATAAACTAGGTACTTACTAGTTTATCCAGTTTATTAATTCAACTACTATAATACTTATCTTTTACACAGTTTGCGTTATTAAACATGCAATGTTCAAGTAAAATGTATTTCGTGCATAGTTCCTTTGCTTCGATAATACTTGCTAAGGATGCATTCGACCATGTTGCCTGAGAAATGCAAGCGCGCATGCATCCCGTTAACCAGCATTATCGGCAAGTCTCTTTGAACTTATATTATTACTATTGATTATTGCGCTCGAATATCATGTGTCATTAAACAACCAATAACATTATTCAGATCCTCATCGATGAACCAATAGCAAATGAATCAAGTGATAATTGCCGCTTTCACAATTATTACTGATGTATTATCGATTGTTTTGTATCAATCAAAAAAGCAATTTAAACTTTAGTAATTTTTTAGAAATAGTTATGGATGCAAATAATGTAACAATAACAGTTAAATTTCATGATGAATTAATATTTTACTTTCTCGAGTAATAATCCTCAAAATTAAACTGGTGCATTTTATGTTCTCCAAGAATTTTACTTAGAACAAGCTTTCATGCGTGCTGGTGATGAAAACTGATGGCGCACTCGTGCAGTTTTCATGCTCAGCACGCATTCAAGCATGTTTCAGGGAAATTATCGATAACATGCAACGTTGTGTTACTAATGAAAATCTCCCGGCAATACTAAATTTCCGATCGGAAATCTATTTATTACATTCTTTCCGAATCCCCTTTAGCTTCAATTAAAATTCCAGACATTCTTTCTCAGTCGCAAATATTTCAAAAATTTCCGGAAATAATTCAAGATTTAGGGAGATTATAAGTGACAATAGCACAAAACATTTGCATTCCCTTAAGTCGCTAAACCAATCAGTGTTTTATTGCGATACGTTGTTTATTTATTTATTAACGATGGATTTGACGTGAGGGAATTGTGAAATAAAAGTAAGAAATTCCTAGGATGATGTGAATAAGTACTTAACAAAAACGATGCACAAAAATAAAATAAGTTGTTCTTATGCGATCAACGAAAACACAAAGTTAAAAGCAAATTTCTATCGTTACTTTTGCAATGACAAACACCATTTATCATTGTCAAATTTTATTAAGCTGTCAGCAAATGATAGAATCGCGGAAATAAAAAGGTTAAGGTTACGCTTTAATTGTTTACTACCTTATAAGCTTGTGCATTTACCAAGTTATAAGCGATGGCGCCGAAAAAAATCACAGATAATTATGAACGCGGCGATGAAAATTCGATAATAGGTATAAAATATGTACCAAAAATGGTAGGAAGCAACCAAGTGGTAAATAATGCAAGCAAAAATATACAAAATAGTAACAATGCACTTTTACCTAATACTTCCGAATATAAAACAATATATTTGAAATAGGAGAGATTGATCAAGTAGTACATGTAGTTTAGAATTAGGCGATAATTAAGCAAACACACCAGTTGGTATTGGTTCGGACGCTAATCTTAGATTCAATACAAAAGTCCGGCTTTTAAGTTGTTATCCACTAAGAAGTGAAACGTACTTTATTATTTCTCATATATCTTTATTATTCTGAGATTAAATATATTGTTTCAGTTCTTGTTTCTATGGACTGAAGTATCACTTTTAGTCTCTTGGGATTAAAAGTAACTTTTAATCCCTTGGGACATAATGTGAAGCAAAACCTTGGCAACAAATCAATCTAGATATCTAACTAGATTCCTAATGATGAATTACGTGTCGCATCTGGGATTTTGAAGCTTCGGGACAAATTTTGACATATTTAATCTCGAAATGACAAAAAATAGCATATACACTGCGGGATTGAGGAAACTTTTCACCCCTCGAGTGATTGTATCCCTCGACTTTGTCTCAGACTGCAACATTCACTCGCGGGATTAAAAGTCGTTCCTCAGTCCCTTAATACATAACGTACTAGTATAGCTTGTTATACCAGTAGATATTATTAACGACAATTTAAACATTGTGTATAAATTTGGCAACATTATGAAACAGTAACCGTAAAATGTTTTGTCTAAATAACGTTATCTAGTTAACAGATATATACAAATATACTCGTGATTACACGATTATGCAGTTTTGAAAAAATGTGCAGTTTTTTAATATGGATGGCAAACCGTATCCGTTTTTAATCTAGGAGAGGCGGCACACATGCACTATCACGCGTGACTGAAAAAGGTGTGAGCCAAAATATTATGTTAAGTGAGAACATAAAATGGTTCGAATCAGAGCGATGATTGAGTATAAATGTATTTATTGTGTAATTTCAAAAAAATAGTTTTTGGGATCTAAAAATTTCGCCTTTTATTGTAATTTTAATACTACGTTCCGACTTAAAAATAATACAAGAAACCATTTTGCCGCACTATATAAATTTCGATTTCTCAGTAGAGGCGACACACGGTGGAGCGTTGAATTCTCTTCCCCTGTTGCGTGCAGTTAGACGTTACCCTTGTCCAACGAAATATTTAATTGTACCCATTGGTTAGAAATTAATTATATAAATTAAGAAAAAATCGATCTTTCCGTATTTATTGGTTTTAATACAGCATCCCATAAAAATATTGCGTATAACGCTTAGAGTAAGGGAATTAACATCAGTGGCATTATTTCTTTATTACACGGTTTTTAAATGATATAAAGTGATGAAATCAGCATCAACCTCTAAGCAAAGGTGTACTTTGGCATATACCTAAAAATCAAGGCAATCCTATTTTAATTATTAATTCATAAAGATTGGCCTCCTTACGCGAAGAATAGTAAAAAATTGTGTTTTCACGAATATATTTTGCTCTAGTATTTAGTTAAATGTAACAGAAAGTATCAAATTATGTTCACATACACAGAAATAAATATCGATTGAGATGAAAGTTGTTTGATTAAAATCGGCCTAATAGTTTTCAAAATATAAACGTTTCAAGTCAGGTGACTAAACGTTTTACTTGGATAGTAGTGTCAATGGGGAGGGGCGGGGGGTTGCGATTTGGCAAAAAAATTTTCAGAATGGTCACACTTTAGATATATCTGTTATATTCGGCTATAACTCCCTTAATTTAAATAGAATTTAGACTGATATTTCATAAAACATATATGTCTTACTTCAAAGGTTTTTAAATTATTTAAAATTTTCGGTAAAAAAATAACACTTGTATAATGGCGTTTGTAATACACCAATAATTTTTTTAATACAACTTGCGTAGAAGAAATGTAAGCGATACTAAAAAAGAAATAAAATGTGTGTAATATCTATATTAAAAAATGCAGAACAGTCAATTTTTTGAACGGTGTGATTAGTTCCCAGTTTCGGTATTCATGTCAATCCCGCCTGAAATATAAAATACTATAAATTACGTCACCGCTAACCAGGAATTACAAAAAGACCGGCTAAATTATGAAATAAAATAGATGACGACATTTACAGCCGACATTCGCTGTAATCACAGCGGATTTGAGCTGTAAATGAATTGTTATACCGTTTGGTTTATACACTTCTTTCTGTCAGTGTTTTGAAAACGATATTGCGCTTATAAGTTAGTGTAATTAAACAAGATGTTCAAAATAGTAAATCTGGGGTTATGACATGCCACTTAGAATTACAAAAAAAGTTATGCTGACCTGCGCTTTGTGCAGAAAAACAAAACATGATGCTAATAAATAATAACTGATACGTGAATGTGCAAGAAATGCACGACATAACGATTTAAGATTGATATTAGTTGCTTATATATATTTATATTATTGCTTTTATATTGTTACCTACCTTTCTTCATATTTATTTATATTCAATTTTTTTTATTTGAAATAAAACATATTAAAATATCAGTAAAATACGTTTCAAGAACGTTTTGTTTACAGACAAAATACAGAAGCTGTTACAGGGATTATATTGAATTCCGGTTATAAATCACATCATTTGATATCATAATTTAGCCAGTATTTGTATAAATCCTGGCGACGTCATCTATTGCATTTTATATTTCAGCTGGGATTGACAAGAATAACGGAACCAGGGTGCTAGTCACAACGTTAAACTAAGCATTAGAGGGGCATTTTTTGTTAAAACCCATATAGCAACAATGTATAGTTTTCAAAATATTTGAAAAAAATAATTTCATTTTATAAATCTTCCAAACGGTTTACTTGTGGTTTGGAAGACAACCACGGGTCATTATTCTTTGGCAAATGTCAGTTGAAGTGCTATTAAAAATATCGGGGCTTCTGAATTATACCCACGAAGTATTTATACTTCCAGTTATTCGTTATTTACGGAGAGTGCAAATAAATGGTAATTTATTGCTTATGATACTTTTCCTGCTAGATATCTTAAAAAGTAAACACCATCAATAAACACAATTAAACAGAATTCGGGATCAGTTAAGCGAAAATTGGTGTTAACAAAAAAACACGGAAAATACCGAAATTGAAATTGAAATAATGTTGCAAGCTCCTTACTGTTTTGTTACACTCTCCGTAAATAACAAATCAATTGAAAAAGTATTCGTCAGTATAATTAAGACGCCCCGGTATTTTAAATCGCACTTTGTAGGCCGATTTTCACATCTGGAGCTGTGCCGCGGCTGTGTCCATGCCGTGCTGCATCTTACCAGCGGACCTTGTTGAACGCAACTTGTTTTCTATCAGTAGCTAGCATGGATTCTTGCGACGAAGATTTAATTGTAATAGGTACATGTGTGCAGATTTTGAAGAAAAGAAATATAAAAATAAAAGAAAACTGTCGTAAGACATTTTGGATCCATGAACAGTGTTTGAAAATAAATGAAGCGGGTGAATTTCCAATACTGAAAAATGATCCTATAAAATTTTTCAAGTATTTTAGAATGGGTGTGGAAAAGTTGGAAATATTATATAGCTTAGTGAAAGACGACATAATTAAACAAAATACTAAATGGCGTACATGCATTGGACCGGAAGAAATGTTTGAGGTATGAAAAATTATTTTAAAGTAGTAAATACATGTGGTATATCTAATTATTTAATCGCTTACAGATTGTTGGCTTCCGGAGGTTCCCAAGTATCACTCAGTTTTAGTTATCGAATATATCCTACTGCGGTAAATTCAAATTATAGTATCAACATGTAAATCAATTTGGGAAAGACTTTCACCATTGGAATTATCCTCTCCAACTGAAGAAATGTGGAGAGAAATACGATGTGACAGTTCCCTAACTGCATCGGAGCCATCGATAGAAAACAAGTCAAAATTGTAGCTCCGCAAAATAATGGTTTGCTGTTTTATAATTATAAAAAAACTTGTTACGTCCTTACTCAGGAAGGGCTATAGGGGACGATGAAACTAAATCGGTTTTTAACTACACTCTCTCAACAGCTAGGAGGGTAGTAGAGAATGAATTTGATATTCTCATAGTTCTGTTAGCTATTGCAGATGCCAACTACAAGTTTATATTACTGGATGTAGGAGAATATGGAAAATTAAGCGACGGTGGACTCTTTGCTCACAGTGCATTAGGGAAGTGCTTTGAGAGTGATAAAAGTATCTGCTCCTGAGCGTCTTCAAAATTATAACGAGAAGTTGCCTTATGTTCTTGTCGGAGACGAGGCGTTTCCACTGAAAACGTACTTGTTACGTCCTTACTCAGGAAGGGACATAGGGGACGATGAAACTAAATCGGTTTTTAACTACACTCTCTCAATAGCTAGGAGGGTAGTAGAGAATGCATTTGATATTAAAGTACAGAAATTTAGAATATTTTTTTAAGAAAATCCAAATGAAACCAGAAAATGTGGATAAAGCAGTACTTGCTGCATGCGCATTATACAATTGAGAAATGACATAGTACCCTCATTGCCTAATGGTAAATAAATTGTAAATACACCTCAAGGCTTAAAAAAAAAATTAGAAACTATGGAGGTAATGCGTCTGCAGAAGCAATACGTTAGAGAGATAAATTTTCATCCTACTTTAACAGTATGTAACAGTATGTTGGATCTGTTCCATGGCAGTTAGATGCAGTTAGAAAAGGGAGGCGTAACTAAAATGGACTTTTATTATTTTTAATATTTAATCATAATGTTTAACATCTTACCAAAATAACGTGTAATGTAATTGCTTAATGCGTTAGATAAGTCATCTGTTTATTTCGAAATTTTCGTTTTAATGATACTGATGAGGTATTTAATGATATATATGATGGTCTAGCCTTTTCCGTCACTACAGTCCGAGAAGGAGTCGAGTCTTTTGAAGTACATGGTTGTAGTTCGAGTGATTGATCTGGTGACAAAATGCTAGAACTGACTCCGCATCATCTTCTACGGCTTCAGAATAGTTAGATTGTTGCTTCGTTATTTCATCTTCCCTGTCATTATCAACTTCTACATTTTGGATATTTAAATTCGAGTGTGTTCTAAAACAAAAAAATTAATTGTACGAAAAATTACCTATATTTAGTGAGGCACACGACATACAAAATTCTCTTTTTGCACTTATTAGGTATTATATGGAAAATTTAAATGTGAATATTGTCGTTCTTTGTATCACAAATATGTATATAAGTATAATATATATTTGTAATCAGAAATACATGACTGATGCAAATATAGAGCCTTGTATTTCAAAAGAAATATATTTTTTTACACATCAAGCAAACAAGAAAATATTGACAAATTTAAAAACTACGAAAAATTCTGTGTAATACAGCATTTTGAAAAATTTTATTCGATGAAAATTGACCTAAATAGGGTGGGGGGAGGTATATTTTTTTAGTAAACACCTTGTACAGTTACATACATTATTATGTATTCATTACATATTTTTATTTACTTAAAACTTACTCACTTTCCTGCATATGTTGTCTGAAAAATTCCATTTCCTGCTCATATCTCCACTTCTTAATATTCCTTGCAGATTTACCACTTTTTGTTTTTCTTCTCTGCAAAGCTTTCCTATAGTAGCTTCGCAAGAGTCTCCATTTGCTTTTGCAGACGTCAAATATAAATTCAAATATATTATACAAAAATTTTAAATAATTAATTTAATATTATCAACCAATTGTGCATAGGCGTCTTTCCAAATGTTATCTTTTACCAGATTATTGTCGTAATACTTATGTTGTAGATTATACAAACATTTGTGTTGTTGAACGAGAATAATTAACGTTTCTTCATTAATATTGTCCATTTTCGTAAACTGCAAGAACAACACGGTACACTGACCTGATCCAATTGTCGCGACAAGAGCACGGCTACGGCCTACATATCATCTTCACCAAGCAGGCTATGCTGTGCTGCTGCCCTGTTGGGCCGTCGAAATCCGTTTTGACGCGACTCCGGCTCTCAGTGGATCGACACGGCCGCGTCAAGGCTACGGGACAGCTTTAATAGTGAAAATTGAAATTTACGGACCAGTGCTTATCATATGGGAAATTTTTCGATTTTTAATGAAACGGCATAGCCGCAGCACGACCGCGACACGATTCCACATGTGAAAATCAGCCTTAACTGGCACATGCCAAATAACCATGACTAACGTATTTGTTTTCCAAAACACAAGTCAACCGTCATGAAATTACATTTTGGAAACCTTTAGAAAACCCTCCATTGCAAGTATAGGGGTTTGAACAGTGGGTTCATCTTATTTAGCACTGATCAGAAATACTCCCAAACATAGGTTTTTCCAGTAACAAAAAAAAAGAAGTTTTTCGTGATTTTTGGTATCGATATTAAAAAACGGTCAAAATTTATTTAGTCTTGCTTACATTTTATCTTCTCCCACGCAATATCCAAATTATATTAGAAAAGTTAATCATTTACTAAAAAATACGATGCCTTGTAAGGTCTAGAGGTATCATTTTTTACCGAAAATTTCAAAACCGTTGAAGTTAGACATATAACGTTATATAAAATATGTTTATTTGCCTCTTTAGAACCGAAATGTCTATTAATAAATAGGGGGTTGTATTTAAATTAAGCAAGTTAGCGTCGATTTCCGATATAATCGAAGTGTCATCATGTTGAAAATATTTTGGTCGTAAGGCCCGCATCGACATTAGTATACTAACAAATTTTCATCCTACGTAACCTTTGTTCATCAAATTTGTTGATATGAAGCCAAATAATACTTAAAAATTAATTGAATGAGATTTAAAACGCGTAAAATATGTTTATATCTTAAGCACGCAGTCGGTTTTTGTGTGACGTAACTCACTATTGTTGTTTTTATGACGTTGCATATTTTCGTTATGAACGTATTACAAAAGAGGTTGCATAATTATCCTAAAAAATATATCAATGTGCCAGTAGCCAAATTTTCTACTCAACGCGTTATTTTTATTTTTTTGTTATATACCTTATTCTGTTATTGTAGTCGTGTACTCTTATTTAGGCTTCTTACAATAATTTAAACGTTTCGATAACAATTACAACTATTGTTCTCAGTAAATGATAACAGTTAAAAAATTTATGAAAGTCGACTATGCAATCTAATTTTATTTTAGTAAAGATTAGCTAAATTTTTAATAAATGAAATATTATTAAACCGCTTTGAAAATGACATTAATAACTGATGAGGGCAAACAATAAACAAAAAAATACGTCAAGTCAACATAACTGTCAGAAACGTTTAGGTGTTCTAAACCAGTGCACATATATTACATTAAATTATTTTATATGAAATTTGTTTTACCTTTTTATACGACAAATATAATTGTAAATAAAAAAAAAATGAATCTGTTCAAGATTCCTCAGAAACTGGTTTATTCTTTACCATTCGCTTTATTTGAGTGGGTAGCTACCAAATTGACGAAATATTAAATAAAAAAGCGAATCAAAATTTATGTAATGCAGAAGATTACTAAAAAGAATCGCACATTCTCTTCAGTAATTCCTCAAATTGTTGCGAAGTTACTAATGAGCAAGTTATCAAATAGTGTAGCATTATAGTGGCTAGATTTCAGTTTTACGGATAATTTTTGCTAGTTTTTCTTTGGAAACCAGAACAAGATAAAAAAATAAAACCGTTATTTCTACAGTTATCTGATAATTAATTAGACATAATAATTTGCAACACAGTATGTGGTGAATACTATTTAACTGGTAACTGACTTTTCACATTTGTTTAAAATAAGTTTTATTTTTTATAATGTGGTTCTCAAAACATATTTATTTCCATTTCTAATACAAAACGTAGGGAAGAAATCAAAATAATGAAATACGTAATTAAAATTGGAATGATATTGTATATTTATTTATCAATTTTTCTATTACATGTTAAAATAACAAAATGCAAACTCTTTATATTAATTACTCAAATAAATGGCTAATGATCAATCATGACTTGCATATTTTACTTCACTGATCCAGTTACTTCAACATTCGTTACTGTGTTATAAATTCAATTTTGTTTAAACGTTATATACATACAATCAAGATAAAGTGAAAATATTATTATACTAAACAAACTACCTCAAGAAAAATTAGGTAATTTTTATTTAAAAAGTTGAAATCTAATGGTACACAAATATTAAAGCAACTGTAATGGCATTTACTTTATTGCAAATTTTCTAAAATAACTATTTTTGGTATTTATTATTCTTATTACAAAGTAAAATTTAATCAGTTTAACGTTGTAATGGTTTCCGACAAAAGTAAAATATTTATGTAGGCTACGGGCAATAAAATATTTGCAAGAATGCCGTGTTAACATTGAATAGTCAATAAATGTATACCTTAGTAATAAATTCTTTTAAATGTTGTGCTCATAAAACAAGCAAAATGATGATTTAAATAGGAGTAAAAGTTCTGCGCAACGAAAATTGTATGGACCACGACCGCAAAAACCAGTTTAATGAGTTTTAAGCGAGTGTTCAAAAATTGTAATCCAGAGATTCTTCGAACATACAACTTCTTTTCACTTGAAACTTGTCTGATTAATTTCGTTTAATAACCTCTCTCAAAAGTTGTTTATTGTTTATTATTATGACCAGAAAAACTTGGGCAGATCATCAAACTTTCATCTCGAACAAAGACTTGATTTTTATAACGTTTTGTTTAATCTTCTACCAATTATGTTCCTCTGAAATAATTTGCTAATTAATAATTTAAATTTAATTTTTAAATTATAAGAATGAATTAAGCATTTCTAATCATATCTAATTAATTAATTAAATAGTTATTATTAATATTAGTAATTATTGTTGTATTGTTATATCAATTATTTGATTATTATATTTTAGAAACCGTTTCAATGAAAGTAATGTAGAAATATTTAAAATAATTTATAACAATAAGAGGTAAATTTCGAAATAAATAAGTAAACGTTAACAATAGTATGTTTTCATGTATTGTCAGAGCCATCCTGATTATGAAATCTCTAAATTCGTTACACTTTTATGAGTTAAAACAATAATGCTAGCAATTTATTTAAAAACGACACTTAGTTATTATTACAATTGTTATTGCATGCATGTCACCTCAGTTTACTTTCACTATTATTCCCAACTGCATGTCAGTAGTAGTTGTCTGCGTGCAAATTGGACATGTATTACAAAACATATCTAATATACGTACTCTCCTTTTCATTGTTAAATTTGCAATTAAATAAATGGGTCAACTTTACGAAAGTTTCACAACTGATATCTTATCAATGTAACATTGTACCTATTATTTTGTCTTCTATAAAATCTTTTGTGAATTTAACCGCTTATACATTGTAACGTTTTATTTTTATAATTGCATCCTGGAATTCCATTATTAAACTCAAATAATAACGAATAGCTAAAATATGCAATATGTATATAATAAGATATTAAACATGGGAATTTACTCTAGATGTTATAAATCCCGTTATAATAGCGAAAACTTTCGGAATTTATAGAGAACAATAGCATTATATCCTCAAATGTAGAAGTACTGTAAATTTATAAAATGCAATACGTAATCTAATAAAAAATAAATAAACTAAATTCTATCTTCATATGTCATATATTGCAAAGAAAATATTTTGACCCATTTTGTATGATGCAAATCTTCGAAATCCCGCCCCCTTAATATTTTGTTTTTCTTTAAAATAATCTTCGATTGTGATTTAATAAAAAAATTGCATGAAAATCTACTACGAATACTATTTTTATTTTATCAACTATAACAATCTATACTACTACAGTTTTACCCAACTAACTTTAGTTAATTAGGGATGTTTAGTCTAGAGTGGCAGTCAATGTAGATTCAATAGAAATTAATGACAAATTTCTAAGTTTTAGTTTACTCACTGAACTTCTTAAGTAGTGTTTTATTAATTTTAATTTGGAAGAACTTCGTTTCCCACTAGCTACAGAGACAGGCAGTGTTAATAAAATTCTCAGAGCTACAATTACTTTATTTTGGCACAAATAATTTAACGTAAGGTGTCCTTCGAAAAAATAATGCCGAATTATTCGATTGCCCAATACATCACACCAGACATTTAGTGACCATCTATATTGGTCTAGTGAGATGCGAATTTGCGTTGTCGTTGTAGTGAAATTTATGATGGATCACAAATCCGTTCTTGTGGAACGTAGCTTCGTCGGAAAATAAAATGTGAGACATGAAGTCAGGGTTTTCTTGTAAGTAGTGTAAAAAATTTATGCAAAATGTAGAACGTTTTTCAAAATCTTGTGCACTTAACTCTTGATGTAGTTCTACATCATAGGCGTGAAATTAATTTTTCTTGATGATTCGCTGAACCGTTGTTCTATTTAATTCATGAGCCTTGCTTAAATCTCTTTGACTTACATTTAGATTTTCGACTAGATTTGTCATTACTGTCTGTTGATTTTCGATTACTAAAGTGGCGTTTCTTGCTCCATATTTTCCATAACTTATCGCTCCTGTTTTTTCAAATCGTTCCTTCAATTTCCTAAAAGCTTTCGGATCAGGCTTTCTTCGTGTAGGATATTTAACGGCATACAATCTTGAGGCTAATAAGCAGTTTTCTTCGCTTTTCCCATGTCTGATAATTCTTGTTGAGAATAACGCATTTTTATCACTAATCAAAATGTTGAACGCTAATAATTACTGAAAGCTGGAAGTTATTGACAGATCTCGAACTAAAAAAATTCTTCCATAGACTAATTGATACGTTTCTTTATATAAACTGTGCTAATTCTCAATGAATGTAAAATATCTCCTAAAATATTAACTTTAGGTATAGGGAATGCATGTATCATTTTAAATAGATTTTTTTCCTGGTTCTAAACAAATCAAAAAATATACCATCCCATTAAAAAAAAAGGAGTTTTCCTCAATTTTCAATTGACAAGTTCCACAGCTATTTTTTATAGTTAAACGTAATTAAAACCGGAATTAAATTAGTTTGCAATGTAGCGTAATTATTCGGTAACAGGACGCTGAAAGAAAAAACATACTGTAGTGTAGCGTTAATTAATTATTAATATTTTAGTAAACCTCTACAACGCTCAAAATGTTTAAACAATTGCGATTAACGCTGGAACTATCGTTCGTAGGTATACAAAGGCCCTTTAATTTTTAACGGTGAATCTAAATCCGTAATAAAAATATAGGGGTTCCATTTAACAAAACGAAGAACGGTCCTGTAAGTAAGCTCAGAAAATGAATGGCAGTTACTTATTAACTTTTTTAAAATTTCTTTAAATGTTGTGCTCATAAAACAAGCAAAATGGCGATTTAAATACGAGTAAAAGTTCTGCACTATCGAACTGTCGTTCGTAGTCGTCATAAATGGTGTACAAAACCCGTTTAATTATTAACGGGGATCTAGATCTGTAATAAAAATATAGGGGTTCCATTTAAAAACAAGAACGGTCCTGTAGGGCCCCTAAAAGTTGTAAATAATTTTATCCGATGCAGCTCAGAAAATGAATGGTAGTTACTTATTAACTTTTTTAAAATTCATTAAATAAGTTGTGCTCATAACAAGCAAAATGGCGATTTAAATACGAGTAAATTGCACTATCGAATATCGTAGTCGTCATAATGGTTACAGAGGCCTTCTTAATCAGCACTGGATCTAATCCTAAAAAATAGCTTCCATTGGTAGCGAAGAACGGTCTCTGTAGTTGCCTATAGTTGTACAATCATGATGTGTTATCCGATGCAGCTCAGTAAAATGAATGGTAGTTACTTATTAACTTTTTGAATATTCATAATAAGTTAATTGGTGTTATAGAGCACTCCAATCTGGGAAGGTATGTCATAGGAGTATATATGTATAGGATCGTGGATGCTATGATATATATATATATATATAGGTATATATATATATATGATATATGGGATATATACAGGTAGTCTCTGTCAGCTCTGGTCAATCCATGCTTGTTGGTGTTGGTAGTGAATTCTTTTATTGTAGTTTATCATGAATGTGTTTGGATTCTGTGTGTAAAAGATTTAGATGGTATGTTGGAATATTGTAATATATGTTAATTGGTCTAGTGTCTATCTCTGGGAGGTTGTCAAGGACCTATGTAGGATGGGTGCTAATTTTAATTTAGGTTTGAGGAGGCAATAGAGGAAACGGTAGATTGAGGGTAGGATTATATTGTGATATGGGATAGCTCGGAAATTCTTATAAGTTTCTGAAGTGGCAGATGTGATTGGTATGTTGCAGATGTGTTGAAGTGTTTTAGGGTGGCAACCTCTGATTCTAAATCCGTTGAGGAGGCAATAGAGGAAAGGTGATTGCGGGTTTATAATTGGCCTATATGAGTGTTCTAAATACATAACAAGCCAGATGTGAGGTTCTAGTGAAGATGTGATTCAGTGTTAGGGTGGCAACCTCTCATTCTACCCTGAGGCTCAGTAGGTTGCGAGTTTCTAATCCTATTGAGGTTTTACATAGGGTGAGCCAATTGAGGTTTCTAGTGAAGGCAGGATTCCTAGGTGGGTGAACTTGGAGTGTGAGTTTTGTTGGTAATTAGGATGTCGGAAGAGGATTTTCTGGAGGCAAGTTTTTGGGAACTTGATTGGATAATTCCACCGGATGTCGGCACAGGATTTTGGTTTTGGTGATTGATGGATACTCCCACGGTTCCAGTTGGATAGTTCGAAGGCGTTTTGGATATGAGGCGAGGCAGTTTCGATGTTCCGATTAACTGTCCAGAAGGCGGTGTCATCCGCAAACTGCGCAACGACTACTCCGGGTTGTGTCACTTTGGGAATGTTGGATCCGAAGATAATATAGAGGATCGGGGCTAAGGCAGAACCTTGCGGTACGCCTGCTGTAGGTTGGAAGGTATTACCTACTTTAACCCGAACTGACCGATTGGTCAGATACGAGAGTAGGAGTTTGGAGAAGGAGTCGGGAATGTTGAGGTTACGGATCTTGTGCAGGAGACCGGCGTCCCAAACCCTGTCGAATGCTTGCTTAATGTCCAGAAACAGCCAGATTGCATTGCTTGTGGTTGAATGCTCTGGTGGCCTCTATAAGCAGCTTCAACAAGAGACCGTGACAAGTTTGGTTGGGACGGAAGTCGAATTGGCTGTTGGGAAGCATGTCGTTAAATTCGAGGTGGTCCCTGAGTCGCCTGGCTAGAATCTGCTCAAAGCATTTTCCGAGGCAATTCAGGAGGGAGATTGGTCTACAGGAGGAGAGTGAGGTTAGGTCGGTGTGGGGTTTGGGTATCATGACGGTGGAGGCCGATTTCCAGTCCGCCGAGAAGTGGGATGGGATTATGCACTGGTTGTAGATGTTGGAGAGTAACCGGAGAGCTGGGTCGGGTAAATGACGGAGGATTTTTCGGCTGTCGAGGTGCCTAGAGCCGGTTATCGAATTGGGGATAATCTGGGGATCGGAAAATGAACTGGAGGTGATGACCAAAGAAATCGGCCTTTCCTTGGTTGGAGAAGATTAGGTTGCTCTTAAGGTCGGTTAGGTGAGATTTAGGGTTGATTTTCCTTCTGGTCAGTCTATCGAACTGTTGCCAGAAGAGATTACCATTTCTATAATCTAGCTGGTAGCTGGCTTTGGTCCAGGAGTTTTCAGCGTGTTTATTGGTTTCTCGCCTGATTAAGGCGTTAAGGCGATTTGTTCGGTCTTGAGAGCCGGATCCCTGGATCGCAAGAATTGACGATGGATTCGTCTTTTCTCTTTGATCAAGTTCACGATGTACCGTGGGAGCGGTTTTAATGGGACAGAGATATCGACCGCTTCCGTAGTTACGGAAGTTAGGTCTCTAATGGCTCTCTCGAGATCTTGGGTGGTTTGAAGATTGGGTGTAGGAAGGTTGTTGGAGATGTGTTCGACTAAGGGGTATATGATCTGATGTGATCGTGGTGCCTAGAAAGCACTCACGATCGAAATAGTGAGCTATGGGCTAGGAAACTATATGATCTACTACTTCAACTTCAACAGAGCGGAGGATAGCCTGTTACCGTTACCATTAGTTGCAGTGTCACCGAATTGCATGTGGCGGGCTTTGAAATCACCTAGGATAACTGCATTAGAGAGGCTAGAGGCGTAGATTAAAAGGTCATCGGATAGGGTGTTGTAGCCGGGCGGGTTGTAAAAATAAATAAATACTATAAAAGTGGGAAAGTGCACCGTCGCAGCAACGCATTCCAGATGCTGCAGGTGCGCAGAAAGTTGAAAAGGAGTGGATGGGAAGCAATTTTTAATTAAGAGAACGGTTCCGTGGTGGCTAGTGTTTAGGAATGTGTGATACGTGTTGAAGTGAAATGTGCATCTGTTTGTGAGTTTTGTTTCCGTGATGGAAAGGATGTGTATATTATGTGTGTGTAAAAAGTGTTTAAGTAAGGGGGGGTTTCCGACAAACGTCCCTGGCATTAACTGTCCCTGCTAGTATATCCATTTTGGAAGGAGTTAAGGATTAGGTTGGTGGATTACGGCGACCTTCATCCGCGTACCGGATACGCAGACGTTGATGCTCCGTTGGAAGAAGTTTCGGGACAGCGAATCTGTGTACATATCTACATATTTTATGACATATTTTAACGAATTTTTTTTTCATAAAATGCCGATCTATAGATATCAGTAATTCTTGTTTATCTTTACTAAAAAAAATTGCGAAATATTTCTACGGCATTAAAAGATCGTTTCCTTTCCAAGTTGACTGTTGATTATGTATTTTCCCAAATAAAACCTGTGCGATGGAATGTAATATGATAATTCTTCGATAAATGTCTTGAGAACTAATAGTAAAATCGCCATTAACGAAATGAAAACGTATATTAAATACTTGATTCGACGATGGTTTTTTATCAACTAGATTTCTAATTAATTACTGTTTTTTACGTGGGTAAATCATTATTTTGCTTAATGTATAAAGAAATGTGTTGAATTTACAGTTTTCTATACAAACGCTTCATAATTACTGATTAAGTGTGGCTTGTAAGAACTGCATTTATTCGTTCATAATTAACGAGTGAATACGCACATTTCAGTTGATTAATTTAATGTCTGAGTTTTTAATTTTAATTAGTAATTTTACAACTTTATATCGCACTGGTAGTGTTTTTGTATTTTGAGCAAAGTTTCTTCAATGTTGTTTTGTATTTTGTGCTTGCGGTTAAAATACAATATTATACACAGAAATATGTTGCTAAGGTAACATTTTAACCGCAGTGTAGGTAAAACGCATTTTACCTATTCTATGTAATCCAATTTGCCTTGAACACTTTAAAGTCACCTTTTTGACATTTATGAAAAATTTGACAATTCTAAATACTTAATTAGTTGCGAACTAGCACAA
>JARFJB010002408.1:137500-255000 GCA_036346205.1 Vesta saturnalis | reverse complement strand
TTTACCTTTTTGTATGTCTAGGTGTTTTGCTGTATTTTTCCTGGACCTTGAAGTAAATGCTTTACTAATTGTATGTTAAATTACCGCAGCACTGTAATACATATTAAATAGTTGAAGTTGAAATTAGAATTAAAATTTATATAAAAATACTACATTGTGTTTTCACTGTAAAATTCCTTTTGCCTTTATTAACGAAGCAATCTCTTTGTTAGATTCGACGGCATTTTAGTTGATGTTAAGTTTCTATTTGTGAATATCAATTTCAAATTAAAGTTTTCACAACTTTACACTTCATTAAAATTTCTCTTTGAACTGTTAGCCTTCGACCGTTAGAGGGTGTTCTGATTTGTCATCTTCAAGGCAGTTTAACAATATTTAATTTATTAATGGTTTAGTTATATTATATATAAATATACCCTATTAAAAAACCCTAAAAGCTAAGTATTTTAAATAATAATATAATTTAGATTCATTAAAGAAAATTTTAACAAAAAAAGTACTATAAACTAAACACAATTTTAACAACGCGAAAAACAGTAACATAAATTTCAATTCACTACGCACAATTTTTCAACGTAAGAACTGTTCGAATTGAAATACATCAAACTCGATTCTATTCGCGAATTCTTGAACCACTTTACCAATAAAATTTTCGTGTATACTTCGAATTTCTTCAGTTATTCGATTTTTAAAATGTCAATATTTTCAGGCACATCAAGGTAAATTTTTGATTTCAGAAGTAATCGGAGGATTGAGGTCGGGAGATCTTGTAGGCCACTCAATGGTTCCGTTCTTGCCAATCCATCTATCTGGAAAGCACTCCTCTGAATATTGCTGAATATTACGTGCAAAATGTGGCAGTGCCCCATCCTATTGAAACAAAATAATGTATATTCGGATTTCCATTATTTGGAAAATAATAGCACCGCTTCGAGGATTTTTGAAATATACTTCGTTTAAATTTAAATGAATTTGTTCGTTACTTTTATCTCACAGTATATAATGTATGTGCAAATATTCGCTCCTTAATTATTTTAGAAAGAATATGTAGAGAGTTTACAGAACAATATCTGAGGCAGAAACCCATAACATTTAATTTGCTACTTTCACAATAATAGCTATAGTTTTGATTCTCTAAACAAAACTAATATTAATTCAACTGTCATAACTCATAAGTGTTATACTTTTGTCATTTGTTTTTGGCAAGTAATATTATCGAAGGGGTTCTACACTAGAAAAGGTGAAGATGGTTAAACCGTATTACGATAAGGGGTAGGTATTATGATGTGAAGTCTGAAACGTGCAAATAGGCATATTCCCACAATTAATCGAAACGCTGAAAAAACACTATACAATTTAAAATTCGTTCAAGAGATACACTTTTCTTTTCTTTAAAACAATTAGGTAGTAGCCAATATTTTCAGATAAAGTATTATCATTGAAATTTCTTTACTGCTCAGCAAGCCAGCACCCGTAGGAGTGAATTGGACTTTAACCTAACCAAACCTCTTGTTTGGTTCAGTTGGATTCGGAAATTTTAAAAGCAAGTTGATTCGGAAAATGTGAAAAGCGGTTCTAGAACTAAATCTCGAACCGAACCAAAGCGTGTTTTCTCGTATTTAATGTACACTTTGGATTTGGTTAAATAATATGAGTTTCTATATAATAAAGGTAATTAAATAACGTTCAATATTGGATTGTAACTTGCATTGCATAAGTTTATTTTACTATTGAGTAAAATTAGGATAACTTTAGTTCGACTCCATTTTAGCCAAAATCGGAAAAACTTATCTATCTTTTATTTTTCACCGTTGGAACATTAATTGCTAGATTAACCTTATCGTAAGATATTTGAAAAACTCACTTAAGAAATTAATTAAATATGAACTCGGAAGAAAGCAAAAGACCTTCCTGAAATACGCCACGTTTAAGATAATCTTGGATTTTACTCCAGATGCCTGGTTTATAGTATTCATATCCCCGTAAATAGCTTCATATATCTTACAACATCCGTAATAAATGTTAATTTAAGCAGAGAAATCTGCGGTGGCTCAGTATGCTTTAAATCATGACATTAGTTTGATCATATGGAAATATTGTCAAGACAAACTCAATAACTTCACTAGACAAGAAGAAAATCTCCGTTTAAATAGGTTTTGTCATCTTATAATTAAAAAGGCATAATGATAGCTTTTAGTATATTTAGGTTTTTGCTGTGTTTTTCTAGACCTCGAAATATATGCTTTACCAACTATATGTTAAGTTACCACAGCACTGTAGTTTAACATATGTAGTTGAATTTAAAATTTCAAATTATATTAAACATACAACATTGTGTTTTCCCTATAAAATGCTACTTGCTTTTATTAACAAAGCTACTTCTTTGATAGAATTTACTGCATTATTTTAATTGATATCAAGATCCTATTTGTGAATGTTTTTATCATTTTCAAATTA
Organism: Vesta saturnalis; assembly: GCA_036346205.1. Taxonomy (NCBI): domain Eukaryota; kingdom Metazoa; phylum Arthropoda; class Insecta; order Coleoptera; family Lampyridae; genus Vesta; species Vesta saturnalis. The sequence continues at coordinate 252,543 of JARFJB010002408.1, read as the reverse complement.
AACTTTTTCACAACTTTATACTTATATCATAACTTGATTAAATTTTGTTAAATTTGTTCTTTGGTTGTGCCATTTTGTACTGTTAACCTTCGTCCGTTAGAGGGTATTCTGTTTTTGTCATCTTCAAGAAAGTGTAACAATATTTAATTTATTAATGATCTAGTCATTTTTTACTAAAAGGGTATTCCATAGTTGGCTTTATACTTTAGAAAATCAGAAATTTATTCGAAGTGAGTAGATTTTATCAAAATCTATATACAGTGCGATCGTAAAACAGCGGATAAATTCAATTAAAATTCGAATGCGAGTTTGGGAAGAAAACGCTCGTACCCGTCGATTTTTATTTTTAATTTAGAATTTTTTTACGCAAAGTGAAATATACAGGGTGTGTCAAGAAAAAGATACGACGTCATCGACATGCTTTTTAAATGTCAAGTCACATTTCTTATTTCAGAATTAGAAAGGTTACATCTTTGTACGTACGACAAGGCACATATGGATGATGTTAATACAAACTTGCGTCCGCGGGCCGATACCTCTCATATTTGATGGAATAGGAGAACAAAATTTTGAAGTACAGTAGAAAGAACTGAGGCGCATATTTTAGGTTATACAGGGTGTTTCATTTATACAGGGTGAAGCAAACTTAGGGGACACCATGTATGTTATTTTAAATTTGGATTCAGCCCACTTTGGCCATTCTTGCAGTATCAGGTTTGATTATGTTATACAGGGTAGTTTAGAAGATGTAGTCATTTTGATGAAAAAATCGTATCTACATTTGTAATAAGAAATATTCAAATAATATTTTTAATAAAATATATTTTGAAAGACAGACAATTTGTTGAGGTTAGCCTAATTTAGTTGTAAAATGATTCCACTAAAAATGTTCGAATTGAGCACCGTTAACAATCTGAAAATGGCCAAGGCGATTAACAAATGGTTTTTGAACGTTGTCGGTGACATCTGCGATAATGCTTCTAATTTGTTGGCGAATTCGTGCTTTTAAATTTTCTAAATTGGCCAGTGGCGTCGCGTATACTTTACTCTTTAAGTATCCCCACGAGAAGAAATCTAGAGGATTTGAATCTGGCGATCTGGCTGGGCACTCAATTGTCCCTTTTCTACCTATCCAACGAATTGGAAAAACTTCATCCAAATAAGCGCGAACAGGTAAAGCTCAGTATGGCGGCGCTCCATCTTGTTGAAAAAAGAGGTCATGGTGGTGCATATCGGGCCCTTCTAAATCCGGATACAACGTTATTAGAGCGGGGACGAGGCCATTTTGAAGAAAGTCTAAATATTTAGCACCAGTGAGAGTATCCTCGTAGAAGTAAGGACCTATAACTCTTCCGTCAACTATGCCGCACCTAACGTTCCATTTTTGAAGGTATTGGGTGTGATATTCCGTGAACCGATGAGGATTTTCGGTTTCCCCAATAACGACAAATTTGTCGGTTCACATCGCCGTTTAAAGTAAATGTTGCTTCGTCGGAAAAAATATTCTTTTTACAAAATTGACGTTACCATAACAGAATTGTTGCATTTGTTCACAAAATTTATTTCGCCGATCAAAATCATCTTCCGACAGCTCGTGAAGTAAGCATACCTTGTAGGGATGAAACTTCTCTCTTTTCACCATGTTATGCACAGTAGATCGCGCCACACTAATATTATTAGCCGTGTCCGTAATGGTGCTATTAGAATTATCTTGCGCTGCTAGATATCGATTTTCGAGCAGATCTTCTCATATCTCGAACATGTCCAAATTACAGAAATTTCGCCTCAACTCTGCTTACCATGTTTTGGCTAATGGAAAGTCGATCAGGGTGAGTTGCATTAAACAACGCAACCAATTCTGGTTAAGTGCGCGACCTATCTCCGAAACCAAGCATGCACAGGATTTCAATTCCTTCACGTTCGCTTAATTTCCTCATATTTCACAAAATAACGGTAACGTAGTTACTAGGTAAACTCACGATAACAATGCTGTCGCCTATCAAAAAACTAAACATAAGTTGCTAACGTGCAAATAATTAAAATAATTTTAAGAAAATGTACCGTTTAACGTTTTCTTACATTGATAATGAAATTTTCTTATTTTTAATGTTTACGATAATTTTTATTCAATATTTCCTTATGTAACCATCGTCCATATTTACCACCGACTTGGTATACTAGTGGTGACACGACTTTCTTAGCATCCGGGAGGTAATGGGTTCGATTCCCGTTACCGTCTATCTTGTATGAAGTTTTTTCAGGCGGTTTTCCTCATACACTTGTAGCGGCATAGTCACTGCGTATATGCACACCAGCTGCGACTATTAGGATAATACTGGGTTAGTATTTTCCCCCTCAGAACCCTAACTTCGTTCCTTCCGATTCTATCCTGACTTCACCCATCCTTAATCCCACCATCCATATATACGTAATGTATGTATGTATACTGGGAATCCATGATTGTGGCTGAAGGAGCTTGGAAAGCTCAAACAGCCCGCTCTCCCCCTTGGGGATGGAATGAAATACGTGACCTTTCCTTTCCTTCATATTTACCTTGTCGAACGACCCTTTCTAATTCTGCAATAAAAAATGGGGATTGATATTAAAAAAAATGTCGATGATGTCATATCTTTTTCTTGACACATCCTGTATATTTCACTTTTACGTAAAAAAATTCTAAATTGAAAATAAAAATCGACGGGTCCCCGCGTTTTCTTCTTTAACTCCCATTCTAATTTTAATTGAATTTATCCGCTACTTTATAAACGCACTGTATGCATGAAATCTAAGCGAAACGGTTTTTTTAATGTTTAAAAAAAATATAACTATGCTTTTACCTTTAATTTTGAGTCCTCCAATAATTTTTTTGTTAAATATTGCTTGTTATACAAAACTGTGTTAGTTTTTAGAATTTTATGTTAAACTAGGAATTCCCTGATAATGACCCGAATCAAAACATATGCAGCGTTTAACAATTTAGTATCAAATTATTTTGATTGGTTTTAAGTGTGTATTTTAAATTGATTTTAAATTGAAGACTAGATCATAATATGGAACGCGTCGCATAACTACCCTCTCTAGATTATTATTAATAGTTAATCAATACTTAACTATTTAAAGTGAAACTACAATGCAACTACTATTAGAAGTAGGTATATTATTTATAAAAGTATGCACTTGCAATTATATGCCAGAATTCAATTGAAATTGATTAATTGCATATTTTTCAGTTTTCTTCTCCAACTATGGAAATATTCTGTTCTTTTATAATTAGAAGTATAATTTACTCGGTTTCACTTTAAAAGTAGATTGTGGCATACAAATTAAAGTTCTTATTTTAAATTAAAAAGCTAGTTAATAGGCTAGACATAACAACTGACAGTTTCACTGCTACTTTTTTTTAACAGGGACACAATGCTCTACACGAAAATTTATTAAGATCAGTTAGTAAAACTTTTAGATCAGTGTATTTACAATTTTACGTTTTTTTGCTAATTAATGACACACTTAAGTTAGATTTTTATTGATTTTCTTATAACACTTTTCTGTAAAACTCAGATAGTGCGTGGTATTTAGTGAAGTAAGCTAAAATTCAAAGTATAAAAATGTAAACTTTCGCGGTTTAAATTCATAACTATAAATACTTATTGAAACTGTTTTCACACCTACAAATTATTTATACTATTACAATAAAAAATATAATATAACATATTACGTATTGTCTCTTTGTAGGATTAAACGTATTATTTTCGATTACTCTTTGCAAAATAATAATTTACGCACTGCCAATTAATTAAATAATTTGTTAGTTATCTGGTCAAATTTCGGAAATATTAGAATCTCATTAATAAATCATAGAATGTGAATTTTTGTTTCGTAAATTTCCATTTTGTTCTGTAGTCTTTGAACTGAAAAAATATTTCTATGTTATGAGGTGCAAAATTGTGTTATTTATATTACCGCTTTATTAATGTGATTTTTTTACTTTCTTATGGGAGAAGCACATACGTGAAATATTGTTTTCGTGAAAAAAGTCTATACAGTTTTTTACCATTTTACACATTTTCTGCAGATTTAAAATGATCTAAACCATGTTCAACATCATTTGTAGTTAGTAGTTGCATGTGTGTCTGTAGGTACGAAACCTACAAGAATACTCCACTGACTTCAATGCAACTCCATACCTGGAATTCAACCCAAGAGATTAACCCAAAAATGAAATACTTTCGTTCCATAAAATTTTGGTTAAAATCCGCTCAAAAATATGGACACCCCTACGTACAAGAGTATACATTTTATGAATATGTAGAAAACCATTACCTTTAGTGAAGAAGTGAAAAGACCTTTGTTAAAGAGAATTAAATTTTAAACACGTTTTATTGATGAAAGTTTATCGACTAAACAATAAAAAAATCTATAAAGTATCGTTTCTGAATATCTGAAAAACTATCAGCTTTGTAACAAAAAGTATAGACGCCTTTTTACGTTCCAGCCTACATATACCTATAGAAGAAATGTAGAAGGTTATCCGATCGACTGTTTTTCACTAACGTTAAATCGACTTATTATAACAAATTACAATATTCGACAAAGTTTGGCCAACATCGGCCATGGTTTCTGTGTACGTGTGGGCGTGCTTATGCGTGTGCATGTGTGTGAGTGTGTGTGTGTGTGTGTGTGTGTGTGTGTGTGTGTGTGTGTGTGTGTGTGTGTATGTATTAGTGTCCATGATAACTCCAGAACGACAACACTGACGTACTTCAAATTTCGTATTTAAGTCTGTTTTTCTCCTGGAGGTTTATTAGGAGCAATTTCTGTTTTTTATCAATTATTACTGAAACAGCTCTAATAAAGATTCAAAATACCAACATATAGATAATTATTTCTAAAGCAGCTGTAATAAAGATATAAAAATACCAACATATAGACCTCAAACATATCAATTCATTATGTTCTATACAATTTTTTGACACGACTCGTAACTAAGCGGCAAAAAATTCCTAAGATAGAATTTAAGTGTTAATTCGAATTTTCCCAATATTTACATAACGATTAATGTTATAAGAAAATGTGTATACATATTTTTTAAAGAAAATTTTATTTTATATAATCTTCTTTATACAGTTTCTTAATACAAACAAACTAAGTTTAAAAATTAATTAAATAGGATTGATGCTTAAATTATATTATCGGTATTCTGTATAAGCGGGTGGCTTTGAAATTTTTTTAAATCTGTATGTCTATTAACGTCTAACTGACATGAAGTTTTAAACGCCCATCTGACATAGATTATTGTTTTCGTTATGAACGAAAACGTTATAAAAATTATTATCAAAACTATTTCATTTGTTTTAATTTCCAATTTGTAGGTTGGAGGGTCGTGTGTTGTTCTTCACTTAAATGTAATTCATTTTAAGATGTTTTCTTTATAAAAGTTGACCACGTTCCCTATTTTCATTAGAAAGTATTTTAATTATCTGACAAAAATGTTTGACCAAACGTCAAAATTCATACACCAATTCTAAACGGAGGGATTTTCGAATTCAAGGTTAATAGATATAGGCGTCACCCTATCTTAAAATCTCAAAAGAAAGTTCTCTTAACCTTGAATTTCAATATGCTACATGGATTGCTTTATCACGTCTAAAGGCTGTACCTTTACACATAAATGAAAACAAAATTTTAAATAAACGACTCGATTGGTCAGCAAAAAAATCAATATGTGTTACAAGTGCTTTGTTGCGTAATTTCCATCAAGTCGGTGGCATAAAACGCCTAGGTAATGGTAATTTTAGGTTACACTTTCAAAAAATGCCCTTTTGTTAGTTGCAAAAGTACTAGTGAATAGAAGGGGTGGCATCATGCCATTTACTTAACGGTTATATATATAATATATACAGGGTGAGGCATCTAAGCTCCGTCGGTTTGTATACGAAAAATGGTAAAATATTTTTGAAATCTTTTTTTTAATTATCGTGTAGGTTCATTAGGAGCACATTTTAAAATTATTTTCGAATATGCAGGGTGGTCCATAAAAATTTTGCGCATCAAAGTTATGAAAATTTAAATGGACCACCCTATATATGATGGCATATTTCGATTCTGTGGACTAAATAAAGGTCACTTACGGTTATAGTCCCTATACCTAACTCCACCTGTTGCCGAGATATTTCATTATTTGTGAGAATGTAGATCGAAATTCAAAAGAACTTTCTGTTTTACGTACTCGAGGATTTTTTTCAAATGTTTTTCATTATTTACTGAAAGCATCAAACTTTAAAATCCACCGAAGATATTATCACAAATTTATACTGGGTGTATAAAAACTCTGTTACTATTTTGACCAATATTAAAGCCAATTAACTTCCTTATTTTAAATGCAACACCCCGTATTTATCACCATATTTTTATTCTAATTTTAATTTCCTACAAAACTGTATTAGGGTTCCCTATACCTATTTCTTACAGCTTTTTTGTAATTTAGGATTTTCTAATTTAATCATTAATTTTATGTCATTTTTTACTCGATTTTTTATGAGTAAGTTTTGATGAAAAGCTTTTATTGCTCGAGATAATCCAACCGTTTGACTAGGCTTTCCCTAATAATGATTGAAAGACGTTAATAACTGGATAAATAGCAAAAACATTGTTTTATTGAACAAACAGAGCTTAACAATGACTGAAAGGCGTTAATAACTGGGTAAATAACAAAAACACTGTTTTATTGAACAAACACAACTTAACAATGACTGAAAGACGTTAATAACTGAGTAAATAACAAAAACATTGTTTTATTGAACAAACACATCCTTGATAAGTGAGCAACTTCAACGTTTCAACAAATGTTCAATATGATTTCCGTTCCTTTCAATACATAAACGAACGCTCTCTAGGAAAGACTCCTTCAATTTTCTCAACATGCTTGGAGTTATGGAATTAAAAGCTGTTCTGATTCGCTCCTTCATGTTGTCGAGTATGGTTGGTGGTGTATGGTAGATAATATTTTTGATGTATCCCCACAAGAAAGAATCAGTACTAGTTAAATCCGGGGATCTTGCCGGTCAATTTTGTGGGCCGCCACGCCCCATCCACCTGTTGGGAAATTGCCTGTTCAATTCGTCCCTAACATTAGCATGAAAATGCTCCGTCTAATTGTAGCCACATTTCCTGCCGAATATCAAGCGGTATGTGTTCCAAAAGAACAGGCAAATTTCCTCTTAAAAATTCGAGAAACATATCACCATTCAAATTGCCATAAAAAAAACGGACCTACTACATGTGTTCCCATTATACCACCCCACACATTTACGGACCATCTGTGTTGCCTATCGAGAGTTCTAAAAAAATTAGGATTCTCGTCACTACAATAATGAAAGTTATGTCTACTTACTAAACCGTTATTGTGGAACGTTGATTCGTCCGAAAAAAGCACAAAATCAAAAAAATTTTCATTATCACCAAATTTTTCTAAAACCCATAAACAAAATCCAACCCTTCGATCGTAATCCACTTCTAAAAGTTCTTGGTCTGAGTGAATGTGATATGGATAAAACTTATTCTTCTTTATTATCCTTCCAATGCTCCGCTGACTTATCTCAAATTCTTCACTTATTCTCCGCTGACTGGTATGTCGATATTCTACCAGATATTCTATAACGGCAAAATTATTCTCTTCGTTACCCGTAACCGGCCTTTGATTTTGTCGTGTCTTGTATGATACACTTCCAGTGCTTGGAAAAACTTGCAATAATTTTTCTGTAAGAGATAGGGAACCCTAATACAGGGAATTAAAATTAGAATAAAAATATGGTGATAAATACGGGGTGTTCCATTTAAAATAAGGAAGTTAATTGGCATTAATGTTGGTCAAAATAATAACTGAGTTTTTATACACCCAGTAAAAATTTGTGATAATAACTTCGGTGGATTTTAAAGTTTGATGCTTTCAGTAAACAATGAAAAACATTTGAAAAAACTCCTCGAGTACGTAAAACAGAAAGTTCTCTTGAATTTCGATCTACATTCTCACAAATAATGAACTATCTCGACAACAGGTGTAGGGACTATAACAGTAAGTGACCTTTATTTAGTCCACAGAATCGAAATATGCAATCATATATAGGGTATTCCATTTAAATTTTCATAACTTTGATGCGTAAAATTTTTATGGACCACCCTGCATATTCGAAAATAATTGTAAAACGTGCTGCTAATGAAACTACACGATAATTAAAAAAAGATTTCAAAAATATTTTACCATTTTTCGTATACAAACCGAAAGAACTTAGATACCTCACCCTGTATACACATAGTATAGGGAAAACTATCCCTCACTAACTATTCCTTAAAGCAAGGGATGTACATTTCACCCTTACACACTAAGTCCGGGGCGCGATAATTTTGTATGATTTTAAAGATCCAAAGCTACGAACAAAACTCTCTCATCGCCTTAATCTTTACAATTCGCCATTGGAAACTAAAATTACATTTGCTAAAAAATAAAAAATACACTCACCTCTTACAATCTAAGACTCACGAAAACGACTAAAAACCTCTCTTGTTAGCGTCTCTCAGCGCGACAACGATACCAAACACTATCATTTATTAAGCGTTACTGAACTACTTTAAAATATCCGATAACGAGCCTTATCGAGTTAACTTCTAAGGGTCTAATCTCATCTTTCACATCTTAACAAACTATATGCTAACAATTTTACGTTTCCACGAAAAGCATCTACTCTGACAAATAACCGTCTTTAATTTACACAAAGTTACAATCATTTCTTTCACATGGTACAAATACCAATAACCAATTTTGCAGTTAATGAATCGGTATATGAAAAACATGAAATAAGTTCAAGATCTACTTGTACCTCTATAAATTAAAACTGCCTGTCGAATTATTGCAAACAGAGTAAACCAAATTTATGTTACAATGCTGAATAGCTAAAAGCTATTATCTCAGTGAATAAATATTGAACGCGCCTGGATTAAAATAATCCACTCAGTTACGCTCAATAAAATATCGCCTAACTAAACTGTACTCAATTTTTAATTTGTGCAACGTTTTAAATGTTCTTACATGCACATTTTCTAAACCAGTGGATCTTAAACTTTTAATTATAAACTATAAATTTTAATTTTACTAATATTCAACCGTCTCAAACCTAAACCTATGGATTCATTTGCGTAACCAGATTTGCGAACTCTCTCACTAGAAAATGCTATCCTTAATATGTAGCGAAACCTATCCATAAGGTGGCAACTTTTCTAAGCAAAATAGCCTTTACTGATTATTATTATTCCCTTCTTAATTATTAATTATTAACACTGTACCGTCTTCTTATAAGTGTTGTTTCTGAGCCTAGTACTTATTGTACACCATCCATTCACTCCTGACACACATTCACCGATTTTCCTGACGCTCTTTATTTTGTAACAATTACGTAAACTAAGTAAAATAAACATTAACATGGTCTGGTAAATAGGAGGACATTGGATTATGTCCTAATAATTGCATAAATTTTTATTTACAATTTAGAAATATCTCCAAATAATAATAAAACCATAACCTCAGAAGATAAGTTTAAGAAACGCTTTTGTAAAAACAAATAACTGTAGAGTTTTCTGATAGTGTTATTGAAAAATCTGCAACACTGGAACTGTGGCAGGATCTGTAACAAACAAAGTAGATAACAGGTAAAATTGGATTTTGCTCCACTGCTCAGTGGTCGGGGTGGATTCGATGTACTAAATTTTGCGTACAAAAGCATAGTTTACCATAAATAGGTCAAAATAGGGGTTGAAATGAACATAAAAATCGGAAAGGGCGCCAGAGTGTTTGAAATGACATAATAGGGGTTCAAATGCCTAATTACGCCAGTTCACAGCTCGCATAAAGACCCAAATAACTCGCTTACCTGAACGTAATCACAGGTGCTCCTGGGACCAGCAGATCTTCGCTAACCCGAAAGGCTGCTATAATATCGCACGCTTCTCTAAAATAATTGCGTGCCGCAAAAACAATAAATCGCTAATCTGATAAAAAAAACAATAATTCTGTTGTTACGTTACTTTACTTAAAAAAAAGAAATCACTTTAATTCTGTTTACAACTACTTGAAATTAAATTTCTCGCCTTCAATAAAATACGCTCAAATTCATAAAAGTTAGGAATAAACTCGTCACAACCTTTAAAAGTTTCATTATAGTTCAATAATTAATAGATAAAGCTTTCGAACGTAATTATTTTACTTCAAACGAACGAAATATTGACGTTAATTTCAATGACTCAATCTTATAAGAAAACAAACACAAAATGCGCGTAAATGAGGTGCTGTGTACACAATGCACAAGTGCATTGATGTAAAGAAATGTAATATATAAATAAATAAGAAAAATAAATAAAACGTTCGAGATGTCACGCTCTCTAGGCAAGTTCAATCACATGGTTTATCTAAAAGGCGGTGACACTAGCTAGTTTCAGAATTGGCTTTTACTAAAATTTATTGTAATTCGGATTCCTATGCCAAAATAAGAAATGGTTTTAACAAATCAATTGCGTCCTTCTTGTAACGCATTTGACATATAATTTGGACACAATTCGTCAGTATAACAAATAGGAAAAAAAACACTGAAATAAATTCGGATTACAATACGGATGAATACGCTTGCAGCAAAATTGAAACGGTAAAGAACAATGAGAAGTTAATCTCCAAAGACAGCGTGTTCAGTCGTTAGTATATGCAACAAAATAATAAAATACACACAAAAATTTATTAAAATTTGTCAACCACAGCAAAAAGGAATGCACATAAATGTTTGACTTAACTTGGGAGCAGCCCCTTTGTTATACAAACACCTTGTGGAAACCCCAGAGGATGATCTCTGCGGCAACGTCGGCGGTATGATTGACGCTCGATTACTCTTCCTCGTGACGGAAAGCAGTGCGCCGATTCAAAGTACCAAATTGCGATTGATTTCTATCTTAATGGGTTGTACGGTACACTACAGTTTATATTTACACGTTATTTGTTAAATTTATTCTACTATATACGAGTTCTACTTGATACTTATTATTCTTCTTTAACTATACACAAGAGCGTAATTATTTACAGTTATTCATTACCGGCGAACTGTGAAATAACTGTTTGGAATTTAGGAACGAACGTTTGGTTTCTTCCGCATAACAGCGATAACTACTCCAAAGAACAGTGAAAGCACTAGGTAAGGAAACACTAAACACCTTCTTGCATTTTCGACAAAGTTCCTATGGACAAATTGCACTTCACGATAAATAAATCTCGTGATGGTTGAACGACTTAATATGATCCCTTGGAGGGCTGTTCAAGGATGACGCCCCTACTAACGGAAGTTCTGTCAACACTGATTATGGATAACGTCGTTACGAGGTAGCTCACTCGTTGCCGTAACGGTAACCTGATAACGCCTTTGCGTCTATACTAGCTCTGACTCGTAAAACATTCATTTGTTGCCACATTGGTTTGATCCATAAAAAAGATTACTCAAATTTTCTAAATACGCGACTACCCGAATCAAACTCGAAAACCGTCGGAATGATTGCATCACCAAAAAAATACACTTCGCAACCGCGGGCCTTATCTATGTAATCGATATCCTGTAAATTAAATTTTTATTAGCAACGCTGAACCTAAAAGATTAACTCTTTGTTTAAGACCAAAATATTATCGAAAGGAAAAGGTGATAGTTTGCCGACTACAATTAAATTTGCAAACGATGCTCCATACAAAGTAGTAATTCATACTCAATTTATTATTATAAGGTTTGTTATGAACGAATAAGTTCAAAAATATGTAATTAAAAATTATTATTAATTGTATTAAATACATAAATACAAAGTTTACCTCGAGTAGGATTTGAATCTACGACCTGTACTTTGCTAGAGTACCGCGCTAACCAACTGCGCTATCGAAGTACAAGCCCCAATAGATTCTAAATATAATGAGATTACAATCAAATTACTTACATTAATGGAATGTGTTCATAAGTTAAAAAACTTATTCGTTCATAACAAACCTTGTAATAATAATTTAATATTAGTCAAGTTGCTTTGGTATGTGTGAATCCTTGCGATATTTAGAATTTACATCAGTTCTACATACATAAAGACAAAATTTACATCGATTGGGGCTTGAATCTCGATAGCGCAGTTGGTTAGCGCGGTACTCCAGCAAAGCACAGGTCGTAGGTTCAAATCCTACTCGAGGTAAACTTTTTATTTATGTATTTAATAAAATTAATAATAATTTTTAATAGACTCTATTTAATTTTATAAAACGTAACTTCCCTTTCAACAAACGAAAATTTTTAAACTTACAATAAGGAAAATAACTATTATTTACAAAAAAAAACTAATTAATTCTTTCTCTCAAATTAGTAAAAGGGTTTCACTAATTCTAATTTAGACTCCCATCTAAATTTAATAATAATAATGTCTTTATTGGTTTAGTAGTGTTTAATAATAATTGAGTAGTAGTAAATAATGTTATTAGTTATTGCACATATAAATCAATAGGCGCAAGTTCAGATAATTCAGGTATGAAAACCTGATCTGTTATTCTACTTGAGCCTGCTATAATGTAGAAAAAGAAAGTAGAAGGTACTAAATGTAGTAGTTAAAAGTTAAAAAAATTAACATGTGTGTGAGGTAAAGTAATGAAGTTGCAAGTGAACAAGTTTGTAATGGTAACCAAATTTACAGTCAAGTTAAACAACCGAAACTTTATTTTTGGTTTTCAAAAAAAGAAGATTCTAAATGCGATAACTGTTTGTAGGAATTTGAGAACCTTCCAAATACGTGAAACACAAAATACAACGCTACAATCGAAAAGCTTCCCAAAGAATTTATACGTTATCAACTTCAATAGCATGAATTTATACTACATTTTGGATGTACGGTATTAACAAATAAGTTATGATTTCAGAATTAATGGCAAATATTTGATAAAATCACGGTCACGTGACACCACCTACCACACAAAAATTAAAAAACACGGTTTTTTAATTCTTGTGTGATACAAGGGTGAATTTTGTTCTATTTAGAATATCAAAACTTTTCACAATATAACAAGAATCTTTAAAAAGTTATCATACATGCTATTCAAACTATGTGACAAAAATTGACTGGTGAAAACTGCTTCTCGAAATCTCGATATACAGGGTCCACCTTTGGGAGCTGATCCTATGAGTATCTGTTAAACCAAACTTACTATAATTTTGAAAATTTGGTGACAGGGTAATGATGTTAGGGCTAACTCATCTAAAATATTTTCACGTTCGTACCACTTCCGGTTATACCGGAAGTCGGTACTTAGTCGCTTATTTTAAATGGAACACCCCGTATACTAATACATTTTTGGGTTCTATGTCGAATTTTAAGGTAAGTTTGTTAAATAAACTAGATACGAAATTTTAGTCGTTTTAAAAAAAAAACCATTTTTCTAAAATATTGTTTTGTTCCTGTCAAACAATTTGCATAAAACTTTGAGGTGTTGTAGACAAAGGTTTATTGCAACAGTCTGAAAAAAATGACATTTGTATTTTTCATAAAAATAAAATTATGAATGTCTAAACATGACTATCAAAAAGTGCAAGTTACTCAAAAAAATAAAATGGAAACCCCTATTTTTTATTACTCAGATCGATTTAACGTCAAAAATTAAAGTAAGTTTGTTTAAAACTTTATTTGCCTAAACGTAACAGTTTCTTACTTATTATCAAAAAAGTCCCAATTTTAAAATTTGTGATAAAAATGAGCTACATACTTAAATCTAGTATTACTTGTTCGTAGTCGCCATGGAAACCAAATAATTGAGAATTGAAATAAAGAAAAATATTTGAAAAAGTTACTGCAAAAAATTATAAAAATTGATTTTGTGATTCAACAGTCATTTTGCCAAATAAAAATTTTCTAAGTCATTTTTTTCAAATTCGATATACAACATAAGTGTAAAAATTTAATACTTTATGAGTAAATCGAAAAAAACTACTTTTTACTGTGGAGGTAGTAACTACATACTTATCAGTGCATTCTTACATGCTAAAGTCGCTTATTTATTTTGTTTTTCTTTTGTAGTCAATAATTTAATAAAATTATTGACAGTTTGTGTTTTTCTTGATGAAATGGCTCGATTTGAATATTCTAATACAGATTATTTGAATTTAATTTTAATTCACGGAGAATGTCATAGAGTTGTAAAACGAACAGTAAGAACATTTATCGAACGCTATCCTGAGCGCCCCCGACCATCAGCAGATACAATAAGACGTGTGGTTCAAAATTTGGAACAGTTTGGCACATTTAAACACTCTGCGTCTCGCAAAAAAACTGCTATTGATAACGAACAGAATGAAGTTATAACTTTAGGATATTTCCGTGCCTATCCTTGTAATTCCATAAACGACGCGAAAATAGATATTGGCTTAACACCAACAACTATCAGAAGAATTCTTAAGAAACATAAGTTTAGACCATACTGTTTACAATTAGTTCAACATTTGAAAGAAGCGGATTTCTTGAAACGTATCGAATTTTGTGAAACAATGTTGCTCAAAATACAAGAAATTCCTAATTTTTTGACTAATATCATATGGACGGACGAATCTAAATTTACGAAAAAATGGCATATTTAATCGCCGAAACTCGCATTACTGGAATAACGAAAATAGCAATCCAATTCGCGAATGCCATTTTCAGGAACTTTGGAATTTTAACGTATTTTGTGCTATTCGGAATAACGAAATCTTTGACGTGTATGTTTACAACGAAAATTTGAGAGGTTTAAAATAGTTGATTTATGATTACAAATTTAATTTTTAGGAGAAAATTATCTTGAGATATTAAACACTCGAATTCAACCCCGATTAAATCTAGAAAGGGAAAATTTATGGTACCAACAAGACGGTGCGCCCCCTCACAACACCAACGCTGTTTCCATGAAACTTTATGAAATTTTTGAAGATCGTTGGTTTACCAATAATGGTCCCTTTCCATGGCCACCTAGGTCATCTGATCTTACGCCAATGGATTTTTATCTTTGGGGTCGAATTAAAAATATTGTTTATGCTACACCACTAACGACTAAAGAAGATTGCATTGCAAGAGTGCAAAATGCCTTCAATTCAATTCAAAGGGCTACAAATGAAGCCGTTATAAGACGGGTTCAACAATGTCTTGCGTCTAACGGGCAACATTTTGAGCATTTATTGTAAATTAATTTACATTTGATCACGAGCAAGAAATACTAAATAAGCGACTTTATCGTGTAAGAATGCAATGATAAGTATGTAGTTACTACTTCCGCAGTAAAAAGTAGTTTTTTTCGATTTACTCATAAAGTATTAAATTTTTATACTTATGTTGTATATCGAATTTGAAAAAAATGACTTAGAAAATTTCTATTTGGCAAAAATGACTTTTGAATTACAAAATTATCAATTTTTATAATCTTTTGCAGTAATTTTTCAAATATTTTTCTTTATTTCAATTCTGAATTATTTGGTTTCCATGGTGACCACGAACAAGGAATACTAGATTTAAGTATGTAGCTCATTTTTATCACAAATTTTAAAATTGGGACTTTTTTGATAATAAGTATGAAACTGTTACGTTTAGGCAAATAAAGTTTTAAACAAACTTACCTTAATTTTTGACGATAAATCGATCTGAGTAATTAAAAATAGGGGTTTCCATTTGATTTTTTTGAGTAACTTGCTTTTTGTGATTGTCAAGTTTAGACATTCATAATTTTATTTTTATGAAAAATACAAATGTCATTTTTTGCAGGCTGTTGCAATAAACCTTTGCCCACAACACCTCAAAGTTTTATTCAAATTGTTTGACAGGAACAGAACAATTAACGAGTTATTACTAAGACAGCATTTGTCAATTTTTTTATAAAAATGGTTTTTTTTTCAAAACGACTGAAATGTTGTATCTAGTTTATTTAACAAACTTACCTTAAAATTCGACATAGAATCCAAAAATGTATTAATATACGGGGTGTTCCATTTAAAATAAGTGACTAAGTACCGACTTCCGGTATGACTGGAAGTGGTACGAACGTGAAAATATTTTAGATGAGTTAGCCCTAACATCATTACCCTGTCACCAAATTTTCAAAATTATAGTAAGTTTGGTTTAGCAGATATTCATAGGATCAGCTCCCAAAGGCGGGCCCTGTATATTGTAGTGCTTAAAGTGTAAGCCAACATAATATGTCAGGTTTAGTCGATCATTCGGTACAGTTGAAATATTAATTAAAGATAAATTCCAGTGCTAGTCACGCATACCTTCACTGAAATTGATCATTCAACTAAGTACGCACCTCCCTTTTGCCCCTATAGTGTAGTTATGTGCTATTTCCTTTAAAATTAATTCCATCCAGTGTTCTTAACAAATATCTCTTCAACTCAACACGGAGTCATACATCAGGGATTTTATTAATAATATTATATTAATAATTTTTTATTCAGACTAATATTTTTAATGTAATGATTTAACTAATAAACCATAATGTGTTTAGTAACGTCAGGAGTTGCGCAGGGATTCCACATAGGGCGTTAGTATTCCTATTCTGTATTAATGACTTTCCGCATTCTCTAACATTCCATACGTAAGTTTGTTTTTTATTATGTTATATATCTTCTGAAATAAAGTATTTATTTACAATAAACGGTAACTTTTAGCTAGCAGTAGCACCTTTACTTTGAATGTTAAACACTTATTTTAAATACATGTGGATGAATTCTGTAATAAAGTAAAAACAAATAAAAATCGATAAAGTTCATATTTTATTAATAACGTATAACATTTTTATTGTGAATAAGTCTGGTTAATTAATATATTTAGCAGAAATACAGTAGAAATAGTTATATTCATCGTTGAGAGTAAATTAATGGAATAGTGTACATGTTATTAATGTTTGTTTATAATTACTTCTTACAGGTAATAGAAATTATCTTTCTCCATAAATGTTAGCACAAAAGATTATTAGAGTAAAATCAAGCGCCTACGGATTTAATTAGGTACGTTTATAAGATTTCTCTCTTAATAACAAAAAGTACTATGCTTTTATATTAAATTAATTAATTTACATTTAAAATCACGCATTTTAATCGAGTGATACTTAACCTGATTTATAGGTAAAGAATGAGATGCTTCATTCAAAACATTTTGTTGTTTTTTGAAGCATTATAAGGTTTTGTTTTATCTAACGTAGCTGTAGGCTAAATAATTTGTGTCACCTGTAATGGGCGAGGTCGACCTGAATCTTCTTACTAGAGAAAATGCAGCAGGTGATATGTAGTTTACTAGTGTCAGTACAACAGATTCGAGATCGCATTCTGGTGTGTCAATTGATGATCTTGTCGATATATTATGATATCCATTTCCGTATAATTAAATGTTTCTCTGTAAGACATCAGTCGTACGTGTGTGTATTGTAATTAAACGTAAGCATACTTCTTGCCATAGAACAATTCCAACAGTTTGAAATTATAACAAATGAAAATATAAAATGGACAAAATTTATTATTATCTAATACATCCTTACTTTTCAATATTTTTTTATTTATAAAAGTAAACCAAACAGTAAAAGTGAATTCAATATCTATTCTTTAACGTTGACCTGAAGCTATAGTCCTTATGCCCGCTGAGGATGATAGCTTATCGAAGCGTATCCAATCTATTGTTATTTGCGGTTTTAAACATATTACCTTTTTACCTATTATGCCACATTGTTCCAGTTATTTTACTAAATTAAAAAACACGGTTTTATTTTGCAATTCGAATTTCTGTGTATTTAACTTGAATTTCGTTTAATGGTGCAGAAGAGGTATTTCTTATAACGCTAATAACCAAGTACATTATTAGCCATTACATATGTGGTCTGTAAAATAACAGTAATACACTAAATATTTTCAGAATTCAGTTAGAATTTGATCGATACGAATGTCAAAACAAGTCTAAGAAATTGCCATCTCTACGAGATTGTGTGACATTATTACCAAAATGTAAACAGTTATAGGGGAACGTTTTCTATAAAAAAATAAAAATGTGTAAATGTGTCAAACTTACATTTTTACTTTTAATTAAGCTTGAATTACACTTTAAACTAGTAAAAAAAAAAATGTTGAATCACTTGAGGTTTGGATAATGACAGACGTAACTTTTATGTAAAAACTTTGAAATGGTGAAATTGATTGTCATTCATTTCTCTCCCTAATAAATTTTAATGTTAGTAAACGTAACAGAATATGCAGATTATATTGTTTGAGATTAAGGTCCACTAATGAAACGTCTCTGAATAATTACAGAACTGTTAGGATAATACAGATTAAGTTCATTTTCTTCTTAGTTTGTTACGGTATAAACTGACAGTAGAACGGGATAACAGGTAAAATTGGTGGTTGCTCGACTGCTCAGTGGGTGTGGTGGGTAAGGGGTTATTTAATTTTTCGTATAATAGGATAGCTTGCCATAAATAAGTCACAATAAGGGTTGGGGTTGACATAAAACATGAAAGGGCGCCAGAGTATTTGAAATTACACAATCGGGGTTTAACTGCCTGACTACGAAGGTTCACAGCTCGTCTAAATACCCAAATAACCCGCTTACCTTTGGACGTAGTGACAGGCGGTCCTGATACATGCAGATCTTCGCTATACCTGTAGGACTACAAAAGTATCGCACGTTTATCTTAAATAATTACATTCCGCAAAATTAGTCACTAATCTGCTTCAAAGACAATAATTTTGTTCTTACGTTACTTTACTTAATAAATCTGGCTTTCAATGAAATTATAATTCAAAAAATAGAAAACACTTTAATTCAATTTTCACAATCACTTGAGATTATATCAATCAATTCGCTGCAAAGTATACTCAAATTCTTAAAATAATGCATTAACGCATCTGTCGTTAAATGTTACGTTATAACTAAAATAATCAATTGATAATCTTTCCAACGTAATTACTTTACTCAAAACAAACAACAAAATATTGCCGTTAATTCGATTATCTCATCTAAATAACAAAACAAACACTTAAAATTGTGCGTAAATAATGTACTGTATACGAAATGGGGTTCACAGCTGGATTCACAAAAAAACCCATTTTCATTAACCTATAGATATGTATTATAAATAAACCACCTCAGAGATATCAAACAATCGCTACATTAGTTTTCTACATGGATTAGATACTTCTGTTACTTACAACCCAGTGATACTAGCTAGTTTCAACGTCTGCCTTTAGTAAATTACTGTAAATATTACTCGTCTGACAAAATAACAAATAATCTGCGTTCCTTTTTAACGCAATCGTCACATACAATTCCGGTACAAAATAGTCAATATAAAGAAACTCATATACATTTTGTATTATAACACAGATGAATGCGCTTGATTTAAACGGTAAAATATTAAACAAATTAATCGTACAGGACAGCGTTTTCAACCGTTAGCACATGCAATGGGCTCCACGTTGTAACTACGCTCGAATCTCTGTAGTATGACGCAAAAGTCTAGATACATGTCCCCGTTTAAATGGCCGTTGAAAAAGTGCGGATCAATGACATGTTCTCCAATGATTCTCCCCCACGCATTAATAGACCATCTATGTTGTCTGAATATCCTCGAGTTGTGGTCCAAGTAGTAATGAAAATTATGCCGATCAACAAATCCGTTTTTATCGGAGAACAAAACCTTATCGAAAAAGTCAAAACTGAACCTTATTTTATCCTGTGCCCAGTTACAGAATTCCATACGTTTATCAAAGTGTTTTTGGAAAAGTTCTTCGTGAAACTGAATGTGATACGCATGGAATCGATTGTCTTTTAAAACACGTTGAACAGTACTTACATCTACTGCACTACCTTCTGACTAATGGACGATTTTTCGTAACTTGTAGTAGCACATCCAATTCTTTTTCTTCTGTTCGAACGCGTTTATTTTGAACTGGTTTGAGGTATTCTACTTTTCCCGTTTGCTTGAATCTCTCCAATAAATTCTGCAGACTACGCTTGTTCGGATGCCGTCGTTCTGGATAACGCTCTGCATAAAGCCGACTCGCCAACAAATAGTTCTTTTGGGACTCTCCCAATATGAAAATCATATTCAAAAGCTCTTCCCTGTTGTAATTAATCATAAAAGGCACAGTTAGAAGCAAATCACTTTAAACGAGATCTTATAATAGTAACAAATGTCATGCAATACATGTGAAAATAGCACTTACGACATTAGATTGATTTAACAGCCACCTTATTTCTTTTTAATTAAAATTGCTAATGAAATAGTTGATAAAACGAGTTTTTGGCGTATATTTTTTAAAGCGTTAGGAATTTTGATAGGGACATATTTTAAAAAAGTTTTGTTTTTTAATTCCACTTCGAATGCAATCAAATTATACAGCGTGTTATATTTAAAATAAGAAAGAAAATGATATTTAAATTCTCAAAAGTTTGGCAGTAAATTTTGAACACTCTGTATAATTTAGATTCCCCAATTTAGTTAGCTTGATTGTTAAACCTTACTTAATGTGTTCCTGGCTTATTATCTGAAAACGAGCCACTATTTGTATTTTTAACCATTTTTACAACCAGTGGTGTAAAGCTGATTTAAAAAAAAAAATTTTTGTCGATGTTATCCAACCGATTTCTATACAATTTTAAGGTTATGTAGACAATCATAGAAGTCAATTAAATCTGCAAAAAAATATAAGGTATGTCATTTAAAATAATATGTCATTAGACGTCACAATTTTTTGGACCACTCTGTATAACCAATCACATTTTCATAAAATTCTCCCTAGCTCGCAAATAAAGTGTGCAAAATATTAAAACTTTAAGTTAAATAATAACTAAGCTACAAAAGACGGGAGCTCAAATGAAGGACCCTGTATATTTTTTGAATATTACCATTTTTTTAATTTTTATGTATATTAAGAAATAATATTGTACATTTTGTTAATGATTTGTCCAATGACTTCAGAGCTACTCCGGTATTAATCAAGATTTCCGCGATGAATTTGACCAATTTCTTTATTTAACCACCCTTTATATATGAAAGTTTTGAGGGATATACGTATTGTGAAGTGAAGTACACATCCGCTTTATCAGGATTGGGGCTGGTAACATTGTTGCTAGCAACAAAGCGGTCAACAAAACACAGGCCACTAGGAATCAATAAGAACATAAACAAGACCAAATGCTAAAACAATATTATATTAAATATTTGAAATGTCAGTTTTGGGAAGTGTGTTTTGCAGAGACGAGCGTTTCTGGAGCGTTTTCTCGAAATGCTGCCAAAATTCAATGACGAATGCCTTCCGCAGTAATTGGTACTATTGCATAAACTTTACTTTTTATGTATCTCCCTAAAAAAAAAAAAATTGCAACTTGCAAAGGTTTGGTGATCTTGCCGGCCCACGGCTGGCTCCCCTACGCCCGATCCACGATGAAAAAATAAGCATTCAAAAATTGACGAACTTCAGCAACCTAGTGTGGTGGAGCCCCTTCGTGTTGAAACCACATCTTTCAATTGTAGCGAAAGAGATAATTAGGAATAAATTAGGAACCCGCACACATACTCGCAAATCAATGTGGATTCTCTATAATAGTAATGGTAATTTGCAAAATTCACAAACCATTTTTATGGAATGTGACATCAAGCATTACTTCATTAAGAAAATGTACGTCATGACTAATTATTTTAATTATCCACTAATAAAGTATCAATCTGTTTTCGAAATCTCTGTCATAGAGTTCCTATGCAAATATATACCATTATGATTCTTTAAAATCGTATACACGGAGGACCTCCTGATATCAGTAGTCTTACTAATTTCGCAAACAGTGGACTTTGGATTGTTCTATTATCTATAAATATCTGCAAATGATTATAGTACAGGATGGTTACGGTTTCGTTTTGTATATTTAACGGAACCAGTATTGGTAAATCTGTCTAGTAGCGACTGACTTACCATCTTATCTAGATGTCTTCTATCTGTATACTGTCGTGCGTATTTTATTTGGGCTAATAACGCGCTTCTGTCTCTGAGGAGAAAAATCATGTCCAGGTGACTCTTAAATTTAAGATGGAACCCAAAAATGCAGATGCGTTTAAAGTAAAGAAGCTGGTGTGCATTTTTGGTATATCCAGTAGTCTAGCATCTTTAAAAATAATTTTTCAATGGGGAGGACTTGATTTTGTATAACTTTTATCACAAAGCTGTTATTGAAATAACAGCAGCAAACATTCTCGCAACAACTTGTACATTAAATATTTTCACAACATAAAAAAAATCTCGCAAATTTAGTGTCAGTCAGTTTTATTGTTTCTAAGATTAATGGAGAAGAAAATGATACGGTCGATAACGACAACGGTAGATCGACGGAGTTTAAGTACTCAATTCTTCGTATTCTCTAGAGGCTCACAGAACATGTTTGAAATTTTGATTACCGCACTTTGGTATCTGTTTACGCATGGGAAGTAATTGTGAGTTCAACAAAAGAGGGTGTAGAACATAATTAATAATAAAAAATCTGATTTAACTTAACTGAAATCTTGCCACACAAAATGAAAGTGACCTGCAGAATTCCGCTTCCATACGAAGTGAAACCTTATTAATTTCTCAAAAAGCACCCTTGATGAATTTGTGCATTTATTTAAAATGAAATGCGCCTAGAAAAAGTTTGGGATGTACATGGTAGTTTACAAATTATAAAAATAGATTTATTATTCAGTTTAAATTAAAAACGAAGAAGTGAAATAGATAAACAACCATTTGTTTGAGAAATAGTTACTTGCATCACTAGTGTAGAAAGGATAGTTTTGTGACCACAATTGCGAGTACTTGAAACAATAGTTTGTGGATGTATACATCATTTTTTTGTGCGAACGCTTTGATTCATTAAAAATATTTTGAAACATCCACACTCTAATATGTATAACAGCTTTAGTAAATGTTCATGTAAAAAGGATAAACGATACCAAACTAAAAACTTTAACGTTTTTCCGGCTTAGCCCTGAAACAATGGGTTTATGCGCGATTTCAAGATTAGTATTACCGACCAGAAGCACAAAAATAAAATATTGAAGTTTCCTCCCAAATACAAATGTGAAAAAAAAATTTTTTTATACATAATAAAATGTTTTCCTACAGAATGTTTTTCATCTACATATAAGTTAAATATTTTGTGATTTTATCAGTAAGATTACATAAATCGAAGCATCTGTGTTACCTGAACGAATTGGCCACTTACGAGAAGGTAGCTTTTAGTTTCAGAAAACCGAGTCACTCACATCGAAACCAGTAATGAGAGCATACTGAGGACGAGTATGATTGCTGCAGAAGAGGCGCGGATCAACTCACTGGACCAACAAGCAGAAAGATTGTCGGTTAAGACAATTTGGGTTGAGGGAAGGAGTCTCCACGTCAAGGTCAATTGGAGAACGCTGAATAGTACAAGGAGGGAATTTAATTTTATTTCGGATCTTTACTGTCTCAAGTTTTGGCCTTATTTCTTTTCGTCTATATTCTTTCTTCCATCTAACTCTTTTCTATAATCATTGAACCAACTTGGTATAAGGAATGTTAGTGAAATGGTATGGGGAGCTATTCCCTATTAGTTTTGATTATTTAGTAAATTCAGGTGTGTAGAAAATACTGTATAAGCTAACTTAAATATATTAATTTCTAAACTATTTAAACTAATTATTACTATTTAAAATATGAGGTAATTTGAGGTTCAATTAACTTTTCAAATATTGTAGGGAAAACTGAAAACTGACACAATACCTACATCATACGTCTCGACTGGATTCTTTATTGGAACAGGTATAGCTAGTATATCTAGCAAAAATGGAATTTTTCAAGCAAAAATTAAAAATATATACCAGATATGGTAATATCGCAGAAGTACAAAGTTTTAACATTTTCGAACTAAAACTGTCTAGTCCTGGCCTAGAGTCTTTTAATTTCGAAACAATTAGTAAATATCATTTTCAGTAACTCTATAAAGAAAATGTTATAGTAATTAAAATGTTGAGTGTGACAATGCAACATGCTACACTTAATTTTCACGACGGATATGAAAAATCTGGTGATGTTATTGTTGTTGCATAATTTCCGTCCAACTACGACCCAAATTTTAATGCACTGTTTACGAACTTTTTAAAGCCAAAATCTGAATACCCTTTTGAAAATCTCTAATACACTAGTAGATAATGGCAGTGTTTTACAAACCATATACATATTTCTGCACTTTATTATTATTATTAATTTTATTAAATGCATAAATAAAAAGTTTACCTCGAGTAGGATTTGAACCTACGATCTATACTTTGCTAGAGTACCGCGCTAATTAACTGCGCTATCGAGATTCAAGCCCCAATCGATGTAAATTTTGTCTTTATGTGTGTACAACTGATGTAAATTCTAAATATAATGAGATTACAATCAAATTACTTATATTAATGGAATGTGAGCCTGCAATATAGCAAGGATTCACACATACCAAAGCAACTTGACAAATATTAATTTATTACAAGTTATAATAAAATAATATTTTGGGGCTTGAAAGACATGCAATAAAATAAAATGTACGACTTGCCTTCTGGTACAACTTGCACGTTACAGACATCCCTAAACTATACCCTGAATGTGGACTTTACCTAGGCTCTTAATTATTTACACGATGAGGTAATGTGAGGTTGAATTAACTTTTCAAATATTTTAGAGAAAAGTGACACAATGTTAACAGGCCTTAAATCGCCATACACCTCGACTAAATTCTTTTTTGGAACAAGCTTAACCAGTACACTCTAGGAATTTATAAAACAAAAATTAAAAATGTTTACCAGATACCGATTGGAGAATTGTTTATAGAGGTTACCTTCCTCCCTGTTTAGGCAGTTGATCTAATACCACCGATCGCTACCTGTACGACGTTTCCTAGCGACGCTTTGCTAAGGTCATTGAAGTGCAATTACGGTAGCGGTATTAGGGTATCGGCCCGTTCTCGCTAGATGCGTGGCCCCAGACAATTTAAACTGAAAAAGTTGTAACGATTACAAGTATGTAATGTTTCGAAAAGACAAAAAAAAATTGGCACATATTCGGAAATTTCCCTTCTGTTCAATTTTTTATTAAGGCATACTGCAAGTTAATCTTTGGATGTACTGTAATTTATACCAGTTTATTATTTATACGAGTTTGATTTGAAGTAAATGTTTTGAAAGCTAGAAAGTAACATACTGCGGGGATCATTACTGTTTACCAGATATAAAGGAAAACAGTAACACCTACATTTTAGTGATATTTTGGCGATCGAGAATACATAAAACATCAAACAATAATTTTAGAACCATTACAATCAGAAAACTTTCAGAGAGCCGTTTATTAATGGTAATTATTAAGCAACCCCCATAACCATGCGTTAATAAGGTCTATTAATAAACGATTTTAAATGAAGGCGCGTGCGTGGATTTGTATGAACATCTAACAAACAATGCATTGCGCCACAGTGCCGTGACTGTCAAAAAAAAATTCAGACGTTCTGTTCTTTCATTACGAGAGGGCAGTCTGTTCTATAAAAGTTTTTACTTTGGAAAACCAGAAAACTAAAGAACGCGATTCTCGGAAAATATTGTGACAGCTCGAATATTAATGTACGATTACCGATCTCGACATTTTTATATGTCAGGCATTAAAACGTCTCATCGTTAATCGCGTTCATTAATACACTTGATAATTAAATAACTATTTTAGAGTGCCCAATTGTTAACCATATCACATTATTATAAACATAATCACCTTGCTTTTAAAAGGAAAGTTTACATTGTTAAAAATTAAACCAACAGCTTTACGTAAAAATAAAATTATTATAAACATTCAGTATTAAGAAAACTTATTTAGATTAAATCATAAACAGATTTAGAAGCAGTTTGGTATCTGTTTCAGCTTTTGTGTTACTGTAAACAATTTGCATAACAACTACGGTTAGCTAATAGAAGTGCTAATTATAGTCACGTTTTAAACGGATCTTTACGATTATTAAATTGTAATGGGACATTATGGATGTGTTTATTAGTTTTCGTTAATATATTTTCATTAAGAAGGTACTTAATTATTAAGATTTGCCTAACATATTCTATGTATAAATTCCATACAACGTGCCATAGTATAATAGAAATTGATGCAAACTCGAGGTTTACCAGTAACAATGTTCAATTGGTAGATTATCATAGTAATAAAAATAAAATTGTGTTTAAAACACCATTAAAAAGTTTAGAGCTAACAAAGGTCCATCCTTAGGCTGCGTATAATATAATGACAAGTAGATCAAAGTATTCATCTTATTAAGCACATAAGTATTATTTTCTTGAAAAATATCCATGCTGCCCTTTTGGCAGTTTTACACGGTTTCAACATTTTTAAACGATAGCGGGCCATTAATAAAATACTCATCTTTTTTGGGTTTTTAAATGGTGTATTTTAAATTATACAATCTAAACATTTCGATAACAGTTATAGTTATCTTCGTCAGTAGTAATATGTATTAAAATTGTTCAAGATGTCGAAACAATGTTGTCAAAGTTGAAAAAAAAGATATAGACCACTGCACGAGTGCATGTACTTATCTAGATAACGAATTCTTATGAAACTCTGCATTTAGAGCTTGCACTGAAATATCTTAGTTCTGGCATATTATGGTTAAAATCAGTGTTGTGAACATATTGGATAATGCAAATTTCGTGTATTGTAACAAATAAGCCGTAAAAATTAAAAACATCCGTAAAGTAATTCTTGTGAACATCTGAAAAACGAAGTTTATAGCAACAAGTATATACGCCCTTTTTAAAGATAATCTAACTTTAGATAAGATTTCGTTGTGGATGTTTTTGCAGGGTAATAAATAACTGCTAAAGAGGTATTTTAAAAGTGCCTCTTAACCCTTTCAATACGACTTTTGGCCAGTGAAGATATTTCTGTAGAATTGAACTAAATGTGCTGTAAATAAGTAAAGACACATGTTTACATAATTTCAGATTTTTAGAAAATATGGTTTTTGAAAAAATGTCTTGGGACACATATGTCCCTGCAGTAGTTTAATTATGGGATAAATATATCCCAGCAGTAAATAATCAGACTTCAAATTTAGGTATTCAAGAGTAGAAAATACTTATTTTTATTGAAACTGTTACATTATGTATGGTATGGTGTAAAACAATCAATACATAAAGCTACTTGACATTTTTCGCAAATGATTTTAGTCCTTTTTTCAATTTTCCTGGACTGGCACCTTATGCATCTGTTTCGGCCGCCTTTTTCAACTGGAAGATGATCTCCAACATTTGCGAAAACTTTGACATTCTTTGAAACCCTGCCCTGTCTTCTGGACCGTTTGTACAAAGATTCTGATCGTCCTTGACTAATCAACTCTTCCGCTACATCTACTACGAAATCGATAAATGCATTTTTTTTGCGAGTGAGTTCTTGATACAAAATATACGAATTATGAACACAGGTCATTAGCAACCTAAAAAATACTTTCTTCCACCATTTTCCACTTCTTCTATCTAAATCGTATAAAGTAATCATTTGATCTGCATGATCTACGCCCCTCATATATTTATTGTAAAAAATCATGGCTTCAGGGCATTCAATATTTTTAGTAGTACCATCTTTCATTTTTCGAACTGTAGTATCAATAGTGGCATTGTGACAATTGCTCATAAGTAACACATCTTTTGTATCTTTCCACTTGATTGCTAATATCCCTTCATCACATACTGCTATTTCACATTCACCTCTTTCTTTTAGTTTAGTTTGAAACTTGGGTGTGTTTTTACGATTTGATATAAACGTTCCTACAGCACAAAATTTTATGGTGTCAAGTAGACGTGTTGACGTGAAAAAACGGCCGAAACATAAAGCAACGTTTGAACTTGTAATTTGTAACGGTATAAACGGGTGGTAGAACGGGATTACAGATAAATTGGCCTTTTTGCCCCGACTAAGCAGCGTTTTGGGTGTGGGTACGATGTTGCTAAATTTTGTACATCCAGAATAGTAAATCGTACGTAAGTCAAAATAGGGGATGAAGACGTTATCAGTCGGTTTTTGGGCGCCAGAATGTTTGGTAGTCAAAATAAGGGTCGTCGTGCCAAAATTACGAGTACATAGCGTGTCTAAACATACAAAAAACATACGCTTACCTATCCGTAATCAATCCCAGGTGTGCTAGACAGCAACTCAGCAAACCACCTGAAATAGGGCTTCAAAATAGCACTACACGCTTGTCAAATAAAAGCGTGATAAACACTCAATAAAGTTACGTTACGTTACCTCAGTGTAAATAATAAGGCGTTATCTAGTAATCAAAACAAAACAAAAAAAAACAAGCTATAGACTGGACCCTAAATGAACTAATACTCAACTAAAAATCAAATAAAACACTAAATATTATTAACGCTATTACT
This sequence comes from Vesta saturnalis, assembly GCA_036346205.1. Lineage (NCBI taxonomy): Eukaryota > Metazoa > Arthropoda > Insecta > Coleoptera > Lampyridae > Vesta > Vesta saturnalis. The sequence continues at coordinate 224,021 of JARFJB010002408.1, read as the reverse complement.
CAATAATAAAGAAAAAAAAAACTAACTTCGTTACGTTAAAATTTTACGCTTCTAAATTACTGGAAAACTTGCAATTTGCAAAAAAAACTTTTATGTAACACAAAAGGGTTTCCACAGAATTAAAACACAGTTATAAAACCTAACAAAGCTATAATAAAATAAAAAAAATAAGATAAATATAACCATACGATAATGCGTATAAACAAAAAAAATACAAAGGCTTAAAAGGCGACAGAACGTCTGGCCAGGAATCCTGCGTAACGCCGTTCTAGATTGTTTAACCTATATATATATATATATATATATATATATATATATATATCGTGGATTATATAACCACACTACTATAGGGTCAATTGCCCTTTACTACTAAAATAAACTAAATTTAAAACAACAACTTAACTTAAAAGGTAAACGACTCCGCTTTCAAACCTTCGTTAACAAATAAAATAATTCGAGGTACACACATAAGAAATCTTGAAAACATTCAATAAAAAAAAACACAATATTATATTACCTTACGTCTAAATTAGCACCTCTCCTGTGTTACAACAATTGAAAACGATGACCAATGACTGCTATGACGGAAATGGAATCTCCCTGCTCTGACAAATGATGAATGAAAATGTTGACTAATGTTCTTTGTACACAAACAATTCCTTACTTGAATTTCGGTAAAATGTTACTGCGTTAATTAAAAACTTCTTTTAAAATAATAATTTGTGCGCTCAACTTGCTTGTTTACTTTTATCTTTCAAATAGTTTTATTCACATTAACAATCCAAAATGTTATTAACTTGATTTAAATAACGATAATTTTAATATACAGCGAAAGTTTCTTTATATTTCAACACGCTTTGTACGGCAAATAAGTGGCACCACAAGAACGTTAATTTTAAAATCCGCAAAAGCGATATAAACCAATGAGTTCACCGAAGCACTAATATAACACGACGATGATCTCTAGGTGACTTGATGACGTTAAATCGAAATCGGCACTAAGTATAATCCTTTGGTGATTGAACAGTTTTAATTAAAATCCCTTGCACAGGTTTTCTTCAGAAGTAGCTAAACTACCCTTACTACACAAAAAGTACGTTCGTTAAACACCAAAAGGTCCAATATATCAACGTTCTAAACCACCCCTTAAAGCGTAACAACAACCTTCACCGTACTACTACTCGACAGCGCGATTAGTTTCAGAATCCTTCAAATTATTACCAAAAATCCAACTTGGATTTTTGAATCCCACCACTCAATAAAAAATCTTATCTAATTTAATTCCACCAATTAAAAAAACGGAAGGAGAAGATAAGGTACCCCCAACACAAACTTCGTTTCCATCCGTCAGGGCTCGAGAACTTTCAAAAGTTCAAACGTCAGCAGACTTAACGCGAAAAATATCCCTATATTTTCATTCAAGTACAAGCAATAAGTCCCACATTCTTCCTCTACGATTCAAAACCAACATACTCAATATTAATCTGAACCACTATAATTAACCGTCTTTATGTCGCCAGCATGACATCATATACATATACATCTACGTTCTTTCTCTAATTTCTTAACTTTACAAAACTTTCCATTAAATCTTAATTAAATCAAACGAAATAAACCTTACTTAAACTTATATACAACTATTTGCAAATAAACGTTACTCAAACTTCTATAAACGGGGAATAATAAGGAAAAACAACCTAAATTACGGAATAATAATTCACAAACAAAACAAACTAAAGCTCGCCACACACACCATCCCTAAAGGTCGCAACACACGTAACACAAATTTATCTATAAAACTCAACTTGACAACAACAAACAATATGTATATACGGAATCTAACTAAGTGCATAGAATTACAAACAAAATTACCCACTACGTATACAGGGTGTTCAAAATACCCTGACAAATTGTTTCTGCCAATTTTAGAACCACACGCTCGCTCAAGGTTCCTTCAGTAACTTCAGTTTCCCGTCCACTATATATGTTTATGTCATAAACATACCCCGTTACTGCATCGCATCTTGCTCAAAGTTTGATTCCTCTTTTGACAGGTTTCAAGGGGAGATACTGTTTCAGACTGGACCTCTCTTTGAATTTCGTCATTGACTCATCAATGGATTGAAATGTGCTCTCAGTTCTCGCTTTCAAAAATGTATTTTTCAAGCAGGACAGAACGTCTTCAATGTAATACGTTTTTGATGCCTCTGGAGGTTTTTCGGGGTCATTGAAATACAATTTTGACACCAGTAGTATAAAACGATCTCGGGAAATGGATTCTGATATTGCTACGTTCCGGAGGCATTTGTTGCGCGACCAATACATATGCATTGCTGGTACACGATTATACGGCATTATCAATGAACAACCCAGAATAATTTTTATTTCTCCTGGTGATGTCATCTTTGCGTTATTGAGCTTTTGTAGGCGCAGAGTTGTATAATAACTTATCTGCACTATGAGACTCTTTGGAAATAGTTTATAAAAACAATCAAGCTTGGTCGAACCTCTGTTTAGGTTAGCCATAATAATTGCCTTGTCCTCTTGAGGCAGTGACATTTTTGGGGAAAAATTATCAATATCGCCGTGCCAAATAAATTTAGTATTGCTAGTTGATTGTGCAGGAGTTGTATCAGTGAAATTTACACTTTCAGAGTTATTATCGCTTTCTTCATTTACCGTTTGTACATTTTCATGCATCTGGATATGGAGGCATCAGAGCCTTTATAATCTGTGTCACTGCTATCGTCACTGTCATGGTAAGGATCCACCTACATATTAGATAAATTACCAAGCTCGTTCTCTAATTCTTTGTTAGACAGTGGTCGATTCATCCTAAAATTATTTCAATAATAAAAATTAAATTCGTATGATAAAATACTGCTGGGACAAATACATCCCACACTACAGCACTGCAGTGATATATATGTCCCAATACAACAAAAAAAGGTTAAATAATGCATACAAATCATTTTATTCCTATATAAATGTTACATGCCTTTTCCTACCGTAATTAGAAACACACCAAATTTTCACCAAAACACACAGAAAAAACTAAAAGTTTTGCCTGCACGTGTGTATGCACGAAGAGCACGCTTACACTTATGAACGTATACCAAGTACGAATTAGTTAGGTTATACTAACCGAAGTACGTGTTGTGAAGTACTGACCACAGACTACTGTTTAGTCCCATCCTAGCGCTTTAAAAGCGAATACTTTTCGCACCAGTAATTTTTGAACATTCTCTGGGACTTATATATCTCCGCAGTATTGAAAGGGTTAAGTGCCTATTATGAAATAAATAAAATAATAAAATAAATAATAAAAGTGTGTAATGGTAAAGAATAATTCCTAAATAACTACGTTATACAATATTTAAAATAAGTTAATATCTGTAAAAGTACTAAGTTTGTAGCAAAAGGTATGGAGACATTTTTTATAGATCATTCAATTTTAGCTATGTTCCTACTATAAAAGTTGTTCGTAGAAAACTTATAAGCCTTAAAAACAATTTAAAGAAAAAACCTCATATGCGTAAACGTACGAGTTTAACAAAGTGTCAACACTAATGCTCAGTAAATTATAACACCCTAACACAGCCAAACAGCTTTCTTTTTTAGTGTTGGTATATGAAAGCTACTAGTAGGCAGCCCTATAGCCAGGTTTTGATTTCAGAGTGCGTAATTGAAGTTTGGAAACGTATTTTGATTTATGTAATCACTAGAAAATGAAAAAAAAAACTTTATTGTAGAAATAAAATAGTTAAACAAAATAAAACTATAATCAAACTCTAAGTATAAACTTAAAAATTTGTTTTTAAAATAATTGAAGTTTCCTCTTTTTCTATCGTTAAATTAGTAGACAGATGATTTTCTAGAGTGGCCAACTTTCTCTGCCCCTCTCTCCCCCCTAGCTCGGGCCTGCTCGTAGGTATCTTGAAGTAAATGCTGCACCAAATATGTATTTTCATCACAACATCCCATTGTCCTTTAGACATACAAATAAAATAATAATTAATTAAAACTACAGTACACTGATTTTAATAAAGAACAAGATGTACATAATTCTATTTGTTTATATTTTACTTGTTTCATAAACATAAGTAATAATTACATATATGCAAATTACCAGTGTTTGCATGCTTCTATTTCTCTTATATAATAATTTCTTTTCCTTAAAATCTAAAGCTATTGTTACTGACGAAATTAGGTGCAAACGTTAGCTTTTTAAATTTATGTAAAATATTAAAGTATCTCCAAAAGACATAAGTGTTTTATTTATTGATGACTTCGAAAGTTATGTTTTTGATACTTTAGAATGGGAGAAAAACTATGTAATTAAGATATGAATGTACGTTTTAGTTATTTTTGTGCCTGATTAATAAATTTTGCTATTTATGTACATTAACATGTACTTAATTTGCATAGTAAATAATGCTTATGTTTAATTGGTACGCCACATGTTTATTAATAAACAAGGTGTGCTCCTTTTCGTTTTTTTATTGGTGAGTTAGTAACATCATTAAAATATTTATATTACGCACGACTTTCGTTACTTAAAACTTGTAAGTGTTTGGCAAGACTCTGCAACATAGAGGTACATGTATGGTAGCGTTGAATGTCAGAAAAATATAGCTTAACAACAATACTAAAATCTTTATCAATATAAGCTTGTGTACAACTTTTTTTTTAGTCTTGAGATAAAATTCATTGTAATATGTATTTTAAAAAACACTTAATCATTTTTCAAAAAATGCACGCGTTTCTATCAAAAGAAAACAAACCTAAAGCTGTCAAAATCTGCTACAACTTGCAACTATTTCTAACGGGAGTCATTTTTAATAAAGAAGTTTCATAAAACAATGGATTGACGTATACGCTAAATGATAAAACATTAAGGTGAAGTAATGAAATAAGGATTTACTGATACATTAATTACTATCCTCGCCAGGAGTGTTTACCGCTACGTGATCACCTACAATCATATGGTGTAATATGAAAAACATGAGTCAAAATTATTTTCGGGGATAATATAACTAGTGTTATGATTATCATCGATTATTAATCATAACACGTGTTATATTTGGTAAGAGAATGTAATGAACGTTAATAGAAAATATATTTTTTTAAAGGCACAAACTCAATATGCCTGATCTGATAGCCTATTCTGCGGTTTTGTTTTTGTATTTTAACCAATGAAAGTAATAAAAAATGTACCATGTGACATGTGAATTATGTTCTCGTTATAATAAATTCTGATTAGAAAATATGCCCCGAGATGGCAGCATTTAAAGTTGCATAATTCCAAAATACAATTACTTATTTATTGTGATTTATATTGCAAAAATTAGAGAACGCTGATTATCGTAATGATAACGGTTATTTATTTCAGCCTGAAGGTTATGTAGGTTATAACCCATTGCTGCCCTATTACAAACAATGCAACAAAACGTAAACATTTAATAATATTGCAGCGGAATTATAAATATAGGAGAATGGTTGTCTTGTAAGTTGCTGATAAACAATCCTACAATGAATTAGAGAATTCAATTTATAGGTTAAACAATTTGTATGGAACAACTGTCGAGCTGCACTGTTTACACTCGCAAGTCTACTACGTTTCATAATCATAATTTTTTACTGTTGATACCAATTCAGTAGCAATGATGGCCCACAATAAGATGGTAACATGATTACACAAAATGGATGTTAAGTTACGTGCCTAAATAAAATGACATTTCATGGAACATAAACTCTATGAGAAATGTGTGAATTAATATCTTGAGAAGCATTTTACCACAAAATATATTGTACTTACATAATTGAAATACATTACTAATAGAAATTGAATTAAATATGAACTAACACAGTTGTATTACTAATTGTTAGTTGCAGAAACATGCTCGTCAAAGTGTAAATCTTCTAATCGGAGTCACTAGCTACATCCGAGCTTTCAGAATAGTTTCCGATGTTAATAATCAGTTCATCCACTGTGATGTCCAACATTTCATCCCGTTTATACTTATGCTTTATTGTTTCTTCAGTATCTCGCACATAATTAGGCCATACGGTTTCATCACACTACTGTAAAGCTTCGTTATACATAGCAATTACGTTCTGATCTTTATAGCCATCTCGTCCAATACGCTTGTCATAATATCCCTTTGCGTGTGCCCATACTAGTTATATCGCATTAAACTCACTGTGATATGACGGTAATCTTAATACTTCGTGCCTAGAGCTTCTTATTATTTCATATACTTCGTACCTTTTTTGTATTTGAAGTGACTTAATTAGACCATATAGCTCGGTTTTGAAGAGTGTAGGTTGTGTTTCTGTGTTAACCAGGAAACCATATTGCCTTTTGTCCAGGATGAAGTTGGTAGCTTTTCAACTAACATTGAATGGTAAGGTGCATTATCAATTATAATTAGTGAAGGCTCTTCTAAATTCGTTACCAAATGTTCAATAATCCATTTTTTCAACATGTCTTCTTCATCCTGCCATGATTTTCCTAGATTTCCTTTGGAGTAGATCCACGTTTCATCCATAAATACTACTTTTCGACGATTAGGTGAATTTATTTCTTTAATGTATTGTTTAAGAAATTTAATTCGCATGTAGATTTCGTCAAATGCATTACGAATGTTCACCATCCTTATTTAATTCCCTGTTTCATATGAGAAGAAAGTATAAACAAATTGGATGGTTAGATTCATAAATTAATAACGTAGCGGTAAAGACTCCTGGTGAGGATAGTGCCAACAATGTAATATTGTCAATCGAATAATTACTTTAACACATTTGAAAAATGAAGTTTAAAATGCGTAAGACATATAGCAGAAGAATAATATAATAGGATAATACAAAAATAAAAACATAATACAAAGCAATTGCTTATTCATAACATGACTGGACTAAAGTACCAAAAGAGCTCGGTTGTAATGATTGTATTATAATCAACCAAAGGACTAGATGCAAACCAAAAAGTTTTTTTATACGTTTTACACTTTGAATATACATTCAAAGGTCTAGACAATACGTGATTTATAAAGTTTATGCCATGTAAAGTGATTGTTATTTATGTGACTTATCTAAAGCACTAATTTTTTATATAAGCATATATAACACACTTTCATCCTTTTGCCTTTATTTTAACAACAAACGAAAGTTTTTATTGTATAATACAAGAATAAAGCAAAAATAAAATAAATGTAGGTAATTTTTAATTGGATATAGAAAACTAATTATGAAAATCGTTTGTCTACTTTTATTAAATAACAATACGTACATATTTAGGAATTGATTACTTCCTTATTTGTTCTCACAGAAAGTAATTTGTTGGAATACATGATTGTGCAGATTTCTTTTATTATCTAGGTTAGTAATTTTATGCACACTTGCGTATTTTCATTATCTAAAAGATGTAAGAATCTCAACAGGTTGTTAGAAATTTTATAATTAATCTAAATAAGTTCAAAATTAACCAGATTACGGCATATCGGTTTGACAACCCATCGTGCTAATAAATTCTTCTTAATTAAGACTCTACAATTAAAAAAGAGTTGCGTAGATCACATAAGTTTCATAGTTAGGAATTCACATTACCAGAAACAGTAGTTACTATTTAGACCAAGTCTGATTTATATTATAGATGTACACTGACATATGAGACAAGACACTATCACTATTATTATACAGTTTACTAGTATTGTAGCGTCCCCCAGGTACCCTATCTTGAAAAGTTTGAACTTATTTGCAAGAATGCAAATTCAAGAACAAAACAATCGCTAAGTGATTTATCTTGACTTTACTGACAATAAGGTTACTATTACTCAAATTAATTGCCTGCCTTACTTTGACTTTCCTGGCAATAACTAAAACATTAGAATTTACTTACAAGCCTGATATTTAATTACTCGCAAACCTCAAATCTGATCAAACGAAGTGGTCGTCTAGTGGTAGGTACGTTGTGCTATTTGAATTAGATAGGCTGCATGAGGTAAATGTTCCATCACGTGGGGCAGGTAAAAAAAATTAAACTATTCAAATTAAAGTGCGTGCAAGATTATGACATTAAGAGGAAAATAAATAAAAATCAGTTTAGTTACACATAAACACAATACAAAAAAAGAAACTCCATGTAGTCAGACCCACAATTCGGTCATAAATAATGAAAATACCAAACATGCGGCCCTTTAAAACCAGTCATGCCGGTATTTAAGTAAATAAGTACATAAAGCAATAAAGTAAATTACGGTACATATAAAATACAACAACAGTAAAATTGCACAGGTGATAATAAGGTAAAGGTAAGGACAAAAGAAAATAGACAAAGAATTTACACGTACACAATTGTTTAGTGACTACTAAGCACAAAATACATATGAAAAATTACAATCAATTGTATATAAAGAGAAATTAGTTCGCAGGCAAACAATTCTACTTAACAACTGACACAAAAAAACTCATTAAAACAAAGCCTTACAAGGGTAAGTTATAAATAGATCACAACATCCTGACCGATATATAAATTTTAGTGCGTTATAAAAATACAACGCCCCTTTCTCAGGTTACACATTCATATAGACAACAAATAAAAACAATAAAAATAAAATTCGAGGTGTTTAATTGTTATCTGGCCCGGGAGTGTATACCCACTTGGCAATTGCCTTTTACAATTAATAACCAAAGCGGTATCATGTACCCGTTCGCCAACCCACCTCTACACAAATATAAATATAAACAACAAATAACAATGCTAATTCACACAAATACCAGAGGGAGGGAGCCCTGTACTGTCTTTTATTTTAGCAGATTTCCGCTTACAGAACCGCGTGCGAATGAGATACCTTCGCAAGGCAATGTTTGCTTTTTAATACGTTACATAGGCTGGTAAAATGATTGACTGCGAGCTTTCATTTGTACAAAAATACCTACCTACACTTGGATATATTCCCTTAATTGATCGTAGACAAAAATCGTTAACATACGCGGTTTAACCTCAAAAAGGGTGACCGTTATTTATAGATTAATATTTGGAAAACACATTACAACTAACACTCGAAAGAAAAGACAAATTAGTGTTGGCTGATTCAAAAGAAAATGTATACGCAAGAATTATTTTAAAGACAAACTGTTTATAATGAAGATATTTAATTAACCAAAAATCAATCTGGCTCGATTGACACTTTAACTGCACTAACTTCCCCTCTGGTTTCCAACCAACCATCTTTACTCCCGCAATCAACCCTCGTCTTTCAAAAGTAATAAAAAAAAACAAAAAAATATTATGTTGGAACAGTTTCATATTAATTATTGAACATTTTAATTTTAAAAATATGAATTCGTCCGTAACCAGCCCTACATTTACGTCTCGGATTTCAACTTACCAAACAAAGATCCCTTTGGATTTGCGCTATGTTCAGCCGCAATTAATCATTAGATCAATGACATGTTTACATCCCGAGCGCGCATAAGAAATTCCAATGATTCGTTACGCCCCATCAGTAAAGCAGCTTTTAAGCGTACATCTGCTAGTCAAACCTCAAAACACATGTTTTTCAACCCTCAGCCAAATATTAGTTACAAACAATCCCACATTCCTTACATAAAATATATAAATAAAATATTTTGAAAATATTAGCAAATTACGACGTATTATCAAGATATTAAAAATCCACTAATTATCTTTTCTATCGCGGTAACAATGGCGATGTGACAAACGTTTATTACAATAATAAAATTTTTGCGGTTCGCTACCTACAGTATATCACAAAATATTTAAAAAAATTAATGCGAGAGTAGCATCGATAAATTCTGTACTCTACTACTTGAACTTTTAATTTTTACATAATAATTTTATTTAAGCTTTTCAAAATATTTAGTTTACACATTTACGCGTTCGATGGACTCAACTGTCAAAAGAAAAATTCCACTTTTCAGAATTATCTCAGAGACGAGGTCTTTAAAACTTTCAACGGTCTCTTGTGGGGTTTGTGAGAATCAACTACCGTTCATTTGTTTGTAATTTGATGAAATAGAGAAGTCAAACGATGCCAAGCCAGGACTATGTCGTTGGCTTCACATGAAGTCCCAAATTATCCAAAATTGAGATTTTAGCGCCACTCGATTTAACAATGTAATCTCTACCTAGGAAAACAAAAGTTTCAATTATAATCCAATAGATTCCACTAAAATGACATTAAAAAATATTGCCCAAGTTCAACATAGTTGGCACCAACATGAAAAATGCATAAATCCAATGTTGATTGGATTACTTATTTAACCGTGGTAACAAGTTATGTATACTCTATTCAACGTATTCTCGAATGGGGAAGCAATAATCTAGTTAAATTTAGTGCTAACAAAACTCAGTGTTGCCTTATGTCCGCCAAAAAAGGTCGATCATTTCCTGTTGTAAGTATGAATGGCTCAGTTCTTAAGTTTTCAGACTCTATTACTCTGTTGGGTATGACTGTATCTTTAAATCTCTCATGGGTTGACCATCTTCTGTCAGCTACCAAAACAGCTGCTCGTAAAATAGGCTTTTTGTACAGATCTAAGCAGTACTTTACCTCTCGACAACTCCTTCTGCTGTATAAGGCCCAAATTCAGCCTCTCTGGAATATAATTCTCACCTCTGGGTTAGTGCTCAATACGCTCTCGATATCGTTGATCGTATTCAAAAAACGATTAGGCTTATAAATGACCCGTCCTTAACTTCTCACATACAGTCCCTTGAGCATAGAAGGATGGTTTCAGTTCTGTCTTTATGTTATCGTTATTACAACGGCTATTGTGCTGCTGAATTATATTCTTTGATACCATCTCGGGCTATCTTTTCGTGAAACACTCGGTTCGCTCATTCACATCATCAGTATGCAGTACAAATCTCCACTTGTCTTACCAAACGGGCGCAATCCACATTTTTCTACACGGCTTCTAAACTCTGGAATGATCTCCCTAGTTCCTGTTTTCCTCTCACTTATGATATGAGAAAATTTAAGGTAGCTGTTCATAGGCATCTATTGGCAATTCATTATTCCTCTATCCATCCTCCTAAGTGTTCCTGAGTGCTTTAGCACTGTTCAGGTCCACAATCATAAAAAAAAAATACTCGAATTTTTTGTAATTTTATCAATAACATAGGTGAAAAATTTCAGAAAACTTGTTATGTAAGTACAGTTTTGTTTGTAAATGATATATTGTTTGCCATAAACTGTTAAAATTATTTATTTAACTAGAGTGGAGTTATGCATTTTTTAAACAATGGTATTTTATAAACTATTGATTATTCTATTGTATTGATCCTGATCGAGATTTAAAGTTAGTCCAAAGATTGCTGGGGAAGATAAAATAATGATCTAGCTAGAAATATTTTTATCTATTAAATAAGTTGTTACTTTTTTTCTAAATCCATCCGTCAAGCCGGGGTTTCAAAATGCTTAATGCTGTTAATACTGTACAACCCAAATGAGGTGTGATTATTTTAAACAACATTTCTTTAAACATTCAAAATGATCAGAAAGCATCAATTCAACTACCGATTCAGAATCGTCTTTGGCAATTGAAAATTTAAATATGGATGACCAGGTTTTAAATTCTGAAGATGAGACTAACAAGAATCAAATCAAAACTAATAGCGAGAATTTTGAGAATCTGAATGTTTTATTAGATAATCAAGTTGAAGAAGAAACAGAGGAGAAGGAGGTTTCTAGTGAAGACAAAAATAATATTGAAAACGATGAAATAGAAGAAGATAAAAATGAACCCCGGAATGAAGAAGGTGAAAGAAAACGTAAACGAACCAAAATTAGATTAAGTGATCGGTCATAATGGGAATATAATCGCAATAAAAAGAAAATAGAAGAAGGATCATTACATTTTGGAAGAAAAGGTAGTAAGTTCAGTGTTAAAAGAAACAAGAAAAACCCAAAAACAACGGTGCTCATGTCATTCTAAAACTGCAAAGTCCCAGAAAATTCGTTGCTCAAGTTCCAGTGAAGAAGAAAGGCTAGCTATTTTTAAAAAGTTTTAGGCGATAAGCTGGAACGAGAAAACAAGATTTGTTAGCAGCAGAATTATTACCAAAACTGTTAAGAGAGTCAGAAATAGAAAAAATGGAACTGAAACGAAATGAACATGTTCACTAGAATATTTTATGCGCAAAAATCACGCGAAAGTTTATAAAATTATGCCTGGTCATACGCTATGGATGTCAATGAGAACTATTTCAAATTGGGGCTCAGATTCAAACAATATTATTGCACCTCAAGAATAAGAAACGGATAGGGAAATAAACTCTGGAGGTTCCAGCAAATCAAAAGCAGCGCAAGTTTAACCTTCTTCATGTATGTTTTTGAGGAGATAAATTTATCTTTGTTTTCTCCAAAAAAAGATGAATGTGATATTTGTGTCGGATTCAAAACGAAAAATATTGACGATGCAAAATACAATATCCATATTCAAAAAAAAGAGACACCTAAAGAAAAAGAGACCGACAGGATTTCGTTCAATAGAGTATTTACAATAGAGATGCAGTCTGTGCTTCTCTGCCCAAAATTTAATGTGTCAGCATTATATTTCATAACCAAACTTATTATCCACAACTTCACAATTTTTGACATTCAGAGTAAAGTTTATTATTGTTTTCTGTGGCACGAGGGGAAAGGCGAATTTGCCTCCATAATATGCAATTTTTTATTATACGATGTTTTGTCGCCTTTAAATAAAACAGACAAACCCTCTATTGTACTTTTTAGTGATAGCTATAGTGCGCAAATTCGCAATGACACATTATCCAATGCTCTATTAAACTTTGCCATTGAAAACAATATTTGCATCATACAAAAATACCTGGAAAAAGGTCACACTCAGATGGAGTGTGACTCGATGCACTCAACTATTGAGCGCAAATTAAAAGGAAGAGTAATAAACGTTCCTGCGGACTATGTTCAATTGACTAAAACTGCTAGAAAAACTCAAGAACCTTATAAAGTAAACTACTTATGACATGAATATTTTAAGGACTTCTCGCGGTTAAACTATTTTAAGTCAATCCCACCAGGTTTTCGAGTTGGAGATTCAACGGTGCAAGACGTTAGAGCCTTAAAATTTAATAGTAATGGAACTATTGAGTTTTAAACTCGTCATCCTGAAGATTTTAAAGAATTACCTACAAGACAAAATAAAAAAAGAGAAGGTTGAAAATTTGCAGTTTTAAAAAAAAACTATTGAGCAAAATTATCACGCCTTCTATGACAATCTTAGTCATGAATAAATACTTATTTCAATGTTAGAAATAGTATACTGATATGTATGCATAATAATTGTTATTTGTAAATGAAATAGAGTTTTGATTTTAGTATTATTTTAAAATGTTAATTGCACAAGTCCAAAACACTTAAATAATTTATAAATGAAATGTGCATAAGTCCATTTTTTAAAGCATTACCTTAGTTTTTTTAATTTGTTATAGCATATCTTTAAGACTTTATTTTAATGACCTTCACCAAAAAAGAATTCATTACAACACACCTTAGTGCCCTAAATTAGTTTTTTTGTCTCTCGTGAAAAATCTCATATTTTGGACTTATACAGATTTCATGTGAAGCCGGCGATATGGCAGATCATTCATTTGTGTGACTCCACAGTCGTATTACGTTAACGTCATAATGAACAATGGCGTAGAAGAGACTTTTGAAAAATACATGGAGGACTTATACTGTTGTGGACCATGTAACAGTAACTGTGCGATAATTTCAAGCTCCATGCTTTCGATTAGTCCAGATTTAAAGAAGAGACGGGCTACCAGAATTAAGATTACTGGAAAACATATATTGAGCTCCGTCACCAATTAGGTATTCTGTGAGTTTCTTTTTTCCATTCGACACGTTGTAACTATTGCGTATCTGTTACATGGTGACAGACTACGGAATTTTTCTTCTGTTCTGTTCTGTTTTGAAAGATACCTAGCTATTCTTATTTTGAAAAGTAGGCATGTTAGATATGAAAAAAATATATTTTTAAAGTAATTAGCGAAAATGTTGACTCCCAAACAAATCTACTTTGTTAAATTTTACCTTATTAACGAAGTCCTTACATATCTCATGTTCTATATTTCTTGGTTAGGTCTTCTAAGTAATCAATCATTGGTCTACTGTCGCCCACTCCAAGTTTTAGTGTTTAATTAAATAAAGTTTTTGGCTTATATGGTTGTGTATTACCCATTACATACGTACAACGGAACATTACTTATTAAAAAAGCTTTATGTAAAAAACAATGGTTTTGGTTGTGCTTGTGATTGTACCTTTTCTGATACTAAAACTAGGTATCTATATACGTAGTACGCTCGTCTAAAGCCACTTATCTATTATGTCCATGAAACTGGAATTAATAAAATTTAGGGAAACCGAACTAAGGCACATATACGACGTTTTATGGTTCACATAATTGGCTGGGGGGGGGGGGGGTACTTCAGACGGGCGCGTATATAAAATAGAAATGTGCATAAAAGTGGATAAGGATTGCTAAAAAGTAGTTCCATTTTATTTTGATACATAGTGATTACTGATTACTATTAACCGAACCAAATACTTAAAAAAGGCTTAAAGATCTATTATGTCTGTTTACTGTTCTAACCCGTTCAGTTTATTTACCAGAGGGGAGGTAATGTGATAAACAACAGATCTCGAATATATCACGCAGGCGATGTTCAAGAACATTTGGTATGTAGCTGCATTCAGGCGATTGTCAAACTCCACACCTGTAGGATAGAATTATGAATCCTACCATACCTTAATAGAGAATCGTTTCTAGAATCTTTTTGCATATGCTTTTATAGCTTAAGATCCCTTCATCGATTTATAATACAGGATATAAAATTGTTGTTAGAAAATTCTTTCCAAGAGCAACCTAAGTAGATAAACGCTGATCGACATCTTCACGGAGAAGATCTTGTATAATGGTAAGCGTGTAGTTGTCCACTACGTAAAATTTTCGAAACAAAGCTGTGTAAATATGATTAATTCAAACAAAATCCTGTTCCTGAGCTGCATTGGCCGTTGGCACTTCTCCACGCTATTTTAGCTAGGGAAAGGTCAATTTAATCTAATCTGAATTTTGTAAAAACTTGATGATTTAAAAGTTTTCTGTTAGCGAATCGAAGAAAGTGTTTCATATTAACTACTAAAGGGTTGTCGTCGCAAAACACATACACCAAGCCATATACTACTCCTCTTAGTGCAGCTCAGTCATTTCGAAAGATTTTTTTTAGATGATACCAAGCTGGCTTTTACTTGATGGAAATTCATGTTAATACGTAAATGAAACAAATAGTTTCTAATTTCCACAAAATCATTTAACGAATTACAATTGTTTCGACACACAGTGTCTTCTTCAGATTCGATCTTAAACTAACTTACAACGCTACAAAATACTTAACCTATACTAATTGTGGTGGGAGGCTGACAACTAATTATGTGATGAAGAGGGAAGGTCAAACAGTGGCAAACAGTATAAGTCAATTTGATCGTTTCATAACAAACGTGTATTTTTGTTTTTAAAAATTTCTAATGATTCTAAAACGTCTAATGTTTTACCTTTTTCAACATGTAAAATTTCAAAATTTTCATCTAACATGTGATTTTCTAAGTTCAAATGTGACGCATAGTTAGAACTATTATTGTAAGTTTTGTTAATTTTGTAACAGAAGCAGTGCCGTGTTTTACGAAGAACACTGAAATATGATTTTGGTTAGATTACGATATGTTTACGTAAAAGGTTTTAGAATATTCGTGAATGAAATAATTTTCAAATAATTGCGAAACTAACCTTAAATGGTAATGGTAATTTCGTTCGTCTTCTGAGTCGTCGTTTAATGATATTATAATAGGTTCAATGTCATCTTGCAAATATTCCAAACATTGTTCTCGATTTTTATAACATGTTTGACGTAACTTTACCAATGCCCATTGCTCTGTACTTTTTCATAACCTTCATAAATCAATGTTTTAACGTTATTTAGTTTGAAACTTGAATTCTTAGAGGACACGTACCGTCTCACTTCACTCTACACCATTTCTATTGGGTTCAATTCACAGTGATAAGCTGGAAAGTCTTAAGATGTGAACATCGACGCAGTATTGTTCGTCACTGTGATCGCTTTATTTTTCAGCAATGCACTCAATTTTGTAGTCGTCATAAATGTTTTTAAATGCATCAGTAGTTTTTAGAAGCTCATCTTTTAAGCAATCTTCTTCAAAATAAATATCCTTTTTATACAGCTACTCTTGAATTCGACGTTTAACCCAATATAGTTTTCTAGAATGATAAGATGTATTGTCCATTACAATCACATTCTTTTTATTTTTTGGAAGATTCGGTATTAAAATTTCAAAATATTTCTCAAATAGATCTCCGTCCATCTCCTCGTGGTAATCTTCAGCAGTAAGAAAAGTCATGTCAGCACCTTCAACGAATTCATCTTTGTTTCCTGCATACACTAAAACAAATCTTGGTCCTTTTCCGCTCGGAGGTTTTAAACCCGTGTTTTTACAAAAGCCTGTAGTGGATTTTTTGTTGTTGTATATTGCCATACTTGTCCATTGGTAGTTCCCGTATTACCCCCCCCCCCCCGTATTTTGTCCATATAAACGATATTGGCTCCTTGATTCCTCAGTTTTTTTAATTTACCGAAGAAATTGGCGTCTCCAAGCGATTATTTCTTGTTTTCCTATTAATATTGAATTTCTACCCTGCTTGCCATATACAAAACCATGTCGTGCAATAGTCTTCTCAATGTACTTTTAGAAGATTTCGGAAGATGGTCCGTTTTGTTAATTTTTTTTAGTACTACGTCAAGGGTTGGAGGAATGTCTAAAAAAGAACCGTTCACTACTTATCTTATTCTAGAACGAGTTCCTTCATCGTATTTATTCTCACAGTTATTCGAATAACCTGTTCTTTTTTCTCTGATGGGAGTTACGAGTGGACCATTTTTACTTTCTTCTCTATATCGGAATATCGTTCGTTCAGAGCGTCATAGCAGAAACTTTCCGCACTATTTGTGATACACTTTTACCTTTGTTACTGTTGAACAAATAGTTAAACACATTTAACACTATCTGCTTGCATTTGCAATGTAATGCTTCACCCTAAGAGAGGGAGAGAGGAGAGAGGAGAGAAGAGGGAGAGAGGGAGAGAGGGAGAGAGGGAGAGAGGGAGAGAGGGAGAGAGGGAGAGAGGGAGAGAGGGAGAGAGGGAGAGAGGGAGGGAGAGAGGAGAGGAGAGGGAGAGAGGAGAAGAGGAGAGGGAGAGGGAGAGAGAGGGAGAGAGGGAGAGAGGAGAGGGAGAGAGGGAGAGGGAGAGGAGGAGGAGGAGAGGGGAGAGGGAGAAGGAGAGAGAGGGAGAGAGGGAGAGAGGGAAGACAGAAGGAGAAAATGAGTTAAGAAAAAGAGGAGGCAGAGAAGAGAACCAGATAGTAGAGGAGAGAGAGATGTGCACGATCAACCTCTATTACAGAAAACATTCGCTAGTTTAAAAATATACTACTAGATAGCGCCACAAACAAACCCTAATTAGTTCTAGAAATATATCGCTAGGTGTGCGCCACCTCTATTACAGAAAACATTCACAAGCCCCTATAAGACTTATTTGTTTAAATTCTCAATAACGTTTTGTAACTTTAACAGTACTTTTTCTTATTTCGTGTTAATTAATTTTGGGAAAATAATGTAAGTTTGTGAAATCTGGACAAGAATCACAGAATCCTACAATAATCTAAATATATTTTCTTGCCTTCATCCGAACCTGAATAGATTCAACTGATAAGAACATTCTCAAATAACACAGAATTTAATTCAATTCTTAATCTTTCTAATCCTGGGTATACCAACCAGAAAATATCTGATCGTGAATCCTTAGGGTTCAACCTTGGACTTGTTAACTATTTTAATGAAACCGTGAATAAAACCCCGAATTAAAATAATTGATTTTGAAAAATCACTAATTGAACAAAGAATAAAATCCGATAACCACAAATCAAATCGAGAATTAGTTATTTTACTTTGACACGCGAATCAAACCGGAAATACACTGAGTATTAATTGAAAGCCTTGAATTAGAGGAAAAATTTACGTTACCTACAATTAAAAAAAGTGAAATTTAAATTCCAAATACTCATAAAATGCAATTTAGGCTTAACGCCTGGTCTGACTTTTGGAAAATCTGATAATTATTTTCAATATTCCCACTCTCTTGTTACATTACTCTTGAATATTATTTCCTTCAATCATATTTTATAACTACGAAAATTTTTCATAATTGGTATTAGCTACAGCTTTATTCTTAGGTTATTATCAAGCAAGGTATTTGTGATCTGTTGGTCAGAGTTAGGAAATCTACTAAGGCTAGTACTATAATAACCAAAGCGCTTGCTATGCATTTTAGCATATGCTTGACTTAATTTTACCAAATTTAGATATAACCCTTTGTTATAGTTAATTACACTAATTTCAAATTCCAAGGTGTGAATACTTTAACCCTTTTAATTCATGCAAATTTTAAAAGGTATATGTGCGTATGTTATTGCATATAAAATGATAATCGTTTTGTTGGTGTAAATTGAATCTTTGGACGACAGATCCTCCGTTTAAAAACCTTTTTATTGCTATACCATTTACGAACAAAGAATCATTTAAAAACTTTACTGTATCTCTTCTTTCGTGTAATAAAAAAAACTGTTTTTATTAATATAATATTCTTAATTACAACCTTTGAGTAAGTTAATTTATATGTAATCACATTTTTAAATCAGAATTACGTGTACATAATAATTTGCATAATTTTTATGTTTGCAAAGAGAAGACTGTAAAACAAATTAAAAAGGAATTTATAACGGGATATTAACGTTTAAAAAGAAAGTACCTACATGAGCATCAAATTTACTGATAATGGTTGTAAGTAATTGTATGTTTTATTTCGATAATAATGGGTGTTTTAAAAGCTACATTATTTTGGTTTGTACACTTATACTTTATAGACTTACTTTATTCACCTCAAAGTAGAGTTAAAAGTGTTTTATATTATCAATTTAATGGATTATTAAACTGGTTTAGCCTAAATTACTTTTGTAAGAAATATGTATCGGCCGGGTTAAAAACAAGTGGATATATGAATGTTGCAATTTGCGAATTAGTTTCCATGTCAATTATTGTAAAAAAATGTACATGTTATTAGTTATAATTATTTATTAAGTATATTAAGAAGCTAGTGTCATAAGTTGCATTATTATCGCATGAGTCCAAGTTTAGACAGCGAACCGCATTCAGTTGTTCAGTATTTTTTGTGCGTGTTAAACTGACGTTCATCTGTTATTTTTATGAGAAACAGAAGCGCAGCGAAAACAATTTAATTTTCTTAAATTTTAATTCATCCACATATTAGGAACATTATTTTAGGAAACCTTGAATAGTGGAAAAAGACCAAGTGATAATCTAAACGAAAACAATTTATCGTTTAAACGGAAATCGCGCACATGGTGTGTATGTGTGCGTACGCGCGCTGTTGCGCGCGCGCTCGTGTATGTAGCCGCCTATGGTCAACTAATAATCGAAATGAAATTTCTACCAAAAGAAGTTAATAGCGTTGAAAAATTAAATACTCATTTAAAGGAACGAATTAAAAGTATGGTTATTAACTTATTCTATTCTAACCCTAATAGTAAGTAGCGAATCTTCACAGAAAAATACAAAAATTAAATCTTGGCCTCGAGGTAGCGGCTTAAATACTAGTAACATTCTAAACCCCAGAAATAAATCAATTTAATTTAGATAATGCCAAACAGTCCTATGCCCAAGAAATAAGTAATCAGAGTGCAACTAATGGTAAGTCATTGCAAATCAGATCCAAACATGTTTCCAAATTATAAATTCATATATCTAAGGTGATTTTAGGAAACAATAAAGATGACAAATTATATTAAATAAAAATGTAGCAAACAAATAGAGGTACAGTGCACAGAGATAAAAGTTAAATCTAAAGAATACAGAGCCTCAAGCTTAGCATTCCTTTTACCCATAAGGACGAAATTTTATCAAGTGCTTTCTAGCCGACTATATAGCAGTTAAACCGTATTTTGATTATGAAAGATCAAACTTTCGGAAGCACTCGACAATAACATCCCAATCACAGTGTCGTAGGATATCGCGATATATATATATATATATATATATATATATATAATGTCTAATTTTCGTGACTGTTCAAATATAATATATTTGAATATTAGTGGGAAGCAGTCGAGGGTGACTAGTTAATTAAATTTCTTCATTTTTATGCCAAGCTTTCGAAAATGTTTATTTTCTTTATCAAGACTATAAAATAATTTGATTAATATTAGTTCATTAATCAAGGATGAATAATATTTACTAACATGAAATATTATATAAAACTACAAACAAAAGGAAACATTAACTGTATGTAATATATACAAAATGTAGTCAATTATGACAAGACATTCACTAATGGGATTAAAATACATATGGAGTCTAAAATAATATTAACTTAAGGAGGACGAGGAAAAGAATTCATTTATTTTTGTTTCTCTAATAATATATATATATATATATATATATATATATATATATATATATATATATATATATATATATATATATATATATATACAAAGTACTCAAGTCTTTTATATCAGCCTTCTTATTCATTGCTTTGTCACTATAATTAATATAAACCATTTCAAGAAAAAGTCTTTTGTTGAGATTTTTTTCAATTGTTAAGATTTTAGTAATATTATAGTCCATCTGATGATCTTTCGGTATAACATGTTCAGCAAGACTGCAAGAGATTATATTACGCCTGCAATCACTTTTGTGTACGATGGTTCTATCTTTAAGCATTCTACTAGTTTGACCAATGTATGTCTCATTACAATGTTTACAAGGAATATTATAAATTCAATTTGATTTATTATTAATAGATACAGGTGTTTTTAATTTGGAATGAAGTTGAGATATTGCAGGTAAATTAGTTTTAGCTATGTTTAAGTTATTTTCATTTTTAAAAAGATTAATTAATTTGGAAGTTAGTCCTTCTATATACGGTAAAGATTTGAAATATAATATTATAAATAAATTATAATAATGTAACTCAATTAACAATAATTTGCAATAAGTGCAAGATATATCTTAAAAAACATCCAGAAGTTTGCATTGTTAATAGCGACAAAAGTAACGTTACTGTTATGAAATACAAAGATGATTACATCAACAAAACTCAACCACTTCTTGATGATACTAAATATTACAAACAAATTAAAACAGAACCTTCCTGTACATTACAACAAAAAGCTAATAAAATCGTTTCTGAATTAAAAAACAAAAAAATGATTAAAATAAAACTGCAAAAAAACTCACTATTTATAACTCTATAACACCTCGATTTTATAGTTTACCAAAAATTCATAAACCTGTTCTAACTATAAGACCCATTGTTTCTTCTATAGACTCACCAAACAGTAGAATCACAGAATACATAACTAGGATTATAAACCAACGCTTATGAAAATGGCAACCAATATAATATTACAGATTCGTTCAATTTTTACGAATTCATTAACAATTTTCAATTACCATCAAATTATATCTTAATAAGCTTAGATGTTATATCTCTTTTTACAAACTTACCTCTTTCCCTTATAAAGACTTGCATAAACAAAAAATGGAATACTATTAACAACTATTGTAATATCAAAAACACAATGTTTATGAAGATAATTGATTTCATTTTTGATTCCACATGTTTTGTTTTCAGTAATAAATTTTACAAACAAGTATTTGGTACACCTATGGATTCAAACATTTCTCCCATATTATCTACTTACGTACTTGATGAACTACTAAATCATTGTGTAGATAAACTTAATTTTAATATTCCTTTCTTAAAAGAGATATGTAGATGATCTGATTCCTTCTATGCCTGAAAAATATTCAATTCACTGTTGAAAATGTTGAAAAAGAAATTTATAATTCAGCTCCATTTCTAGATATGACACTTATAAGAACCGTAAATAATACTATTATTACTAGATGGTATAGAAAACCAACTAACAGTAACCGTCTTTTAAAATTTCCACTCTCACCATCCAATAAAAATGAAAATTAATCAAATTAACATTTTAAAAATAGAATAAAAAGAATGACGCATACTCCTTTCATTGGTGAATGTCTTGTTGAACTTAATCTTGCAGTCTTGCTGAACATGTTATAGAAAAAGATCATCAGATGGATTTATAATATTACTAAAATCTTAATTGAAAAAAATCTCAACAAGCGACTTTCTTGAAATGGTTTATATTAATTATAGTGACAAAACAATGAATAAGAGGACTGATATAAAAGACTTGAGTAATATGTATGTATGTATGTATGTATATATATATATATATATATATATATATATATATATATATATATATATATATATATAATATACATACATACATACATACATACATACATACATATTACTCAAGTCTTTTATTATATATATATATATATATATATATATATATATATATATATATATATATATATATATATATATATATATATAAAAAAGAAACAAAAGAAATTAATTTTTTACCTCGTCCTCCTTAAGTTAATATGATTTTAGGCTCCATATGTCTTCTACACACCGTTTTAGTACTTTTTAAAATTAATCCCATTAGTGAATGTCTTGTCATAATTGGCAATTTTGTCACTACATTTTACATATATTACGTACATTTAATGTTTCTTTTTGATTCTAGTTTTATATAACATTTCAAGTTAGTAAGTATTATTCATCTTTAATTAAAGAAATAATATTAATCTGATTGTTTTATAATAAAATACTTATCTTTTTTGGGATTTTTTAATGGTGTACTTTAAATTATACAATCTAAACGTTTCGATAACACTTACAGTTATCTTCGTCAGTAGTAATGTTAGTTAAAAATTGTTAAAGATGTAGTAAACAATTTTGTCAAATTTGAAAAATTCAAACATAAACATAAGCCTGCTATTAATATAACAGTTTGAGAAACGTATAAGCCAACTATAAAATTGTAGTAAAGAATAACTAGGTCATGTTTTATAGTTACTCTTGATAAAGAAAATAAACATTTTCGAAAGCTTGGAATGAAAACGAAAAAATTTAGTTAACTAGTCACCTTCGACTGCTTCCCACTAATTTATAATATATATATATATATATATATATATATATATATATATATATATATATATATATATATATATATATATAAATCTACATAGAATACTAACCCATAGATGAATTAGCACTAATTATGTGTTATTATTTGCGTTGGCGAACATTGGAAGTCTGATAAACAGCTATCGTGCTATCAAATTAGAGGATTCCAGTGGACCTCAAGTTTTTGTTGAACATAAGTTTCTCATCGAGGTTCTGCTATTTTTGGTTTTACGCAATTCAAGTTTAAATCACATAAACGTGTTACTTCATTATCAGTTGGTTATGTTTTCGAATGTTTTGCCGTGGAATGTTTGACATATAGTACAAAGGTTTTGATTATTATTGGTTATTATTAAATGTGATGCAAAGTACATGGCCCCTACAATGCACCAAAGAAAGCTTACAAAATGTTTATAATTAATGCAAGAAATAACCATTACAGAATTTTATATCCTAGACCAATAAGCTTATTAACATCCTTCTGTAAATATTCGGTAATGTGTAGGAGATTAAGGAACTGTATGGTAGTATGGAAGTTTGATCAGTGGTATACCACGCGCTTACACAAAGGAAAAGTCAACTCGTATGGCCATTTTTGATTTAAGAAATACCACTAGGAACAGCTCTAGATTAACGAAGGCGTATGGCACATTGAATTACGATATTGTGATCAATAAATTGGACACCTACTATTTGTAATTTACAATAATGATTTACCTCTTGCGCAGGATAAATCATGGCAAAAAAAAGTATCCATATGCCAACAATATGACCATACTAGTATCTGCCAAAACATGTGGTGAAGCTATTTGCAAAATTGAGTAGGCATTGTATAAATTCAAAAGTTGATCCACTGTGAACAAATTAGTGTTGAATAAAAACAAAACCAATTACACGACATTTAAAAGGCAAGATGTGGTAACCCAACCCACTATAAATGTTAATAATGAGCAGTACGATTTGGTGAACAGGTGCAAGTGTTTGGTATAGTTATAAATAGTGGACTAAACTGGAAAGACAATATTAATAATGTTATGACTAAGCTAAGCAGTGTACATTATACTTTTAGGAAAACTAAAAAACGTGTAGGTTTAAAAACTATCAAAACGTTTTATAACCGCAATGTGCAATCTCTATTAAAATGTGGTGCAGTACTTTGGAGGTCTATATTTCACCAAAACATAGATACAACTTTAATAAATAACTTTTTATCAAATTTTGTTTGGATAAAACGCTCACGGAAGTTTATATCTGTATTTAATCTACATACCTATGAATGGCGGCTGCATTACTTTTTGAAGCATGTGGATGCATATTAGAGCTGTCAAAACAGCAAGTAAGGAACGCAATATTTGTAACTAGGTTTAAATATTTCATTCGTGTCCATTTAAAATGTTAAATAATATAAATCGCATTCATGCTTGAAGTAACCTATTACGCTGTATGCCTATCGTAACAATTACCATCAAAATAACGAATACTTTGAGCTGCATAATTAATCAGTGAATTACACACATTGTACACTTATCTGTTGTTCATTTTATTTAGAAAAATATGACACGTATCAAACAGGCATTAGATTAAATGACAGTAAAAATTTGAATGGCCTAGCTAACCCACTGGGTATGTTTTGAGTACTAGTATAAACCTTAGTGGCGTTTGTACAAATCGTCTTCGCCGAATTTGGCGTAATCGATGTATTAAATGCGGGTAAAAGTGCTTTAAAACAAGGCGTGAGCACTTATAAGAGACGGAGAAATGAGTGAACTTACTTTACTCGCTACGGTTACGTATTTCTTCAATCATTTTCATTGTAACTGAAACGGTAAGCTCCAAAACAAAAATTATATGCGCTTCCTCTTAAACAATATTTTAATTAAACAGGTACTCTGTGTGCTGATTTAACTCAAATACTAGACAATTAATCAAAACCCCCCATTACCCTACTCTGCATATTTACTCTCCATGCTTATTCGTGATCTAAGCTTTCCATAATACACCCCTGCACATAAGTTTGTATTTGTTCAGCACCATACATCTAATGGTTGTATCTGTTCATCCACAACACACAATAATGAAAACAAATCCAATATAATATGTGTCTATTACTTTGAAATAATAATAATATAAATGTCCAAAGAGTGTATAAATCCCAACGACGAAAGTGGAAATTGAACCTATAATGTTATTAAAATTTAATTAAAGTTCACCCTTTGAATTCGCAAAAGCGCTTTCGACAAAGGCCACAAACGAATTTTTACCTACATGTTAATCGAAATTTACAAAGGTAATACAAGTCGTCGTCTGCTGGACACTAAATTTTATGCAAAATTAATGATGTGGCCGATAATGTATTTACGCTTATAAATATCGAACAATCGTTAAGAATAAATTAGCGTCAAAACGCACAGCTTAAACTTTTATACTTTAAGGCATCAACCTGTCGCTTCAATTGTAAAATGAAAACTAACAAGAAACTAAACAACGTGTTCTAAACAGTCAGTAGAATTTCACACACAACAGTTTTTGTATACAGAATTTCACGTCATGAGTTACCTATCGCCTGTACATTTTAATAATTAATCGTTGTTGCGATAAATAACCACAAGGTTGTTACTCACTCACTAACCCCCCACCCACCCACACAACTCACCCCACCATACACCCACCCATCTACCCACTCACTTACTCACTCACTCACTCACTCACTTACTCACTCACTCACACACACTCACTCATCTCACTCACCTCACCCCTCACCTCCTCACCACTCACTCACCACTCACTCACCACTCACCACTCACTCACTCACTCACCCCACTCACTCACTCACTCACTCACTCACCCCTCACTCCCCTCACTCACTCCCACTCACTCACTCACCTCCACCCACTCACTCACCCCCTCACTCACCACCTCACCTCACTCACTCACTCCCACTCACTCCCACTCACTCCCACCTCCTCACTCACTCACTCACTCACTCACTCACCACTCACTCCTCACTCACCACTCACTCACTCACTCACACCACTACACTCCTACCCACTCACCATCACTCACCACCACCACTCACTCACTCATCCACCACTCACTCACTCACCACCACTCTACCACTCACTCACTCACTTCACTACACTCACCACCTACATCACTCACACTCACCACTCACACACCACCACCACCACCACCACCACACTCACCACCACCATACACCACACCCACTCACACCACTCACTCACTCACTCACTCACCACCACTCACTCACTCACTCACCCTCACCACCACCACTCACTCACTCACTCACTCACCACCCCACTCACTCACTCCTCACTCACCACTACTCACTCACCACCACTACACTCACTCACTCACCTCACTCACCCACCACCACCACCACTCACTCACCACCACTCACCACACTCACCACTCACCACCACCACCACCACCACCACTCACCACCACTCACTCACCACCCACCACCTCACTCACCACTCACTCACCACTCACTCACCACCCACCACTCACCTCACCACTCACCACCACCACTCACCACTCACTCCACCACCACCACTCACCACCACCACCACTCACCACCACCACTCCTCACTCACTCACTCACTCACTCACCACCACCACTCACTCACTCACTCACTCACTCACCACTCACTCACCACTCACCACCACTCACCACCACCACCACTCACCCCACCACTCACCACTCACTCACCACTCACTCACTCACTCCACTCACTCACCACCACTCACTCACTCCCACTCACCACTCACCCACTCACCCACCCTCACTCACTCACCACTCACTCACTCACTCACTCACTCACTCACTCACTCACTCACTCACTCACTCACTCACTCACTCACTCACTCCCACTCCTCCACCACTCACTCACTCACCACTCACTCCACTCCACTCACTCACCCTCACTCACTCACTCACCACTCCCCTCACTCACTCACTCACCCTCACTCACTCACCACCACTCACTCACTCACTCACTCCTCACCACCACTCACTCACCACTCACCCTCACTCACCACTCACCACTCACCACCACTCACCACCACTCACTCACTCACTCACCACCACTCACTCACCACTCACTCACTCACTCCCACTCCCTCACCACCTCACCACTCCCACCACCCCTCACCCTCACTCACTCACTCACTCCTCACCACTCACCCTCACTCACCACTCACCCTCCTCACTCACCCTCACTCCTCCCACTCACCTCACTCCCTCACTCCTCACCCTCACTCCACCACCCCACTCACCCCTCACCCACTCACCCACTCACTCACTCACTCACTCATACACTCACTCACTCACTCACTACCTCACCACCACTCACTCACTCACCACTCACTCACTCACTCCCACTCACTCACTCACTCCCACTCACTCACTCACTCCCACCACCACTCCACCCCCCCCCACTAACAACCCATCACACCCCACACATCACTCACCCACCCATCCAACCAACTTACCCCACCACCTATCCACCCATCCACCCACTCACTCATTCAACCAACCACACACCCACACCATCCAACCAACCAATCAACTCACTCACTCTCTCACTAACTCATTCAAACATTTATCCACCCACCCACTTTCAATGGATTTACGGGATATCTCGGTTATGCACGACACTATCATGTGGTTTTTGCATTACTACGCTACATTTTGTCATACCAGACGTTTTTGCGTTTTAACGAAAAATATTTGAATCGGACCTATTCGTTAAAATATTTATCTTGCTTTGCTTTTTTAATGGTGTATTTTGTATTTATATTTTACATCAACCTATTCGTTTCGATAACAGTTAGAGTTGTGATCCTCAGTAGCGGTAATTCTTTAAGATGTTTATGAAATCTCAAAGATATGAAAACGCAAACATAAAGCCAACTATGGAATCTAATTGTAGTAATTTAATTCACAATGGTCCAACCATTCGTTCACTGAAACTTCTCCTTCAGAGGGTCTTAAAACACGGTAATCTATCAAAATTTTTAAATCAATTTTCAGACAATTGTATAACATATACTCTATGTTGTCGGAACAAAAACAAACTTTTTCACTTTGCCTATTAATATTTATTAAGGCATATAACGGTTACTATGATCGTAAGTAACGACTATATAAGTATAATCATTAAATAAGGTTTTTTTATGTAACATATCTATACAAATTTTCTTTTAATATTTGTGGTCCTGAACAGGTTAAGTAATGATTCTGAATATCAGCTAAAATCAACTAAAATCAAGTATTTGGTTTATCGCTGTAAAATATTCTGTTTGAATGTGATTAATAAATATATAAGGGTTAAGTTTCACGTTATCTACTTCACAGTAAGTGAATATCATGAATATATAATTGATATGTGTAAAAATAAAGCATCAAGGAACGTTGTTTGTACATTAGAATTGAAATTAATTATGCACGATTTATGCTACTTACTGATCACATACCTTCCTTTGGTAGAAATCATTTAATAACATGTAAGTGAAAGTAGGTACTAGACAGTAAATGAATTAATCATTGATAGTAACAAATATATAGTTCATGTAAGAGATATATTTTCAAACGTTATTATAATAAATGCATTTTATTATGTTAATTTAATTAAAAAAAAAACTTTATTATCGACAAAAATATTCTTGATTAGTAACCAAAATACTTTAATTATTTTGTAATTAGAAGGTTGTAACATAAAACAAATAAGAAGTTTAGACATTTAAATAACAAATTTGCACACATCTCTTTTAGTTATTGGATTTTCCGATAAATATTTTTATAAGTTTTCCCAAAAAATTTTTCCGAAACGAACTACACAAATAGACGTTTAATAAATTATCAGTAGCCATAACACTGAACGTCAAATTAATTCGTTTCATATTTTAGACAGTAGAATATAGAATCACAAGGTTTAAATAGAAACATAATTATTTTCATAATGGTGCTAATGCTTACTCCGATCCACTTTCAACGGATTTACGGGGTATCTCGGTTACGCACGATACTAGCATGTGGTTTTTGCATTACTATGCTACATTTTGTCATACCTGACGTTTTGCGTTTTAGCGAAAAATTTAGTTGGTATCGGTAGATTTTAATAGCATCATTAGCTTTGCATGCATGCCATTTTCTATGAGAAATGAACTAAACGTATGTTCTTTAAATGAAACGACACTGACAATACAATGAAAGCTCACACGCGCACGCTCGCGCACACGGGCACGCACTTCCGGAGAGGAGCACACGCGCATTCGCTCTATCGCGCGCACACACACAAATATACAGATACACAAGACGTGCATACAAGAATACGCGCTGATGCGTAAGCTCGCAGAAGCGCAGACACACCGACTCGTAGATGCGCAGGCACGCACACAACCACACGTCCACATACACACGTACGCACGCACACAAGGCCGCACACACAAGTTTAAAGTGGTCTAGATGCACTAAAACGATTAGTTACGTACGTCTCTTATCATACATTCACAGGGGAAGACAAATATAAATTTATTTAGTTTTGCATAAGGACAGACACACAGACACACAGACACACAGACACACAGACACACAGACACACAGACACACAGACACACAGACACACAGACACACAGACACACAGACACACAGACACACAGACACACAGACACACAGACACACAGACACACAGACACACAGACACACAGACACACAGACACACATACACACAGACACACAGACACACAGACACACAGACACACAGACACACAGACACACAGACACACGGACACACGGACACACGGACACACGGACACACGGACACACGGACACACGGACACACAGACACACAGACACACAGACACACAGACACACAGACACACAGACACACAGACACACAGGCACACAGGCACACAGACACACAGACACGCAGACACGCAGACACGCAGTCACGCAGACACACAGACACACAGACACACAGACACACAGACACACAGACACACAGACACACAGACACACAGACACAGACACACAGACACACACACACACACACACACACACACACACACACACACACACACACACACACAGACACACGACACACAGACACACAGACACACAGACACACAGACACACAGACACACAGACACACAGACACACAGACACACAGACACACAGACACACAGACACACAGACACACAGACACACAGACACACAGACACAGAGACAGAGACACACAGACACACAGACACACAGACACACAGACACACAGACACACAGACACACAGACACACAGACACAGACACACAGATACACAGACACACAGACACACGACACGACAGACACGCAGACACCAGACACACAGACACCAGACACACAGACACACAGACACACAGACACACAGACACACAGACACACAGAGACACAGACACACAGACACACAGACACACAGACACACAGACACAGACACACAAACACACAGACACAGACACACAGACACAGACACACAGATACACAGACACACAGACACACAGACACGCAGACACGCAGACACGCAGACACGCAGACACGCAGACACGCAGACACACAGACACACAGACACACAGACACACAGACACACAGAGACACAGACACACAGACACACAGACACACAGACACACAGACACACAGACACACAGACACACAGACACACAGACACACAGATACACAGACACACAGACACACACAGATACACAGACACACAGACACACAGACACGCAGACACAGACACGCTGACACCAGACACACAGACACACAGACACATAGACACACAGACACACAGACACAAGACACAGACACACAGACACTCAGACACACAGACACACAGACACACAGACACACAGACACACAGACACAGACACACAGACACACAGACACACAGACACACAGACACACAGACACACAGACACACAGACACACAGACACACAGACACACAGACACACAGACACAGACACACAGACACACAGACACACAGACACAGACACACAGACACACAGACACACAGACATACAGATACACGGACACACGGACACACGGACACACGGACACACGGACACACGGACACAGATACACAGAAACACAGACACACAGAAACACAGACACACAGAGACACAGACACACAGACACACAGACACACAGACACGCAGACACACAGACACACAGACACACAGACACACAGACACACAGACACACAGACACACAGACACACAGACACACAGACACACAGACACACACACACACAGACACAGACACACAGGCACACAGGCACACAGACACACAGAGGGACAGACACACAGACACACAGACACACAGACACACAGACACACAGACACATAGACACGCAGACATGCAGACACGCAGAAACGCAGACACGCAGACACGCAGACACGCAGACACGCAGACACGCAGACACGCAGACACGCAGACACGCAGACACGCAGACACGCAGACACGCAGACACGCAGACACGCAGACACGCAGACACGCAGATACGCAGACACGCAGACACGCAGACACACAGACACACCGAAACACAGACACACAGGTACACACACTCGCAGACCGAAACGAAATGACACACAGATAACCAGACTCACAGACAGAGGCACGCAGAGACGCGCACAGCCCCATACGCACACGCACACGCACGCACGCATATTAAGGATGCACACACACACAATGCACTAAAACAATCGTATACGTACGTCTGTTGTAATAAAAAAATTCACAAAAAAGAGGAATGTTATTTTAAATTTTAAATGTTAATTTTGCGTTAAGGAAGTTTATTTTATACTGTGGGAAATAGGATTTGAGAAAAACTGCTTGAAATTACCGTAGTTTAGTTTAAAATTTCCCAAATAAAAAATTGAAAAAATTAATATTCTTTTTCAGTATTCGTGTATCATAAACCATCCAAAACAAACCCAAAAGCGTGCATAATCGGGTCTTTATCGCACGCCGTGCGCATAAAGGTTCCTAGGTGACCGCTTCAATAAATAGGATTAGATTATGTCAGATTTTATTGTGAATTGTTACATTAATCAAATTGTTTACAACTTTACCTCAAAACAAGTAACAGCAGCTAATTTTCCAATTTCCGTCGACATTTTCAATACGTACAACAATGACGTTTAATAATGAAATGAAATGTCAAATAACATTTACCTACCCACTCGATAAAATGCATAGAAATTATTAATTCGATTTTTTTGAATTAAAATGATTGTAAATAGTTATTACTACTATTACTATTATAGTTACGCATTCATGCTAAAAAATATCGTATGACAATGCATAATCGCCTTTAAAGCATTCGCAACGTTAAGGCCACTCCGCTGCCCACGCTTTAAAGGCTCGTTTGCATTAGTGTGACTATATACTATTTTATCTGTAAATTTATAAATTACTTATTTTTCTATAATTTGTACTTTAAAAATTTTAGTCAAAAAATTTAGCATTAGAAAACGGCATTTAATAATGTAAAAATATAAGAAAAGTGAGAAGGCTGCATATTTCATATATGTTTTTATTTTATCCAGTTTTATCTCAGAGAGCTATTAAATATATTTAGTCCATTTTATGTTTACTGTGGTATTTTCTTGTGTGTTATTTTTTAAGTTTTATTAAATTACGGTAAACCTTGCAGTTTATTATTCAACTGTACTAGCTAAAACTTTTTAAAAGCTATATATGAATAGTACCGTTGAACTTATTATTTCATTTTTGTTAGAACTGTAATTATACCCTTTAAAGTTGCGGACTTCATTTAAATTCAATATACCTAGTATTTACTCTGCAAGCTTCTTTTCAATGTAGCATTTATTTTTGAAGTCAAACGTTAATGATTTTATTACTCTTTTACTCCATTTAACACTATCTACATTATTTATTACCCTATCTAAAAACATAAATAACTATTATTCTAGCTAGATTAATTCTATCACAACTTTTATTTAAAATAACTTTAGGTAAAATTTAAAAATATGGTAAATATTTCTATAAAACTGGTTTTTGATACTAGCCAACTTCCCATTTATTTTGTTGGATTTTCGTAAGATAACAATTCTGCTAGATTCCTGTTCTACCACACTGACTCTTATGATTTGTGTTTAATACCTTTCGTAGTTTCTTAGAAACCATGTAACTAGTAGACCGGCTGGTTATTAAATGAAACCTAATTATAAAGTTTTGTATTGATTCACCTATTAGTTTGTTAGAAAACTTCTAAAATAAGTTCACAGATACACACACGCGTACACAGGCATACAAGCACTCACTCATGCACGCACATGTGCAGGTGCAGGTTTGCATAACTCAGACACACAAATTTCGAAAACGCCTAACATTATAGTTATACAGGGTGGCCAACTAGTGCGACAAAGGTCAATATCTCCTGTACCACCAAAGATAGTGAAAAAAAAAATTTCAAGAATTATTAATGGTTAAGAAATTCATCTTCTAAAATTATTTTTGAGTATACAATGTACCCCAAGAAGGCGACGCTGTAAAAATTTTATATTTTTTAAATGGGACACCCACATATTTTTACATATTTTAATTCACCCTAAAATTCTATATTTAGCACCGAAATTTGCATAGCATATTTTTGCAACGTTGCCAATTAAATTGAACAATTCCTTAAATTTGTGAAAAAACGTGGCTTAATGAAATTTGTAATATTTTTTAACTTATAATAACTGGAAACAAAACGGAAACGGAAAGAGGAATGATGACAGAAGTCCTCTAAGATAACACATATTAATGTTTTTCTACAGAGTATTTTAATATGGTCATGCCAATATTGCGAACTTTAAACCTAATTTTCGAAAGTTTTTTTTTCAATTTCTAATGTAACTCTAGCAAAAAACTGAATGTTTTTCACCATTGTCGTTTTTCTAGTCACAAAATATTTGTCACCTATGACATAAAATAAAATAAAAATATTATCATCTTAAATAAAACGTCAGTTTGGTATTTGTTCTATTGTATTAACAATTGTGTGATAATTAAAGTGATTTAGTGCGTCGTTTCTTCAAAAATTATTAAAAATGAATTTTTGAAATGCCGAATTGGTGGATATGGTTTTTGTACTAGGAGCTAGCGACATAAACTACTTGTTAGCGATGAGGATATATTACGAGAGATATCCGAACCGACGACAACTAAAAGTGTAGTTTATCAGAAAAATGAAAAAACAAAATGTGTTTTAACCGAAGAAAATCAATTAAATGTGCTTTTAACAGTAACTGAAAATCCACACATTGGCCAAAGAGATATTCCTAATCAATTAGATATTAGACGATCATCGATTCAGAATATACTGACAGCAAACAAAATGGATCCTTATCATGTTCAGTTATTGGAAGAATTAAATGAAGAAGACTGTCAGAGACGAATGAATTTTTGTGCATGGGTGCAGCAAAAAGTGAGTGAACAACCAAGTTTTGCACATTTAATATTCTTTTGTGATGAAGCAACATTTCACAAAAATGGAAACGTGAATAGGCATAATTTTCATTATTATGCTACAAGCAATCCCCATTTCATAAGAACCCATTCACAAAACAGATGGTCTTTAAATGTTTGGGGAGGGGTTGTAGGAGACTACGTTATTAGACCGTATTTTTTTGAGGGAACACTAACTGGACAAGTATATTTGGATTTCTTACAATATAATTTACCGCGATTAATGGTTCAGGTACCAAATGAAATTCGTGGGCATCTTTGGTTCGTGCATGATGGAGCTCCTGTGCATTATACAGGGTCTATTACTAACTTTTTAAATGAAACATATGGGTAGCAATGGATTGAAAGAGGAGCACCAGTACCATAGCCTGCTAGATCACCAGATGTAACAAAAATGTGTTTCAGTATATGGGGATTTATGAAAGATCGGGTATATAAAATACCCCCGACTACGAGAGATGATATTACAATTTGTATTAGGAACTGTCTTAAAACTGTTACTCGGGAAATGTGTAGAAACATCACTTATACTTTTGAAAAACGTGTTGAACTGTGTATTCAAGTAAACTAAGTGAACTAATAATTATGTAATAATTTACTTTAAGAATTGTCCACAAGCTGGAATCGCTATAATATCGGATCATCATTAGAAAAAGTAACTAAGTTGGCTTTGGATTTATGTTGAAAGAAGACAGACACATCGAAAAAAGTTTGTGTATTGTTATTTCATTTGAACTTTGACAGAACTGAAATGTAACATGACAGCCGACATTTTCTAATGAACACCCGATGTTTTTGTGGCATATCTTCCACTATAAATACATTGTTTTCATGTTTATATTGATGGTAATTAATAAACAAAGTACCAAACTGACGTTTTCTTTAAAATGATAATATTTTGTTTTTATTTTATGTCATAGGTGACTAGAAAAACGACAATGGTGAAAAACATTCAGTTTTTTGTTAGAGTTGAAATAAAAATTGAAATGCCACCAAAGTTAGTAAAGATAGACATAGGAACACCTTTACAAAAGTTAAAGAGAATTAAATCTCCTACAAACCCAAGTAATAATATACAGGGGGTTCCGTTTAAAAACTTTCGAAAATTAGGTTTAAAGTTCGCAATGCTGGCATGACCATATAAAACACCCTGTAGAAAAACATTAATCTGTGTTATCCTAGGGAACTTCTGTCATCGTTCCTCTTTCCGTTTCCATTATGTTTCAAGTTATTATAAGTTAAAACGTATTACAAATTTCATTGACCCATGTTTTTTCACAAATTTAAGGAATTTTTTAATTTAATTGGCACCGTTGCAAAAATGTGCTATACAAATTTCAGTGCTAAATACAGAACTTTAGGGTGAAAAAAATATGTAAAAATCTACCGGGTGTCCCGTTTAAAAAATATAAAATTTTTACCACGCCACCTTTTTGGAGTACCCTGTATACTCGAAAATTATTCTAGAAAATGAGTCTCTTAATCCTTAATACCTCCTGAAAATGTTTTTCGCTATTTTGATGGTACAGTAGATATTGACCTTTGTCGCAGTATTTGGTCACCCTGTATAAGTTCGACACGTTTGGAAAGCAAAAAACTATTCGAACATTATCAGAACAACAAAATGAAATCTTGATTCCACATTTCATATAACGCATTGGAAAGTAAATCTTTATAAAGTTCATTTGTTTAACTTATCCCGATGACATCATGTATGCATTAAATCACGAGATGACCGTCGTCTGTACTTTAAAACAAAAATATGAGCACTGATACCAACCTTTCCACAGAACAACTTTCCTTAATTTGCTTATACGTTGATTGAGGTTACGTACGCTCGCCGGTTGGTTTGTTTCTTCGTTTATTCATTCCTTCTTGAGTTAATATTGTAAAAGATCGGTTCTTTTCAGAACCACATTACTTTCTAGTGTTCATTTAAGGTAAAGATTAATTCGTTTTACAGAAAGAGATAACATTTATGTTTTCATTTGTAGCACATCAACATGCCTCGTAGGTCAATTACCGTAGACGAATTGATCCATAACTTAGTCGAATACTTTAATAAAGAAAAACAGAACAACGGGCCCTTATCACCATTAATAGCAGTGCATGCAAGGGTTAGCGATGCTTTGAAAATTGACACGAAAACTATTTCTAATGCTTTACGACGACGTCAAAATCAAGAAGAAAACGAGGAAAATGAACCTCAACGAAAAAGTCTAAAAACAAAAGACATGGATCAACGACAAAAAAACTTAATTTGTTGTTAACGTTATCCTTGTTAGTTACTTGAGTTAATGAGAGCCATACAAAACGACACTCTTGGAATAATACGTTAGCTAATAGTGTACATTGTATTCAATATGTAGAAAAGGATAGTCATACACAAGTGCGCGTTTGATTCATCGATCAACCGGGATAAGTTAAACGAATGTCCTATAGTCTTAAAGATTTCATGAAAGATGGTTATTAAATCATTATTGAATTTTGTATAATTTTATATGATTAATACTTTCGTAATGAATGACTTTGAATGGTTTATTTTATAAAATATGATTACGCTTGGTTTATAACACGATCAAGACATTATTGCAATCGCTAAATACTGTAAGGTGAAATATCTACTAATACTACGCATTTTTACGTTCTATGGATTATTCAGCCAGTGATGTGTATGTGTAAGCTAACCTGTTTAATATTTAATTAAATACATTTAAAATCCATGTACAGTTATTCACTTTCACATTTAAATTTTAAAGTGGATTGTATACAGTCATAAGAAAAACTAAACTTTTCCGTTGAGCTTTGCTATGTTATATTTGATGAATAAGTAATTATCTATCGTTCATTAAAATTATCAAAAAAATAAATATAAGTGCAAAATTATAAAATCTAAACAAACGTTATCATTAAACATTTTTTATAAAGATCTGCTTGTAATCAATTAATCAATTTTTAATAGATCAGAGCTCGAAGCAATTATAATATAAAAATTTACCTTATAACCTCGATGTTATGCATTAATTGATTAAAAACGATTGATAACTTCAGATTTAAGGTACTGTTATTTTTAATATAAAGCCTGGTTAAGACAATAGCAATGCAAAGTATAAGAAGCAAATCCATCTGCAATGTAGCAATGAATAATGAAGTCATGGCGTTAACAAAAGTTAAAATTTAGCATTACGCTAACCTAACTCCGTTTATTGTTTATTGTTTTTTATTTCATGTAGTATATCTCTGTTCAATACATATCCGGCCAATTTCCTTGTGCGTAAATAAATGAGCGTGGGTTCATGCGAGTGTGTAATAGTTATTTACGATTTAAGTATCGTAATATGAAATTACGATACGAATATCGTGCAACGTTTTACCTACTATCAGTTTTAATTATATAGAGAAGTAAGTAATTCAATCAACGAAATGTATTAAGCATGGTATTATCCATGCAGGCGTATTATATAATATTGTCATTGTAAAGTTTAGTCAAACTCAGATTGTCAATATTATTTCTATAGACAGTTTTGAAAATGCAAGGATTCCATTATTAGTGTTTATAATAACTATTTTAATAAATTTTGTTAGAGTTTATTTTAGTAATTATTTTATTCTCACTTTTGCTTTACCGCAATAGTGCGCATGCTTGTATTTTTTTTGCCTAATAGAAGATATCAGTCGACGGCCAATCGCCAATGTGTGAGGAAGTATTATATAACATTATTGGATATTTGATTTTGACAAACAAAACGCTACTGCGTTAAAATGTTTGGGTAAAACTTGGAGATTTCCAGATCGAAGCAAGATTTGACAAGCCTTCAGGCTAAAGTAATAGGCACCGCGTGATAAAGGAAAGCACAAAGTCTAAAAGTCAGCTACTAAGTGGAGCGTGATACACGTTATGGTTGGTCCTCAATTTTGACTGAGAATTTGGACTTTAGAATAATCTTTGTGAAATTCCTGCCATATTCGTCAGCGATTGAGTAGAAGTAACAGTTTGATCGATCGATTAATTATCGAATATTAAATTTTTTCATATGACGCGTAATTTAGCGGCAAAAAAAATTCCTAAGGTAGAATTTAAGTGTTTGTTCAATTTTTTTCATTACCTGAATAACGATTAATTTTATAAGAAAAGTGTATACGTATTTTTTAAAGAAAATTTAGTTTTACGTAAATTTTCTTTATAAAATTTTTTAATGTAAAGCGAGATAAATCTAAAAATTGACTAAATATGATTGAAAATGCTGAAGCTGTATTATTATCTGTATAGAAACGGGCGGTTTTGGAATTTTTTTTACGTTAACATGTATACCAATTTTCAGAAGTCAAAGCAGTTGCGTCATAACTAACTTCATTTCATTACCACTTTTAGAACCCGCCTATTGTGCACGAGAGGAAGCAGATAGAACTGATTTAGGTTGGCGATTCTGCCCGGTGTTGTCAAGTATTTTTATATTAAACATTTGACATAACATAACTTAAATCTTATTATCTGATAAAATAAACATAACCCCTGAAGCTGAGGTTTGACAGTTGCCAAACTGTTATTTTTCACAATCTGGCAACATCGGCGTCCTCTGACAGTATTAATAGTAGTAACGAAACTGCTCTGAGTCGTGAAAATTACTATATTATATTTATGTCTATGAATCTCTATCTGACATGAAGTTTTAAACGTCATTCTGACATATATTATTGTTTTTATTTTTTTAATGTTGCCTGTTTTCGTTATAACCATACAAAAAAGAGGTTGCATAGTTGTAAAATTGAAATTAAAATTATTTCATTTCTTTTAATTTAAGTAAGCATCTAGATGTCTATAACCTGTGTCTGTCATGAAGTTTTAAAGGTCTGTTTGTACTTTCGTAATGAACTTCTTACAAAAGAGGTTGCATAATTATACCCTTAAACATGTTATTAAAATTATTTCATTTCTTTTAATTTCCATTTTGTGGATTGTAAGGTCGTATGGTGTTCCACATATTTTATCAAATATTTCTTAAACATATTTTAAAGACATAAAAACACCTAGATATAGATCTTAAATATATCGATTAATTATGTTCTATGTTGTAATTTGGTGGCAAAAAACTTCTAATGTGGAAATTGTTCAAATTTTTTTAATATTGGAGTAACGATTAATTTTATAAGAAAGTGAAGACATTTTTTAAGACAATTTAATTTCACATAACTTTTCTTTATTTTAATATGAAGCCAAGATGCATTAAATATTAATTGGATAAGATTGAAAATACTTAAATTGTATTATCGATATTTTTATAGAAGCGGACGGCTTCGGAATTTTTTAAATCTGGATATACATTAACCTTTATCTGACATAAAATTTCAAACGTACAGCTGTCATAGATTGTTGTTTTTGTTTTTACCATGTTGCCTATTTTTGTTATGAACATATTAATAAAGAGGTTTAATTACCTTAAAAAGATTATTATTAAAATTGTTTCATTTCTTTCAATTTTCTCTTTGTACGTTGGAAGGCCGTATATTATTTCACCCTAGATATTTTCTATGAATTTTGTAAAACAAGAGCATAAGTATATTTCTTACAGGCATGGGGATAAAGGATTTGTGCGCATGGTCTGGGGCCTCGACCTCTCGCTTGTTTGTTATTTTTGCAGTGTATATGGTACAAATTTAAAATTAGGTTCTTTTATTGATCACTGCACATTTGTATGGGAGAATTAACATTTTTATTGTAAATTACGATCGAGTACTATGACCAAGTCATAGGGGGTGTCTCTAAAAGATTTGTACAAAATATTAGGACAAATTCCTGAGAGTAAAGTATGAGGATCTAGCACAATTTACCTTAGTCTAGAAGTTGATAGTTTCCGAAATACAGGGTGTCGAAGTTATTTTTTTGAACTCTTTTTTTAAATATCTACCTTAATAATAACATGATTTGCATGAAATTTGGTACCTTGAGGTTTTCTATGATGAGAAATCCAGATTTGATCATAGTTTTGATGTGTCTTCCAGCAGCCCTTTGTCTACATTTAAACGTCCCTAACTTTTTTCTGCCTCGGTATACCTACCAAATTTCTAGTCGGAAATTATTATTCCCTGATATGTTTTCTTCAAAAAAGGTATACTTTGTAGATGTTGCTTCGAGCAATCGTTTCTGTGATAATCGAATATAAATGGTTCATTGCATACTAAAATAAGAAGTTTGGAGCGTGTTTAACGATTAACCGGCTAACAACAACAGAACTTTACACAACAACATATGAATGTAAAATGAATTGGAAAAGAACAAAAGGAATAGCATACAAAGTCAATAACAAATCACCAAAACTGGAAACTTTTGTCAAATTATAAATTGTTCAATTAAACTCTAAGTAAATGTTGAAAGTGACCTCCGTTTTTATGTACACAAAGATTAATTCTAGGGAGAAAATTGAAGTATACCCTATCCATCACATCTGCATCTAACCGTAAAATGTTTACTGTTCTGTTAACTGTATCCTTAGAAACGCCAAGTTCCAAACCAATGTTTGATGACCATATCGGTCATTCCTCCGTTAGTGTAGGGTAATGCCAATACTTAATAAGTTTTACTTGTTGCTATGATGAATTTTAGTGCGCAATGAAACATTTTAATTCGATTATCACAAAAACGGCTGCTCGCAGCGACATCTACAAGGTAGGTGAAGAAAACATATCAGGAAATGAGAATTTCTCACTAGAAATTTGATATACCTAGGCAGAAAAAAGTTATGGAGCTTTTTAAATGTAGACAAAGGCCTGCTGGTGGCGGCGCCTGGAAAGTATTTATCATCATAGAAAACCTCTAGGTACCAAATTTCATACAACTCCTGTTATTATTAAGATAGATATTTAAAAAAAGACTTGAAAAAATAATAACTTCGACACCCTGTATTTCGGAAACTATCAACTTTTGGACTAAGGTAAATTGGGCCAGATCCTCATATTTTAATCTCAGGAATTTGTCCTAGTATTTTTTCAGACCTTTCAGAGACATCCTGTATAGTTGATTTTTTGGCCTTCTATCTTGTTTCTTGTTCCATGCTTCATCAATATTAATCTTTTTCCTTTGATGTATCTGTATATTTGTAATACTAAACAACTAAACCACATTAAAATATGGACGACTGCTTTGTCATAAAAAGCGAATGTTGGATAATAAGTGAATTAATAACGTGCAATTTGTAATGCAAAAAAATTAATTGCCACAGATTATATGAACTTACGAAAGTTCTATCAAAGTGTAAAGTATTCCATTTCTTCTTCGGAACGCGTAAAGATTAGTAGTAAATCAACTGGTTTGGCTCATATGCAATAGTATTCATTTGCATAAATTAAACACTATATGTACACTATAATGTATTCTGACTGGTATTAAATTTAGCTATTAAATTATTTGGGCTAAATTTCAAAGACCTGTTAAGTAGAATAAACTTCCGACTGCAATAAATAAAAATGTAAACATTGCTAGACTTTTATTAATGAAAACGATACCTAATGTCTAGAGAAAATAAAATTATTACGGTATTTGTGACAAGCTTGAAATCTCCTTGGTTAATGAAAACACTAAAAATGGGATAAGTGATAAAAATTGTAAACTTGTATCTTTTCATTACTTTACTAAACGTTGAAAGTAACTACAATATACACTAGATATGTCTATAAATGGACGAATGGAATTTCCCAGTTATGTTAAGTAAAATGTTCCTGTTTTCTTTACGAATAGTTGGATCATTCATCCGTTTAACGTACCTACATAAATGGATTGGGTGAATAATTATTTAAGTTTGACAAGAAAAGCATTGAGTATTAATTTACAATGTATACTTTAATTTTAGTTTGGCGAATATATTTTAATAACTATATAGCTTTCTTCCAATTTAAACATGAAAGTATAACAGAATTCATTAGTATGCAAATTATTCTGTTTTTAAATCGCGAACCGTTAAATTGCTTTGATATTTTATTTATTTTTAATTATATTAAATATTTTGCAACATATAATTTCTATAAAATTTGATTAATATTTTTAATTTCCATTTTTATTGTTTTAACATAATTGCTATGAGTGTGTATTGACAAAACGTTCATTTCCTAACATGGATTTCTATAATTATGGCCTTTATGTGTACCTTTACTATAATACCAACATGCACCACTTTATACAAATCCAAATCATTAGTCATTGTATTGGACGGACTTACTACATAGCCACCTTCTATTACGAGGGTAAGGTGAAAAATTCTCGGCCTGACAATGAAAGACTGCGACTTTTAGTTAAAAAATTATTTTATTTTTCTACGTAATCTCCCTTGACTTCAACACACTTGGTCCAGCGTTTCTCCAACATTTTTTTGTTGTTCAAGCCAGTCCTCTTCTCGCGAATTTTGGTATCCAGCTGGTCAAGATTGGCCTGTAATTGTTCTGCCTTTTGCAAGGTAATCAATTAACAGGATCCCTTTCGCATCCCAAAAAACGCTGGCCATGACCTTCCCAGCAGACGCAATCGATTTTGCTTTCTTTGGCTCTGAACTACCGGCTTCCACCCACTGCTTGGACTGCCGTTTCGTTTCTGGCGTGTAGTGGTGGACCTATGCGTCATGGATGGTGACAAATCGCGTCACAAAATCGGTTGGATCCCTATTAAATCGTTCCAAAGATTGCTGAGAAAATCGTTTGCGCATTTGTTTTTGATCGGCTGTCAGCAAATGCGACACCCATCTTGCGCAGAGCTTTCGCATCCCCAATTCTTTCTGCAAGATCCTCGCCTATCGTCCAACAAGATATCATGCACCTTTCCAATGGTTTCTGGTGTAGTTGCGATTTGGGGCCATCCTTCACGTGGGCCATATTCGAGGGATGTGGGACCTCGGTTAAATTCAGCTACCCACTTTTTAACGGTTGACATGGAAGGAGCAGAGTCCCCGTAAACTTTTATGAACCTTGGATGAATTTCCTTAGGGGTTAATTCATCCAAAATGAAGAATTTTATGACTGCACGATATTCAAGTTTATCCATTTTAACGAAAAACACGGAAGACGTCTACTGCAAAAATTCGTGTAAACAAATTACTCTGTGTCAGGCCGAGAACTATTCACCTTACTCTCGTATAGTTAGTTTTACAAGAATTCCATCTTGAAGAAATTTTTTATGGATACTGTCTTTGTTTGGAAAAAAATTTTCGTGATACAAATACCACATATAGGTACGTAATAATGATATACAGAAAATATCTTGTTTATTTTGTTTGATTTACTAAGTTTAATATCTAATTAATCTTACGTAGGTTACATTATATTTACTATGCGGCTGAATAGCTGACTTTATTCAAGATCTCTGAGCATATATAGATTACTTAAACGCGGAGGGAGGGGTAGGAATATATGTACAAACAAATATTTGTTGCGAATATCTCTTATTTTATTTACCTATACCCGAAGGTTTTGAATTAAATTACAAAGAAAAAGGATTGATGTTGGTGTATTTTACAGACCAACTAGTTCTAGGGTAGACCGGGGTCAATTGTAATATGGGGCAATTGTAAAAAGTGTACTGTGACTCCACATATTAAGAAAAATCAAAACTGCTATAGCCAATCGTTAAATCTAGGTACGTACTAAGTATCTATGGCGCAAACGAGAAGTACAGGAAGTTGACCGATGTCGTCAACAAATTACGTTGCAAATCTCTGCGTGTGTAGTGAAATATTTCAGATTTTACATGTAAGTTTACAACTATTTTGCCATACACCAACAATAAGCTCATTTATTTGTGGACTGATTACGCCTTTTATTGAGATTGGAGAGTGTGGTGTAGTGGGAAATATTTTATTTATGAAATATGTGAATA
Organism: Vesta saturnalis; assembly: GCA_036346205.1. Lineage (NCBI taxonomy): Eukaryota > Metazoa > Arthropoda > Insecta > Coleoptera > Lampyridae > Vesta > Vesta saturnalis. The sequence continues at coordinate 179,365 of JARFJB010002408.1, read as the reverse complement.
TGGGTATGGGTGTTACAATTGACCCGTTAGCGTAAAACTATCGTAATATAAAATATAAACGCTGCTATGGGTATACATTCCTTCTTATTCTGGACGATAAATATATGTAGATGCATTTCAACTTATTTCTTTCAGAAAAATACCATGCGCGTACCACTAGTAGATGTCCCGATCAATATGTAATCGAAAAAGTTGCATCTTTGGTAATCGAACTTTTCTATTCGTAAAACGGCACGTTTTTTTGACTTGTGCCGTGTTACTCTACAAAGAGTTGTTAATAAAAAAAGCCAAACGAAACTGCTACAATCGGCTATACAAGTCTAGACAAAGAAGGTGCTTTCAGCTGCCATGGAATCCAAACTTCCAGATCTCATGTGTTCAGCTAATATTTTTTATGGACTCACTCCTAAAGAGGTTAGAATATTGGAATAAAAGTATGCGAAATTAAATAATTTGAAGTTCCAAATGGCTTCAAACTAAAATGGCTGGCTCTGATTGGTTCACTGATTTTTTGAAACATAATTCAACCCTGTCAATTAGAACTCTAGAATTCACAAGCATTGCTCGTGCTTGCAATTTTAGCTTGTAATTTTAATAGAATAACTATTGGCAAATTCCTTCACTAATTATCAAGCGTAATGGACAAATACGGAATTGAGTCTTAAAATATTTATAACTTAGATGAAGCGAGAGTTAATACAGCTCCAAAACCAGACAAAATTATAGCTTCTAAGGGCATGAAGCAAGTTTTCGGTACAAATTCACAGGAGAGAGGAACTTTAGTCACATTATATTTGGCTGTTTATGCTGTGGGCAATATAATACCACCCATGTTCGTTTTCCCGCGGAAGAAGTATCATGATTTCTTTTGGCAGATGCACCAACAGGAACTCTTCACTGTAGTTCATCTCAGTCTACTCATAGTGATAATCCACCTTCTATATCAAATCAAGAAATTAAAGCTGAAATGGCAAATTCAATCAACAAAGACATTCAACGTATTCTCGAATGGGGAAGCAATAATCTAGTTAAATTTAATGCTAACAAAACTCAGTGTTGCTTTATGCCCGCCAAAAAAGATCGATCATTTCCTGTTGTAAGTATGAATGGCTCAGTTCTTAAGTTTTCAGACTCTATTACGTCTGTTGGGTATGACTGTATCTTCAAATCTCTCATGGGTTGACCATCTTCTGTCAGCTACCAAAACAGCTGCTCGTAAAATAGGCTTTTGTACAGATCTAAGCAATACTTTACCTCTCGACAACTCCTTCTGCTGTATAAGCCCAAATTCGGCCTCATCTGGAATATAATTCTTACCTTTGGGTTAGTGCTCCCCAATACGCTCTCGATATCGTTGATCGTATTCAAAAGAGAGCGATTAGGCTTATAAATGACCCGTCCTTAACTTCTCACATACAGTCCCTTGAGCATAGAAGGATGGCTTCAGTTCTTTCTTTGTATTATCGTTATTACAACGGCTATTGTGCTGGTGAATTACATTCTTTGATACCATCTCCGGCTATCTTTGCGAGAAACACTCGGTTCGCTCATTCACATCATCAGTATGCAGTAAAAATCTCTACTTGTCGTACCAAACGGGCGCAATCCACATTTTTCTACACGGCTTCTAAACTCTGGAATGATCTCCCTAGTTCCTGTTTTCCTCTCACTTATGATATGAGAAAATTTAAGGTAGCTGTTCATAGGCATCTATTGGCAATTCATTATCCCTCTATCCATCCTCCTAAGTGTTCCTGAGTGCTTAAGCACGATAGGCCTTATTTAGCCTGTTCAGGTCCACAATCATAAAAAAAAAAGAAGGAAGTATTGGTGAGCAAACGGTTCTGTATAGATATAAAATGAAGAATGTTTGATATTTCTTAAATATTTTGTGAAATATGCAATACCCAGCATTGAATATAAGTTACTCTTGCTGTTAGATAACCGCGATTCACACATCCAGATATCAGTAATCGATTTCTGTCGCCAAAATGGAATAGTGCTATTATTATTTCCATCTCACTCTTTACACACTACAGACATTGGCTTGGTCAGTATATGGGCGTTCAAAAAATATGTTAAAACATACACCGATGATTGAAGGAAAAGTTATCCTGGAGACAGAATGAACATGTGTCATTTACCAAGACTAGTAAAAAGACCCTTCCTTTGACTGCTACACCATTAAATATTCAGTCTGGCTTTAGGCGTTCCGATATTTTTACATTTGATCGTTTCGTTTTTCTCGATCATGAGAATTGTCCGGCTGAAGTTACCGATCGACTCTTAGAGAGTGCAGACGAATCGGTGGAAAATGTTGATGATGTAGCGGTTCGTTATCAAAGTTATATTTCACTTCACACCACCGCCAGCTCAAGCTTTAATGCCACCAGCTACCATTAACATACCAGTGAACGCTTCTACATCTTTGGATATCTATTGTTTTTCCGGATCTTCTAATAAAAAGAATAACATTTTTTTTACGTAAAGGTATACGTCCGTACCCCAAAGCAAAATTTAATAAAGAGCGGCGTAAAGGCAGGGCAACAGTGAGAAGTGCAATTAGGCCGATACGCCAAAGAAACAGAAGCTGGAAGAAACCTTCACTTAAAGGTACGTGATAAGTTGTTTTATTAGTTCAGATTGTTGCTAACAGATTTTCTAATAAATACTTTATTAGTGAAGATGTAGAACGAAATATGCAAAAGTAAGAAAGAAAATCAGTAAAAACCACACCTGCACCAAACGGCAGCAGCTCAGAAGACGAGGAGTGTGTTTGTATCGTTTGTCTAGAACCATGGTCTCAAAACAAGAGTGGGAAAACATGGGTAAGATGCTTAAGTTTATAGGTACCGGACCGCAAAAGCTTTATTATTGTAATAAGCGTTTGTCAAATCGCCATTGTCACCGCGATAGAATTTATATAATTTACCTTCAAAATTTAACTCAATTTTTGATTGCATATAGCTCTTCTTGTTTTGTATTTGATTTACAATATTCCAAAGGCATTTTGACTTGTTTGCAGATTGAGAGATTATATTTGAGTAAAACGTTTGTTTCTTGTTGTTTATTTCCACTAATAGGGAATTTCTTAAATAAACACACTGTTTATTTAACAAATCTGAATTGAATTTATTTTTAAGGAATGTTAGATAGTTCAGTTCTGCATATTTTTCTATTATTTTTGAGGACATTTTGTATGTGTATTTGTTGGGTTTTAATGTTTTTAATATCTGATAATACGTCGTAATTTGCTAATGTTTTCGGAATATTTTATATTATGTATTTTTATGTAAGAAACGTGGAAATGTATGTAACTGTTATTTGGCTAAGGGTTGAAAAACACATGTTGGGGTTTAACTAGCAGGTGTACGCTTAAAAACTACTTTACTTTTTTTAGTGTATGTTTTAATGTAAATTTTTCCAAAAATTAATCTATAATTAATCGTCGCGGCACCGAGTTTTAAACCGCGTATCTTAACTCGTGTAAGTGGTAAAGTGTTTAATTAATGGGATATATTCAAGTGTAAGTAGGTATTTTTATATGAATGAAAGCTCGCAGCAAATAATTTTACAACCCTATGTAACGTATTATAAAATCAAACATTGCCTTGCAAAGGTATCTCATTAGCACGCGGGCTCATTAAGCTAAAATCTGCTAAAATAAAAGACAGTACAGGGCTCCCTTACTCTTGTATTTGGGTGAATTAGCATTGTTGTTTGTTGTTTATATTTATATTTGTGTAGAAGTGGACGGAGAACAGGATAGACCTTTGTTATAATTGTAATAGGCGATTGTCGAGTGTTTACATACTCCCGGGTCTAGATGACCATTAAACACCTCGTATTTTATTTTCATTGTTGTATAGATGAATGGGTTACCTGAGAAAGAGTCGCTGTATTTTTCTAACGCGCTCAAACTTATATATCGGTCACGATGTTATGATCTATTTACTACTTACCCCTTGTAAGGCTTTGTTTTAATGAGTTTTTTTGTGTCAGTTTGTTTAAGTAGAATTGTTTGCCTGCGAACGGATTTCTCTTTATATGTAATTTATGGTAACTGTACGTATGTATTTAGTGCTTTAGTGGTCGCTAAATAATGGTGTACGTATAAATTCCTTGTCTAGTATCTTTTGTCTTTGCCTTTATCTTATTATCACCTGTGAAATTTTACTGCTGTATTTTATATGTACCGTGATTTGCCTGATTGTTTTATTTGCTTATTTACTTAAAGACCAGCGTGATTGGTTTTAGAGGACCACATTTTTGATATTACGATTTTTATTCTGATTTATTTATGACACAATTGAGGGTGTGACTACATGGTCTTTTTTAATTGTGTTTATGTGTAGCTAAACTGCTCGTTATTTATTTTCTCTTAATGTTATAATTTTGTACGCACTTTAACTTGATTTAAAGGTGTTTTGTTATATATTTAACCCCTTCATTGTTGTTTTTGTGTTATTTGATTTATTAATGTACTTGTGCAATTACTTATTTATGAATAAGGTGGGTTTTATTTGTGGTTCTTTCCCACAATAGCACATTAACGGGTTGAACCATCATTGCGCAAAGTTCGTTAATTTTAATTTGAGTAGTTTTTACCTGCCCCTCATGATGCAACACTTAACCTCATCCAGCCTATCTAATTCAAATAGCACAACGTACCTACCACTAGACGGCCAATTCTTTTGATCAGATTTGAGGTTTGCGAGTAATTCAATATCAGACTTGTAAATAAATTCTAATACTGACATTATTGTCAGTAAAGTCAATATAAATCACTTAGCGATTGTTTTGTTCTTGAATTTGTATTCTTGCAAATAATTTCAAATTACACTTTGCAAGATATGGTACCTGGGGGACGATACAAGTTGTCACCTATGGTCGCAGGGAGATTGTACAAAAGGAGATAAAAATTATACTTGTGATAATTGTGAATCAGAATAAATGTTTTTCTATGTTTCTTTTATCTGTTACAATCGACCCTGCAGCTGTTACTTTTGATTCTAATTCGGGTCAAAAGTAACATTTTGCAAGTATTGCTATATCATTTTTTTATTTTCTTCTGTCAAGATTTAATGTGCAATTCGTACATGTCTCAAAATAACACTATAACGTATTCATATTTAAAATTTCAAGTTAAAATAATAAAAGCCATAAATGTTACATATTAATGAACATCAAATGTTCCAATTGACCCCGGCCACCCCTACTCTGAATTTTTGGACAATTCAGATGAAATAATAGCTTACATAAGTCCCTTTGTTGAAGAGCTTATGAGTTTAGGCGATATTAATGCGAGTTTTCTTAACCTAAACAACCGTATGAACCTTGTTTTAATGGATATGGCTTGACACAAAATTGGGCGAACCTACCAGAATAACTCTTCTAGATCCTAATATTGTATTTGTTAAGGTCGGCATATTTGAGAGCAGTAAAATTGCTGAGCATAAAGCTGTATTCTGTGAATTAAAAATAGATTTCTATAAGTAAAAACCTAAAATAGTTAAGTTTAGATATTTTCGAAATTTCAATCTTAATGTGCTTTTGACAGAATTGGAATCACGTGAGTAAATAATCATTAGCAAACCCAATATTGACAAGAAAATTTTCATCTTCACTAAATTTATCTTATCAGCTTATGATAGACACGCAGCTGCTAGAGAAACTCGACTAAACCACCTCCTTAGTGGTTACATAATAATCTAAAACCCTTAATGAACGAACGTTACCGTGCCTTAAAGAAGTATAAACGTACTTGTATTCGGACTAGAATAGGAATGAGGAATTGAAAAATTGCACAGTATTAACATTCTAATGTGTAATTGTGTATATTTATTAATTTTTTTACAAAGTTAAACCTTTAGATAGCAACTACAGTTTAAATTTATAAAAAATATGGTAGATAGGTATTTTAATTTTTAAAGTTAATCGTGAAAGTTTGCTTTTCAAATTGCGCAGTACCAGTCTTAAGAAAAGAAAAAAAAATTATCTCAGCAGGATTTTCAAAGAGAATTAAGCGATTCTAATATCATTGGGCCGTATCTGTGGCGTAGCGTGAATCGCTAGCGCCCTGAGCGCGATCATGATTTGCCGCTCGTAAAAGGGGGTGAAAAATATTAAAATCTGGAAAAAATCATTAAAGTTACAATATATTTTAAACCATCAAGTACAAGTCTCAATCTAATTCTATGTGTTTTCCGCAAAGCAGTCCGTTATGACGTCGTTAAAATCATTTTCCTTGATCAGGTTCTGCTCAATTGACAAAATTACCAAATTGGTTAATCGACGCATGCCTATCATAGAATTTAGATAGCTTATAAGTAAAAAAGCTGCGCTCACAACTTACAATACTAATGCCAATGTTAAAAAGACACGTAACATGGTTACACTATTGGGAACTGAAATGCCAAGATTAAACTTTTGTATTAATTGCAAATCCTCCGTGAATACCTTCTTAGTGATATCCAGGGCTTTGCATAAGCAACAAAGCAATCTTTTTTGTCATAAGGAGAAGTCACATTTGAATTCCTGATTTAGTGGTTTTGGCGGCATGAGAAATCCTAACTGTTCATATAACTCATGTAGTTGATCTTGAAGTAATCTCGTCCGTAATTTTATCAACTGAACTAAGTATTTCTCGTCTCAGTTCTTACTTGCACGTTAAAGCAGCATCTCCAGATTTGTCGCTCGTTGGTCATCGTTTTTTTCCTTCTGTTTCGGCGAGTCGTTATTTCCATATCAAGTTCAGCTTAACTCGTATACAGTTTGAAGGGAGCACAGCTTCACTGCACATTGGTGCATGTTTAAGCCCATCGTGTGTAAAATAAAACAGAGCATCGTTGATTTCAGCTACCACCGTGCTCCATAATCAAAGATACGAAAGAAAGGTAAATGATTGCATCTCTGAAAGCAAAACCGCGTGAGAACTTGTCGCTGCATTTTCGGCCATTGATTATGAAAGGATCTTCAGCACCTCTAAGATCTCATGGTACTAATTCCTGATCGCCATGACAGCGTCATGTTGCAGTACAGCGAGTATGATTTATCCCTTTACGGTTTAGCTTTGGTTTGTGATTGCTGTGGTGCAGTCCAGCAGTATGTTGAGGAAAAATTATACGAAAACCAGCTCAACCTTTGCGACGGACGCGGCATGTACTTAAACCAAGTTCAATGCATGATTAATGCAGGCAACGTACTGAGCTTTTGGATTCACAGACCCTTTCGGATTCGCAGATCCGATTCGTGTTTGCACTACGGTGTGAATCATGGATATCACTGCAGCATTTTTGTTATAAAATCGATGAACTATTCAACCACTTTTAACTTTGGCCCCGTCAACTTTCATAAGCTGCATAATTTGACTCATTTGAGACTATGGGAACAATCGTTGGTACTATCAAATGTAATGGAAAAATACCTTGCTTCTTGCACTTGCTTCAGAATCTTTGATCGAACATAATTCCCCAAACTGTTGATAACATAATTTTTCAGCATTACTTTTCGACTACACGAATGCCCAAAATACTTTACATTCTACATTCTGCCTGCAGACTGTAGTTGTCCGTTTATATCCTATATCCATTGGCAGAAAGATTCACGATTTTGAAAATCTATTTCACTTAAAGCTTGATGTTGCTCGATATGATAAGGATGCAATTTGTTATTTTAATAAAGCTGCGAACTGTATTTCTATTAAGGTCTAGGTGTGTACTTAGCTCTCTGGTACTAATTTACGGACTTTATGTAAGAGATGCCACAACTTGAAATTCAATTTCTTTATTTGGGCTTGTTTTTGTGCGCTTGGGATAACACGCTCTTCCATAATTTATAAATCTCTCAGCTACATTCATAAACGATTCTTTCCGCGGCTGTCATCTCTATGGGTATAGTTCACAGTACAAACGAGTAGTCAGCAAAGCATTTCTTTGAGCTTCGCCGTAAATAAAGATAATATCGACCATTTCTTCTTTGGAAAAATTCATTTTATACAGAAATTGACAAAACGACAATCCAAAAATACACAAACTAATGGAACAATATTTTAATGATTATACAAATGGCAAAACAATAGATGCAATTGTTCCTCTTGATTACGAGCGGCTAGCCTACCTGATTTGTTTTGTTGAATTCTATTGTCATGGTAAATTTGTATTTTAGAATATTTTTAAATAAAAGCGTCAATATCTCATGAAGGGCCCGTCTTATGGCTATGAAACCTATTATCAATTATTATCTACTTTTCACGGGGAATCGAAATGTGAAAAAATATACAGGGTATTGCATTTGAAAAAATTAAGAAAAATTACATTTTGCGTAAGTTAATCATTCTGTATAGTTTTACATGTTTTCGAAAAATTTCTCAGTTTGTTTGTTAGTAGACTATTATTAATAGTCGGTGGTATAAACAGATTTACAAAATAGTCATGACAACGCTCGCATCGTGGTTCCAAAGTTAACTCTATTTTGGTACTAAAGTGACGATATCTTCAGAACGGTTAGTGATACAGATACAAATTTCTATACTTTTATTCTAAATGTAACAGTAAATCCAAAAATGCAAAAAAAAGGGTGTTAAAAAACCCAGGGTTGTGTTAGCATATTTTTGTCAATGACCCTGTATATACCTAAACATTTTTAGACTGTAGGTCCAATGATCGTGTATTACCACACCAAAATTGGTTTTGATATCTCTCATAGTTAAGGAGCAATCCTCCGTCCATGCAGTAGCCACTCATCCTGTGTGTGTGTGTATTTATTATATATATATATATATATATATATATATATATATATATATATATATATATATATATATATATATTATATATATATATATATATATATATATATATATATATATATATATATATATATACAGGGTGTTAGGTAAACACGCGGCAAAAATTCAAGGGATTATTTCTTGGCATATTCTAAGAATATTTTGTCCTATGATGATTTTTGTAAAAAAAGATACAGGGTGAACAAAACCATATTCGATATTTGTTGCAATCGACTTTTTTTCACTATCGCTATATCGGCTGAATAACTCATTTTACAACTTTTGTCCAAGTTTCGCCAAGATCGGCCATCATGTCTGGATGTCTGTGTGTGGATGTGTGGGTGTGTGTGTGTGTGTGTGTGTGTGTGTGTGTGTGTGTGTGTGTGTGTCTGTGTCTGTGTCTGTGTCTGTGTCTGTGTCTGTGTCTGTGTCTGTGTCTGTGTCTGTGTCTGTGTCTGTGTCTGTGTCTGTGTCTGTGTCTGTGTCTGTGTCTGTGTCTGTGTCTGTCTGTGTCTGTGTCTGTGTCTGTGTCTGTGTCTGTGTCTGTGTCTGTGTCTGTGTCTGTGTCTGTGTCTGTGTCTGTGTCTGTGTCTGTGTCTGTGTCTGTGTCTGTGTCTGTGTCTGCGTCTGCGTCTGCTTCTGCGTCCGCGTCCGCGTCCGCGTCCGCGTCCGTGTCCGTGTCCGTGTCCGTGTCCGTGTCCGTGTCCGTGCCCGTGCCCGTGTCATTGTCCGTGTCCGTGTGTGGGTGTGGGAGCGTGCGTGCGTGTGCGCGTGCGTGTGCGCGTGCGTGCGCGTGTGCGTGCGTGAGTGTGTGTGTATGGATGTATATTAGTATCCACGATAACTCCAGAAAATATACATACGCACTTACAATTTTGTATTTAAGCTTGTTTTCATTTGGCTTAGGGCTGATTGGATTTTGGGAGAAATCCGGCGGCGGCGAGGGGAGTTTATTACGTTCAATTTATGGTTTTTATCAAATATTTCTAAAACAGCTGCATATTTCAAAGATATAAAAATACCTAGATATAGACCTTAAACATATCCATTAATTGTATTCTGTGCAATTTTTTGATACGATGCGTAATTTAGCGGCAAAAAATTCCTAAGGTAGAATTTGTAGAATTTGCACGACGTGCGCAATCGGATAATTGCTGGATGTAACTCAATTAGAAACGATCCTGGTGTGTGTGTAAGAGTTCGTTAGTCAATGACGAGAAGATTGAATGCATGTATTCAGGCTGGAGGAAGTGATTTCGAACATTTATTGTAGATTGAGCATCTTCACATGTACTTTCTGGTAATAAAATTTTGTTATTGCCGCAAATTTTGTTCACTCTTTTATCTTCAAAACAAAGGGGTTTTTAAAAAATCATCATAGGGCAAATATTCTTAGAATAGGCCAAGACATAACCCCTTGAATTTTTGCCGCATGTTTACATATAATTATATATATATATATATATATATATATATATATATATATATATATATATATATATATATATATATTATTGTTGCTTTTTACTTTACCTAGTTTTGTTTTCAGATAAATGACTTTACCATTTCTGAAATTTTGGACTTCTCCAAAAGGTCAGATTAATGAAAAAGATGAAGAGGTAACTGTAACATATCGCCGACTACCATAAACAACAGTACAGTAAGTATCTTTTTATAAAAGGCAATAATTGAATGACTATAAAAAATGGAATATCACTCCGGTTTCATGTGCATTTGAGAAATTTTTTTGATATTAAGATTTAAATACATCATCATGAGCTGAATATGATAATGAATATATAATTAAAAAGTTTGATTTCATTTATTATATTAATGCTAAAGGTTAATTGTTTGTTTTAACTAAAGGTTAAGTCAATTATTTAAATGCAGTGCTGTATATCTCTTTAAAATAAATTCAAAATTTGCATCTAACTAAACGGTTTTTCGATATAACGGTAAGATATCGATAAGAAGAATATTTGCGTTAATCGGCTATGAATGAAAAATAACTTATTTAATTCATAAATATGGAAGTTTAAAATATTAATTACAGAATCGATTATATATAAAATATGATAAACTGTAGTCATTACCAGTATATTGACAGCTGCTACCAAATTTAATTTTAAAGAATTTATCCTTTAAAAACTTTTAGATGTTTTAACAACCGGACGGCCAGCTGTTAGTAGGTCAGATTCCACTCATGGTTTTTAGAGCAAAAAGGATTTAAAATTAATTTTATTTAAATTAGCGATTTTTTTCAGAATGTTATTTTTTGCTAAAATGTTCTAGGCGCACATGCGGTATTTAACCTAGAATTAATTACTTTTATATAAGTAAATATAATATATTACGGAACTAAGAAATGGTAAACAAACGTTATCATTTCTATAAAACTTTTTGTTATTGAAAACAAGTAATTTCTACTACTATAATTTTTATATTTCTTGTAATAAACAATATGGTCAAATTTTGTCAATCAATCAATTTCTCTTTAAAAAAAATAATTTTATTTTTAACAATTTTTGATGCTTGAAACAATGTTTTCGTTCAACATTTTTTTGTAAACCAAATTACTTTTATTTTACGTTGAAAGGATATGCTTTGTCGTAATTATTGAGTAAACTTATTTCAGCTCCCGCATACGTATATTCATATTTTAAGTTGCGTAGGGTGCGCTATAAGTTTGCTACATACAAACTAGTACTCGAGAATTTTGTGGATCAGTAGTATTATTTTTATTCCATTTAAGAGGATATAAAAATAATGTATACACCACACCAGCACATTTTGCTAATTGCCAAAAGATATTAATGTTTTTTTACCTAAAATGTACGAAGTAGGAGCAAATGTGTAAATATGTTTACGCATTTCGGTTTTAGTTTAGTTTTCGTTTTCTAATCATGTTTACGTACAGTCAAGCGCTCAAATTCACTTGATGTTCATCTTTTCGTGTTTTACACATGTCATAGTCCACAGGCAACGATTTGGCTCATGTGATTTAAATGCAGATTATAGTAATTATTTGATCTAAATTACGATTTATGTTAGTACTTTCACACATCAGAAGAAATATGATTAATCAATAATAATATAACAGTTTTCTTTTATTTATAAATTACTAAAATTGTACTATTTTTCAATTTTTATCGCTACCCTAGTATTAATGTACGTTGTACTAAGTTTCCTTCCAATACATGTTCTACTCATTATATGGACAAAATCACATTTGGTAATTTTTGCCCACCAATATAGCTCCATTTAAATTTTTTCTGTTATAAATAGCGACTCAATATTATAACAGTGTTTTAAATCGTTCATTTAGTTATTTGGCAGTTATCGCTAATTATCCAAATTGGATGTAATGTGAATATACAACGTGCCCAAGGTAAGGATGGACAGCATGGAGACCTTGAAAACGGTAAGAGATACGAAAGCGGTTAAGTTAGAGAAAAGTTGTATAATTTAGGACATGTTCACATGTAGTTTGCAAAAGTTCATTATTGTTTATGGTTTCCGAGATTTAAAACAAAATGTAATTTTTGGGTTTTTATTTTTTCGTAATTCCTTCATTTATTTTAAAAGATTTTTAAAAACCAAAGGTATGAATTCTATTAGATGGCGTTTTCAAATTTTTAATTCGACGTTTTGTCTCCGATAAACCATCATCAACTTTATTTTTTTATATCGCCGCAACCAACGAAACACCTGTATTCGATAGTATTTTTTATTACGAATTTAACCATGTATTACACATTATGGTTTTGAAGCTGAAAAATTCGAATTCTCATTTTTACATTTTTCATATGATATCAGTTAATATTAAAAGGCTTTGATAAAAGAACACTTGTTTAACATTTTGTTGAAAACTGTTTAACTTAGTTTTATTGCGTTGAGATATGGGTTGTTGAGATACTATATGGGTTCTTTTTTTGTTTTGTTTAGTTAATTTATAATCATAATTAATCAATAAGTGTATCTATGGAAAGACGAAATTTTACAATCGAAGAAAAGCTCGATATGTTGATATGCTACATCTTGAGCCACAGAAATTGTGTATTTGGATAAATATCCTGAACGAAAACAACCTGGTAAGTCCATTTTTAGACATTCGAAAATCCAATCTAAACGAATTTGGTTCATTTACAAAACCTCTTCTATCCCACCAAAAACAATCTGGTGATGAAACAGTTAATATAGTTTCACAAGCCGTTGTTGAAAACCCTGAAAAATCGACAAGACAAATTGAACATCGTACTGGTGTAGCTAATTCTACAGCACAATTCATTTTAAATAAGAATAAGTTTCATCCATATACATTTCTAGTTTGTCAGGGTCTTAGACCAGCTGATCAGGAGCGGCGAACAGGTTTTTGTGAATGGTATACTAGAAAATGTGACGAAGATCTAAATTTTCCTTTTAAAAGCATGATACCCAGCAATGGAATTCTAACCGACGTAATAAACATTATTGGGGAAAACAAGATCGGTATTTAAAAAAAGAATCAAGACATCAACATAGATTTGGATTTAATATGTGTATGGGCATTTTGAGGCGAAGAATAATAGGATCTTTTATTTACCACAACAATTTAAATTCCGAACGATATCTGAAATTGCTAAAGACTATTTGAAAAATGCCTTGGATGGATCACCTATAGCACTTGATAACAACTGTTGGTTTCAACAAGATGGTGCCCCAGCACATAACTCAAGAAATGTACAGGACTATCTGTCATTGCGGTTTACTGGAAAATGGAAACTTACAGTGCAGTAGTTTGGTCAGCCCGATCACCCTTTAAGTCCGTTGGATTTTTTCCGTGGGGTTACCTGAAAAACCAAGTGTATGATGGGAGTTTTGAAAATAAAAAACAGTTGTTAGTATCGGTTATGGCACCAGAAATGCTAGATCGTTTTTTAAATTCTTCCGTAAAGAGAGCTTAACTGTGTCTAGAAAATAACGGCAACCTATTTGAACAGTTATTGTAATTATTTAACTTTAATTAAATAGGTTTAAAAGATTGGAGTTGTTAAATTTGTACCTCAACAAATATTATCAAATACTAATATTAATCCGATCTTTTCTTAAAATTTAGTTTCAAATCCATAATGTGTAATATATGGTTAAATTCGTAATAAAAAATACTACAGGGTGTATCGTTGGTTGCGGCGATATAAAAAAATAAAGTTGATAATGGTTTCTCGGAGACGAAACGAACATAAAATTTGAAAACGCCATCTAATAAAATTCAAAAAGTAACAATGGAGAAGTACCTTGGTTTTTAAAAATCTTTTAAAATAAATAAAGGAATAAAGGAGAAAAACCTAAAAATTGCATCAAGTTTTAAATCTGGGAAACGATAAACAATAATGAACTTTTGTAAACTACATATACTATATATACCCTAAATTATACAACTTTTCTCTAATTTAACCGCCTTCGTATCTTTTGCCGTTTTCAAGATCCCCATGCTGTTCGTGCTTATCTTGGGCACGTTTTATAACATACCGATAAGTTATGTGAATTGGACAAAATAGAAATAACGAAGAGTATGAAATAATGAAACAAATAATTAGTGTCAGGTGTGTGTGATACGCTTACGTAAAGGTGTAATTTAGTTACACCTGAGTAATGAAAGGAGAATATTGCTTAATACTGAATTGTGAGCAATTATTTTACTTGTTATTTAATGAATTTTTGTCAACGTTAAGTGGTAGACGGATGTTTTTGTAAACGTTATTGGAGTTATTTAAGTTAAATGAATTGTGTTTTATCGTCTGTTGAGTAGTGCTTTGCTTAATTAACGTGTTAGTATATTTTAATGACCGCTGATGATATTAAATTTTATTTTCATATAATGTGATTAAGCGGAATCAAAATGGTCTTAAGTTGAAAATGAATATTTTTTTGGTTTACTGTAGGGCCGTTATCGTGTAGGGTGAGAAATTTTTAATTTTGCTTAATTAGTATCTTGTTGAAGCTACCGCTGAAAGTAAGTTTCTCGTGGAAACTAATGTTTCAGCTCCTTAAAACAGTTTTTTTGATTATCAGAAAATGTAATGTATTTAAGAAATTTTAGAAGAGGTGAGAACGTGGTTTTCTTTAAGTCAGGTTACATCCAGAACTCATACAATTGATATCCAGACGTAGTACCGTGACTACTGTTACTACGTGACAATTTGTGGTGGGCTAATGCTTAGCGTCGGCGTATAAATAGAAGTGTTTGATAGTAATGTAATATTCTAATACTAAGCAAGTTAATGTTTTCCGTATTGCAAATATTAGAAGCAATTACGAATCTATCAACCACTACTTTGTACATAACGTTTAGGACGTTTAGTTTTTATTAAGTGGAGTTCGGTATACCCATGTTTGGCTATGCCGCTTTGTTTTGGGATAATAACTACGAAAGAAGCTCACATTTGGCGCATCGAGCCCCTTCGCGTGAGTTTACGGCTGTCTTGTTATCGAAAAATTTAAGTTACCGTCGCAGGATTTTGTTTAGTACACCGTATTAAATAAATACGATTTGCATTGTTATTTCGTGTTGTAGTCAGCACATCATCACTATTGCATCGTTACTTGCAAAGTATATAATAACGTGTTTGGATTTTAGTAAAAAGGATGTAATCACATCTTTTGTAGTGTGTATTTTTATTTATTAAGTTTGGTGCACAAGCTAATTAAAGTAAAGATCAACTATGAGTTGTAGCTATAGAAATGTGGGTATGTGCGTCTATTTCCTACTCCAGCTAGGAAATTCTAACTATTGTGGATTATCTAGCTCACTTGAGAGTACTGAAATTTTTTAATTAATTTTTTTTTGTGCATATTTGCTTATCCCGTTCTGTACGCAGTAATAATGTATAGTTGGAAAAATGCATTTTATCTGTACATATATTATTTGTGCTACAGTACGTTTGCCTATAGCAGTAGAGAACTACTGATTTTTATATTATATTTATACATCATAGGTATGACCATTTTTACCTTCCAAATTACATATACATATGTAAGTCTAGAAAGTTATGCAATCGACTTTTTTTCACTAACGCTAAATCGGCTTATTACTATTACCATTGCATTTTCACCTAAAACTTTTGAATGCGTTAACAAAATTTGCTTTTTTTGATCTAGTTAGCTTTTTATTGAATGTCAGATGAAAAGACACATTTACAGTCTTTTGTATATAATTAATTTTAAGCGCAGAATGTCGACCGAATTGGAAAAGGGAAAAAAAATGGTTAAAAAATCTTGAAAATCTGCAAACATAGCAAAAGAAGTGACGGTTAATGAAAAAGCAGTATCTAGTGTCATCAACCGTTATCGAGAAGACTTGAATTTGTCCAGGAAACATGGTTCTGGTAGAAAAAAAAGGCTTCCATTCTCCCAAGAATGCTAAGAAAGTTGTTGCAAAGCTCCAGCAAAATCCAAACTTGTGATGACTTCGGAAGCAACTGTCAAGAAAAGTGTGGGCATGAAGTCTTACAAAATTCAAGATATACCAGACAGGAATACTGAGAGGAACTTGGAAGCCAAAAAGTAAGCACGAAAGCCGAAATGTCATTTTTTTCAGAAAAAAGTGTGTTGCATAATGGACGATGAAATCTATATCGATTTTTCCCAGCTACCTGGCCAATAATTTTATTCTGCAGCTGGTTGTGGCAATGTTGATAATAAATTTAGAACCAAAAAAAGTCTAAGTTCCTGAAGAAATTCCTTGTTTAGCGGGGCATTTGTAGTTGCGGTGACAGAAGCCAATTTTTGTGACATTCGGGACTATCAACAGCGAGATTTTTGTAAAAAAGTGCCTTCAGAAGAGACTGCTGCCTTTTATAAGAAAGCACAGAGTGTCTACTATCTTTTGGACTGACTTGTCCTCTACAGCAAGGCGGTAAAAAAGTGGTACGAAGAGAACAATGTCGATTTTATCCGGAGAGACTCAAATCCACCAAATTCAACAGACTCCGCCCAGTGGAAAGATATTGGGCTGTAAGCAAAAAACGGTTGAAAGGAAGATAAAAAGAAGCGAAAACCATGGAAATCTTTAAAAAGAAGTGAAAAACTGCATCGGAAATGTTTCAAAAGAAAGCATTATGTCCTTAATGGCTAGTATACCAAACAAGATTGCCCGGTTCTGCCAAAAGATTATTTTTTTTGTATTTTTATGTTAATCTGACATAAAAACACTTTCTAAAACATTTTAAATTTTTTAAATTGGGTCAAGGACTTAAAAGTTATTTAAGTTTTCGTAATGGTAATTTTTTTCTGACGCAGTCCTTATATGTGGGTATAGAAGGTTATGTAATCGACTTTTTGTGTCACTATCGCGAAATAGACTAATTACTTCACCTTATGACGTTTGACAAAGTTTCGCCGAGATTAAATAACATCGTTAGGTTTTTTTGGAGCATTTATTTATTCGTTCGTAAAACGTTTCGCCCTTATTTTAGGACTTCCTTAGAGAGATTTATAACAAATTGATTTCTGTGAGAAAATTATAAAATGAGAACGAGGCGTTAAAGGAACGAATAAATAAATATTCTAATAAGTTTAACACGCCTAATCCTGAATACATTCTGAAAAAAAAAATAAATTAATATTCAAATACTTATCTTTTTTGGTTTTTTTAATGGTGTATTTTAAATTATACAATCTAAACGTTTCGATAACACTTACAGTTATATATGTTAAATTACCATAGCACTATAATTTAACATAAGTAGGTAGTTGAAATTAAGATTAAAATTAAAAAATTACAAAAACGTTCTGCATTAAGCCTTTCATTGTTAATAACAGTTGCACTTATTGACAAAGATATCTCTTTGTTAGATTTAACTGGATTATTTTATTTGATGTCATGTTTATATTTGTGAATGCTTCTATCATTTCAAAATTGAAGTTTTTCACAACTTTACACTTACATCAAAAGTTGATTAAATTTTGTTAAATGTTTTTTGGCTGACTTTTTTCATTGTTAGCTTTTGCCGTTAGAGAGTGTTCTGGTTTGTCATCTTTAAGCAGTTTAACAATATTTAATTTTTAATGACCTTGTTATGCTTTACTAAAAATTTAATTCTATAGTTGGCTTTATGTGTTTCTCAAACTATTATATTAATAGCAGGTTCATGTCTATGTTTCAATTTTTTAACTTTAACATAATTGTTTACAACATCTTTATCAATTTTAATAGATATTACTACTGACGAAGATAACTGTACGTGTTATCGAAACGTTTAGATTGTATAATTTAAAGTACACCATTAAAAACCCCAAAACAGATAAGTATTTTAATATTCAAAATTTCACTGATAGTTTATTGCATTTGTAAAAGCCCAAACTAGTTTAGATTAGATAAACAAATGAACAGAATACATTGGAATTTTAACTAAAAACACAAAAATTGTACAAACATAAAAATAAAAATTAGGAGGTTATGGTTTAATTCGCTTTATGAAAATTTATTCAAAGAGTGGACTTTGCCGAAATCCTAAAAACCTAACAGAATTAAACTAAATAAACAAAACTACTGCAACCTAACAGATTTAGATTAGGCAAACAAAACTATTGTAACCTAACAGAATTAGATTAGACAAACAAAACTACTGTAACCTAACAGAATTAGATTAAATAAACAAAACTACTGTAACCTAACAGAATTAGATTAGATAACAAAAACTACTGCAACCTACCAGAATAAGATTAGATAAACAAAACTACTGTAACCTAACAGAACTAGATTAGACAAACAGAACTACTGTAACCTAACAGAATTAGATTAAATGAACAAAACTATTGCAACCTACCCGAATTAGATTAGATAAACAAAACTACTGTGACTCAACAGAATTAGATTAAATAAGCAAAACTACTATAACCTAACAGATTTAGATTAGATAAACAAAACTACTGTAACCTAACAGAACTAGATTAGATAAACAAAACTACCGCAACCTAGCAGAATTAGATTAGATAAACAAAACTGCTGTAACCTAACAGAAATCCATTAGATAAACAAAAGTAATGTAACCTAAGAGAATTAGAATAGATAAACAAAACTACCGTAGCTAACAGAATTAGATTAAGTAAACAAAACTACTGTAACCTAACAGAATTAGATTAAATAAACAAAACTACTATAACCTGACAGATTTAGATTTGATAAACAAAACTACTGTCACCTAACAGAACTAGATTAGATAAACACAACCACTGCAAACTAACGGAATTAGGTTAGATAAGCAAAACTACTGTAACCTAACAGAATTAGATTAAGTAAACAAAACTACTGTAACCTGACAGAATTAAATTAAATAAACAAAACTACTATAATCTAACAGATTTAGATTAAATAAACAAAACTACTGTATCCTAAAAGAACTAGATTAGATAAAAAAAATACTGTACCCTAACAGAATTAGATTAGATAAGCAAAACTGCAGTAACCTAACAGAAATATATTAGATAAACAAAACTACTGTAACCTAAGAGAATTAGAATAGATAAACAAAACTACAATAACTAACAGAATTAGGTTAAGTAAACAAAACTACTGTAACCTAACAGAATTAGATTATATAAACAAAACTACTATAACCTGACAGATTTAGATTAGATAAACAAAACTACTGTAACCTAACAGAACTAGATTAGATAAACAGAACTACTGCAACCTAACAGAATTAGATTAGATAAGCAAAACTACTGTAATTTAATAGAAATACATTAGATAAACAAAACTACTGTAACCTAACAGAATTAGAATAGATAAACAAAACTACTGTAACCTAACAGAATTAGATTAAGTAAACAAAACTACTGTAACCTAACAGAATTAGATTAAATAAACAAAACTACTATAATCTAACAGATTTAGATTAAATAAACAAAACTACTGTATCCTAACAGAACTAGATTAGATAAAAAAAAATACTGTACCCTAACAGAATTAGATTAGATAAGCAAAACTGAGTAACCTAACAGAAATATATTAGATAAACAAAACTACTGTAACCTAAGAGAATTAGAATAGATAAACAAAACTACAATAACTAACAGAATTAGGTTAAGTAAACAAAACCACTGTAACCTAACAGAACTAGATTAGATAAACAGAACTACTGCAACCTAACGGAATTAAATTAAATAAACAAAACTACTGCAACCTAACAGAAATACTAGATAAACAAAACTATTGTAACCTAACAGAACTAGATTAGATAAACAGAACTACTGCAACCTAACAGAATTAGATTAGATAAACAAAACTACTGTAACCTAACAGAACTAGATTAGATAAACAAAACTACTGCAACGTAACAGAATTAGATTAGATAAACAAAACTACTGTAACCTAATAAAATTACTACGGCGACATTTTTGTTACGCGACCTTTAAGTTTGTCGACTTTTTTGGTGACGACATTTCTGTGCGGCGACTTTTATGACCGCGACGTTCTGTCGTGGCGACTTTTTAGCAGTGACGTTTTGACGAGATACCCAAAATTTTGTGTCACTATAATTAATAAATTAATGTGGTTCGAAAATTTGATGGAACTTCAAGTTTATTCTAACTTAGAAGTATCAATTTTTGAAATTTAATTATATAAACTTAGTGAAACTCAATGTAACGTAAATAAATAATATTATTCTCGATATATTAGATAATAACAGTCGGTATCGTTTATTTTAACTAAACGAATATTTAATGTGTGGCTAATTCACTTCCAACGAGGTAAACATTTCTTTATAACGATAGGGAGATAATTAGACATGTACAAATATTTTGCATTTACCAGATTCGAAAATGCAAAGTCAAAAATAAACCACCAACTGATACGCTTGTTCTAAAATCTTGTAGTGAATACAAATAGTAACTGATACTTTCCAGGTACAAAACCAAATATCTCAAATCAAAGTATACAGGCTTCGTGTTATTAACAATGATACTGTTCATTGTGGTGATACAAACAGTAGAATTAATTAAATTTAATATAACACCCAGAATAACCCACAAATCAAGTATTTGTTTAGCACCAAATAAATAGAATTCTTTATTTTAAAGTTTTGGATGAAATTTTGACATACCGTTAGGTTAAAGTATAATTTCATTTTACTGCAAAGTAGTCGTAAACGGCTTCATCAGGAAGTGCAAACCAATAAAAAAACGACCTATACATATATATCTGTAAGAATCCTTTATGTCCTAGAATAAATCATACTTCAATGAAATGTAAGAAGTGCAGTTAATGTCGGAGTTTCTATTCAGTAGACTAACTTTAACAAGACTTTGATGGTATCTAACGCAAGTATGACGATATTGAGATATCTGTAAAGATATACACCTGAATTGATCATAGAACCTTAGTCGAGGTCGAATCGTCTGTTCCGTTAAGTCAAGTTCGAGAGCCGTTTGTGGAAACTATCACTATTTATTCGAGTTTGAGACATCTTTACACATTATTGTCAAATCTGTATTTATTTGTAATCGAATTATTTTAAATTTACCTAAAAATGTTTAAACGAAACACTAATTAGTTAACTAATACAATGTATAATGTGTATTTAAGAAGAGCTTAAACAGTTTCAGTAACTTACTTTAAAGCGTTCTTTATAGAATATTAATTCAAACTTGACATAGATACAACAATAAGATGTTAGTTGCTTTGAGGGTGAGATATTTTCTCAGATTATTATCTATATAATGTAGCGTTCCATTTACATGTAAAATACTTATGTTTAACTGAGAAAATTTATCAAATTGATATAATATCAAGTTATTTATGAACTAGTATTTACTTGAAAAAATCTGATTTGGGCAGCACATGACTTTCTTGTGGGGTGTCAAGTGTAAGCAAGAATAGCTTGGTGTAAAGGGCAGAAAGAGAACAGCTGTTATTAATTTATTCATATTTTCTCTTACATGAAATGCATTAAGTACTTATTTACACCTAATCAATTTAATAAGTGTGAATAAGATTTATATATGCAATTAACATTTATACAAAATATTGCACGTTTTGCACAGATTTTTATAATAAATAGGTGCAAATGAACAAAGGTCAAAGATTTGGACTTTTCAAGGTCAATTCAATACCAATTTAATACATAACCTAATTTATATTAAGTAGAGCATTATTACAATCGAGCTATTGTTGCTGTATTCATTAAGAACACGAATTAATAGATAAATAGATCATATGAGGCTTGTTTATAATAAAAATGGGCCATTGGCAGTTTGCGGATGTAATTGATGTGGACATTTATAATTCTGATAATGCATTACTATGCACCTCAAATATTTTGATTTAATTATTGTTTAGGGCGTCCCATGGAAAACTTATTTAATGTTGAGTTATCCTCAGATTTTCCTGTAAAGTTGATGGTTCTTACGACAAAATATATTTTAGCACATTTTTTATTTTTTTAGGACTTCGTTATTTCCTTCCAAGAAACGCTCATGAAGGAAACTATTCAAAAATGTAATTATCTTAAAACGTATCTATACATATTTCTCTATATTTAAAAGTTTTCGAAGTATTCTCGAAATGTACTTTAACCTCTTCTATCAAGTACCTTTATCTGTATGCACATTTTAATCAAAATTTTACAGAACCGAGATAGTTTAGAAGTTTTATTAAAAGAGAATGTGTCTTTTAAGTTGTCGCAGCTGCACACACGCACACACACACACACACACACACATACGCACACATGCATGCACGCATAAACGCACACACACACACACACAACACACAAACACAAACACACGCACACACGCACACACGCACACACGCACACACACGCACACACGCACACACGCACACAGCACACACGCACACAGCACACACGCCACATCGCACACACGCACACACGACACACGCACACACACACGCACGACACACGACACACGCACACGCACACAGCACACGCACACGCATACACGACACACGCACCACACGCACACACGCACACCACACACGCACACGCACACGCACACACGCACACACACACGCACACACGACACACGACACACGACACACGCACACACGCACACACGCACACACGCACACACGCACACACGCACACACGCACACACTCATAAGCACACACGCACACACGCAAATACCACTATATACACACATATACACACCACACGCACAGGTGCGCGCACACCACACACACACACACACCCCCAAACGTACAAATTAAGCACTACGTATTAATGGACTTAAACAGTTGACACAACTGTAAAACATGAATATAAAATGGCTGTGATATAATAATTGGCATACTTAGCAATTAATAAAAAAGAGGTAAAAGAGGTATATACGTACGTTCAGGTACTGGTGTACAGTACTTTAAATAAAAGCTTTCAGCGAATATTTTCATTAGCCGATCTAATATTATTAAATTATTCTTGCTCTGGAAATTTTAGAGTGAATTAGAACAGTGCCGTTATGATAGCAGTGATTTTATGACTTATTGGGAAAAACAAACTTTTTTGTCGCTTATTCAAATTGTTTAATTGCCACTCACTGGTTAATTTGTGAAAATAAAAGACCTCCTGGATGATCTTAATAGGCGGAGTGATAATTTATTCAACTCGTACTTATTTCTCGTGTTAAATATAGATGAAAATTGGGGAGTTTACATTAGCAATCATGCTCTATCCAACAAAAATATTTTCAGTGATGCAGTGTTGCCGCTTCTACTAAAAATTAAAAGCAACTTTGATAATTCAAACGGAACACCATGCATATTATTAAATTTTTTAATGTCCGCAATAAATCTAAATACATCTTATGTATGAAGTCCTATACCTATCTTCAACCATTTACGAAATAATTAATAGACCATTTCGACACTTTCACATGGCTGTAAAATCTAAACCTTAAGAGATCAAGAAAAACGGTTTGCACATTCCTATGTTAGTTTTTCATAAGATATCGTCTGATAAATACAAAAACATCTAATCTTCTAACAAGGAATTTATTGAAATATTGTTTAAAAAAATTACGATAGTATGTACTATGTACTAAATTAAATGTTTAAATTGTTGTCCTTGCACCTCTTGACAAAAGGCTAGGTGGTAGTGAATATTTTCGATAACCTTGTGAACCATATCTTCGGTAATAAGGTTAAACTCAATTTGTATGCGTTGTCTTAAATCGTCGAGGTTCTCCCCCCAGAAAAATTAATCTAATGGCGAGAGGTTGGGAGACCTCGCTGGCCACTCTATGCAAAGCCTTCTGCCCATGCATCTGTTAGGAAAAGTTGTAATCAAATATTCCCGCACTATACGAGCATAGTGTGGAGGAGCTCTACCCTGCTGAAACCATGTACTTTGATAGTTGGGTCAGACAAACATTGAATTTCAGGAACGATTAAATTTTCAAACATATCCAAATATCTCTCAGCTGTTAAATTCCTATCTATGAAAAATGGCCCTATAGTGCGAGTTCCATACAACTCTGCCCCAACATTTATTTTCTGAGTATGCTGGGAATGCGCTTCTCTCATCCAATGCGGATTTTGATCTGACCAGTACCTATAATATAATATAATAACGATTCACGTTCCTATTTAGCATAAATGTCGCTTCATCAGAAAAAAACTATATTATTGAAGAAATCATTATTCTCGTCCCACTTAGCCATCATGGTCTGACAAAATTCGTTTCTTCTACTGAAATCCTCGTCTGACAACTTTTGAACAAGATGAATATTATAGGGGTGTAGTTTATTTTCCTCTAGAATGATTGACACTGATGAACGACTTACATCAATAGCTGCTGCTGACTTCCGCAGGGAATTCTGAGGATTCTCAATAAGTGTGAGTAATGTGTTCAAGACTTTTTCACCACTTCTTTCTGTTTTGGGTCGTCCCGATCGAAACCTCTCTTTGCAGGTTCCTTTTCCTCAAATCTTCCATTTTCTGTACCGTTGATTTTACGATTAGGGTAAGGTTTGGAAAATCGTTATAGAATAAATTCGCCACCTCTTTATAGCACCTCACACGATCTCTTTAACCACGCATCATAAGCAGCATGATCCTTTTTCGTTCATTTTTAATTAGCCTTTATTAAAAAGCAAAGCGGATGAGATTGACAGTATTTAATTTTACGTCTAGTATGTATGACGCGTTTCCACGGTTTTCGTTTCTAATGTAACAAAGCTGAATATCACCTATTTTATATTTTTTAAACAATTTTTCAATAAATCCCGTGTTAGAAGATTAGATGTTTTTGTATTTGTCAATCGATAGCTTATGAAAAACTAAGATAGGAATGTGCAAACCGTTTTTCTTGATCTCTTAAGGTTTAGGTTGTACATACAGCCTGCCAGAGTGTCGAAATGGTCTATCAATTATTTCGTAAATGGTTGAAGATAGGTGTAGGCCTTCATACATAAGATGTATTTAGATTCATTCCGGTCCTTAAAAAATGGTGTTCCGTTTGAATGATCAAAGTTGATTTTAATTTTTAGTAGAAGCGGCAACACTGCATCACTGAAAATATGTTTGTTGGGCATGTCACGTTCAAATAACTGAGGTAATTGAGCGTTTCCAAACCTTTGGGGCACAGTATAACTAACAGTTCATTGTACATATCTGTATTCTATTACATTTGTTAAAGTTCTTTAAGTCCATTTCCATTTCAAATGCGTATTTGCATATGAATTACTATATTATGTGATTGATTTTAGGGGTTGTACGAGGGATAATCAGCAATTATTGAGAATTGAAAAATCTAGTTTCCCATGCAAAACAAATTGTTGTTTATTAAATAGTGCATTATTTTTTCTGTCAATTGCAGTTTAGCTTGTGACATTCGGTTGAGTAGTGTCTGAGAAATAGTCCATAGAATAAGCTTCTGTTATCAAAAAATGAAATTATCACGAGAGAACTTTCGGATAATGATTTACTATGATTTCAAGAAAGGCTTGAGCGCGTATGAGTGTGAGGAAAATTTAAAGTCGGCATTTGGGGTTCTCGCGCCATCATTGGATACTGTTTATAGATGGTATAAAGAATTTGAACGAGGTTGCAAGCCGGTGGTACACAGAAAAGGACCTAGCGCTCCTTTAACCGCTGTTAACCCCGAAAACATTGCTGCGGTGTAGAAGATGGTGGAAGAGGACAACCGCATTACCTATGCAATGATAGAGTCGACTGAAGAGTGGATCCTCGAAAGTGAGATCCATATTGCACGAGCATTTACATTTGAAAAAGGTTGTAACTCGGTTTGTACCCTATCATCTGACAGATTTACAAATAGCAGAACGTGTTAGAGTTTGTCAACAAACTTTAGATATGTTGAATGCTGGAGGCCATCAAATTATTTCTAAAATTGTAACTGGCGATGGAACGTACACGGATGTTCTCACTCGCCAAGAAAGTCGAATCTGGATACATGAAGATGAGGAAACCCCTACGATGGTGAAAAAACAACAAGCAATGAAAACAGTTATGTACGCAGTATTTTTTAGAAGTACGGGTTTGGTGGCCCCAATTAAAGTAGAAGATCAGAAGACAGTTACCGCTAAATGGTATGTTGAAAATTGTTTGCCTACTGTGTTCAGTAAAGTGCCAAGAAAAGGAATCATGTTACATCATGATAACGCGTCGTCCCATACAGCAGGGACAACTGTTTAGTATTTAACGGAAAACAAAATCAAAATTATAGAACATCCTCCTTACTCATCGGATTTGGCGATGTGTGACTTCTGGCTATTTTTTGTGCTCAAAAAACATTTGAGAGGGAAAAGGTTCCAGTCAGAAGAAGAGATTGACATCGACGTTAAGTGTTTTTCTGATATCATCCCTAAAGACAGCTGGTTGAACGCTTTTAAACTATGGAAGGAGAGAATGGTTAAGTGCATTATTGTAAATGGCAATTACTTTGAACATATTTAAAATAAAAATTCTAAAAACTTGTAGCAATCTTTCTATTCTCAATAATTGTAGCTTATCCCTCGTATCTATTCATTTAACATTAATTTTATTACCTTTGAATGTTTTAGTGTTTTTTATAATTAATATACTTATGTAAAAACCGTTAATGTGGTTGTAAACAAAATATTTTGTTAATGTTCTGAAAGTTCATAACATTACTGATTCATTTAATTACTCATAAAATGTTACGTCTTAACAAAACCGCACAAATTACTATCTTACATGCCGGAGTGTAATATGTATTGTAGATTTAAACAATCTAATAAGGTTTTACAAATATTTAACCAGAGATTACTTTTTATGCAATTTAAAGCTTGATTTTAGGAATTTTCTAAAAAAACTTAATGACTGCAATTTCAAACGAATTTGAGTGTACACCGTTACCATTTTAAACGAAATAAAAAAGCAAGAATAAAATTTGTTTCAACATTTCTTTATGTATGTACGTGAAAACAGTTGGCAATAAAAGAAAACTGAACACTTTAATGTACAGATTTCGAACAAATAATTGTTTAAATAAATTTATTTACTTTACAACGTCAGAATCAGTGTTAATCTATGAATTATTGTTTTAAATTGTGTTTAAATTTGTTACTATAGATACTATATATTATTAGTAGCCTAATTGTTACAGTTCTTTCAATTTTGAGCAATGGAACATTTCGAGTACTATTCATTACTCTTAGTTTGTTTCCTGTAGGTTTACATTGTGCAGTATGTTCATTTTATTTTAAACAAATAAAAATTCTGAAATACATGCTGACCATGCAAGCAAATGGACCTGTTCTGTGAGTGTTATTAAAGTGTAGCAAAATGTCTACAACTAAAATTTCAAAACTAAAAGTGGATGAATTGAAAGGCGAACTTGTATATCTCGCCTACAGCTAAAAAGTAAAAAGTGAACAAACTTATATGTGCATTAAATTCCTAGTTCTTAAATGTAAGTGACCTAAAATTTAGCGAATATATTGAAAATTCAACAAATAAATTGGAAAACTCTAAAGAAAATATAAGTATGACTTGATTAAAAAATATCATCGCTCGAAAAACAGATTAAAGTGTTCCAAAAATCGAAAATGTGGTCTCTGTAAGTTACAAAATCTAGAAAAATAAAGGCGAACAAGGCATCGATTGTTAATAAGTCTAATAAACGAAATTCATAAAAATAATAACGTACACATTAATTCTAAATTTGACAACATAAAGTGTACAATTAAAGCAATTTAAATCGTTATAGCCTTAATAATAAAAATGTCAATAATTCTAATCAAAAATGAATTAAATGAGTGCATATGGTTGACATAATAAACACTCAATATGTGCTGGGGCAATCAAATGTATAAATTAACAACACAAAACCTTTCTTATGGAATTCCTTATTATAAACATTGTAATTTAAAGTTTGATTAAAGAGACATGTTTTGAAAATCATTTTGTCATCAGGCTAACTATAGTAATGCAATGGTAAAACTAGAACTGAATTTACTAATGATAAAAATCAGTTAAAATAATAACGGCAAATCATTTAATAATAATGAATCTTGGAAAAGGACTTGAGAGAAATTAAATGAAAGACGAACAACCTGAAGCCTTTAATTCATTAAAAATATATTGAAACGTTTTTTTGTTGACCCCATCATACATTATGTTGGCAGCACTGACCATCAACGTGTCAGACTATAATATGTATGACAGCTTTATCAAATGTTCATGTAAAAAATGGGTTTCAGAGCGATGTCGTGATTAGTATTACTGAACAGAAGTACAAAAATAAAATATTAAAGTTTCCTCATAAAAGATAAATACGAAAAAAAGTTTTATATACATAATAAAATGTTTTCCTACTGTCACCAACACGAAGAATAAACACACAAAAAAATAACCCGATAATTAAAGGAAGATAACTTCTTCTAGATGGTAACACGATTCGTTGCCAGCAGCCCGTGGGTTGGGTCGAGGGTCAGTTAAATAGAAATACAAGGATAAAGGGCGCCAAAAACTTACAACATAAAGGCCCACCGAATCTAAGGGTGCATGAAACGGGGTGACAAATAACTATAAAAAAAAACTTACTTACCACTCACGATGAGTGCACCTTAGAATAAATCAAGACAATAAAGGCAAATATGTATATTGAGCTTCAAAATAACATAATGTGAATGAATGAACTTGTCAATTATGCACTAGTCCGTACTAAACATACAAATACAAAAAAAATTATTTCGATTACCATAAGCAAATAGTCTTTACTAAATCAATGATGTGACAAGCAGGATATTTATAAACTTACGGGTCTATAATAATTTTCAAATTAAGTGCCTATGTCAATTATAATTATGGATTACGAAAGGTAAACTAACAATCGTGGTTAGGACATCAACAAGACGGCCAACAGTTACGTAGCAACATGTGTCAATTTTCTTTTACAATGATAAAGCGTCAGTGCTGGAAGGTCTTTCTTGCAAGTAACTGCTTTTTTTATAAATTTCACATTTGGAATTTAGTAAAAAAAAAATCAATTCTAATTTAATCTTCTTGTCGGAGTTTACAAGTCAAACGTAATTATACCTAACTTATCAGGAATCAATAAGAACAAGAATTACATAAGTTTATAAAATTAGTGGTGATGGTAATCGTATAAATTTTAAATAATATCATAAATATAATCAATGTAAAATAAATGAGAGTAGAAATGTTCTCCGAACAAATAGTTAAACTAACTGGAGATACTAACCATTCACCACAAATAATGCCTTTGTCCCAGTCGGTAGATTAACATAGGGTGGTTCATTCTTTTGATTTGCTTAATTACCACAAATTCTGGTAGGTTACTTCCACTGAACATCAATATAAAAAAATTGCAATGTAACACTAATAAAATGATCTCGGACGCCAAGTCATTTTTTTTAATTATGCTCGGAATAATTAAACCGAGGTCTACACTAAAAATTTTATCAAAATGTAACAAATAAAAAAAAAAATACAGACTATGTTTATTAACAGTTAAAATGATAGGGTTAAATAAAATATATCTTAAAAATAGCCTTAAATTACTAAAAAATCATTAAACATTAAATACCTGAGAAATACTTGAGAACCCCTGGTATTATAAAAAATAATGCGGAATTGCAAACCAAGGTGATGTCATCTAGGCATCATATATTGCGCAATATTTCGAAATAATGTTTTACGTTGTAAACCACACCCATAAAATTGGAATTTTTCTTCTAATAAATTTATCTTCTTGAAATTGAATAATCCGTTTAATGCATTTTCTTGAAATTTTCAAATAAAAATTGCAATCATAAAATGAAAGCGTACGCCACAGTAAAAATAAAAGCGTACTTAAAATGTAATTAAAGTAGAAAAGTAATTGTAATAAAAGGGTAAATCAAAGTAAAAATAAAATAAAATAAAAGTGCCTGAAAAGAGCAAATGTTTTAATTTTTAGTATAATGCGTTAAAATATCTTACCATCAAATCAATGGCACTTTCACAAAATTTAGGTGGAAACCCAAAAATATGGCTTCCTACTCAATATAAGGTTCATTAAGTACTAAAATGGACGCCTAGAATATCAGACGATGTAGTCGTGCGCGAAAAGATTTACGCAAAGAATTATGTCAACGATGACGTATTGCGCGAAAATATTTGAGCAGAAAAATAATTTAAAGTGGGAGTATAAACCTTTAAGAAGTATATACCCTTAAGAAGATATGCACTTAAGTTACACCGAAATGCAAATTAAGTTGCCTACCTCATAGCTATAATGCAAAAATTACAATACAATTTTTTCTTATATTTGCAACTGAATGAATGAAAGACCTAAATTACGGTATATTTTAATACAACTCAAAATGGGTTGTTACAAGTTTAATATCGTATTCTTTAGCATTCAGAATTAAATATCCACGATATATTTCTAAGGGACAGTGTGAACAAGCCGTCACTGTCAAATTTAAATCTAATAACTGTCTAAACAATAAATCGTAATTTTTAAACAACATAAATAATGAATGAAAGGCTAGTGCGCTGACCAACTAAAGGTAGGGTTTCAACTGTGCTTCCGCACTTGATGTGCAAACTTAAATGAACTAATCCGACCTTTATTATCCTGATGCGACGGTTATCCTGGAACAAATTTATACCATAAGCGGGCCACTACCATTACAGGTCTCGATTGTAATCTCCACACTTCCCGTTGAAGCCGCAGCAAAACAAGGTGAAAATCACAAAACGAAAACACAATAACAAACGAAGCTCCAAGATAAAAATCCTAGAAATGAAGCTCTAAGATGACCTTCGAGCTTTTTCAATTTGTAAATCGCCTTTCTTTTAAAATTCCCCAATTTCGCATGTGCGTAAGAAACTACCCAACTCCAGACAACTCCAACAAGATAAACATAATTGAATAGCTTCTTAATTGTCGGCTTCTGATTAATCCTCTACTTAGAGTTTGAAAGTAACTTTCTTTTAAAATTCCTCAATTCAGCATATGCGTAAGAAACTACCCAACTCCAGACAACTCCAATAAGATAAACGTATATGAATAGCTTCTTAACTGTCAACTTCTGTACTTAGAGTTTGAAAGTAACTTCCAAAAATTCAGAAATTGACGGAATAATAAAAATGACTGTTTCATTTTTTTCTATTATTTTTGTTACCCAGTAACAGTAGCATGTTTCACAATTAATTCCTGGTAGGTATTACTATTTTCAATGTGCATTACCAATTAGCGTTTATAGCTTGAATGAAATGGTAATGTTTGACTTCATTCAAAAAAGACATAAATTAACAAGAAAGAAAAACCGTTACAATACAGAATCTTTTTTATCTACATATTGGTTATCAGTAACAGTAAGTAAGATAAATCGGAAGGATCTGTGTTACCTAAATGAATTTTAACAGAGATCACATTGTCGACTTGCAATAAGGTAGTTTTAGTTTCATTAATCCGGATCACTCAAATTGAAACCAGTAATAAGAGCGTACTGAGGGCCCCTACGATTGCCGTAGAAGAGACGCGGAGCAACTAACTGGACCAACAGATTGTCACTTAAAACCATTTAGATTGAGGGAGGATTTCTCCACATCTAGGCCAATGGGAGAGCACTGACTTTTGGCCTTATTTCTTATCGACCACATTCATTTGAACCAACTTGGTATAAGGTAAATTAGTGTAATGGTATGGGAAGGAATTGCCTATTGGTTAAATCGTGATGCATACTTTTTTTTTTGATTGTTTAAAAACTCAGGTGTGAAGAAAGGATTGTAAAAGCTAATTTAAATGTATTAATTTCCAAACTACACGAACTACTTAAATATGAGTTAACTTGAGGTTCAGTTAATTTTGCAAACATTTCAGGGTAAAATGAAAACTGACACAATAGTTACAGGCCTTAAATTACCATACGCCTCGACTGGATTATTTTTTAGAACAGGTAGTATATCTAGAAAAAACGGAATTTTTCAAATAAAACCTAAAAATGTATACCATATATGGAAAAGGAAAAAGCCACGTGTTTTATTACCCCTCTCCAGGGGGGGGGGCGGGCTGCTTGAGCTTTCCAAGCTGATTCAGCCACAATCATGGATTCCCAGCATACATACATACATTACGTATGTATGCATGGTGGGAATAAGGATGGGTATGGTCAGGATAGGATCGGAAGGAATGAAGTTAGGGTTCTGAGGGGGAAGATACTACTCCAGCATTCGCCTCAATAGTCGCAAACGGTGTGCGTATACGCAGTGACCATGCCGCTATATGTGTATGAGGGAAGCCCTCTGAAAATACTTCATAAAGGGTACATAATAACGGGAATCGAATCCATTACCTCCCGAATGGTAAGCAGGCCGTGTTACCACAACTCTACTAGGTCGGTAAATACTGGTGAATAGGTGAATGTATACCCGGAATGGTAACACCGAAGAAGTACTAAGTTTTAACCTTTTCGAACTAAAACCGTCCAGTCCTGGCCTAAAGTGTTGTTCTTAAATTAAATGTACAGGCATGTGTGTGTATGTGTATGTACGCACACACACACACTCTCACGCACACGCACACGCACAACAGCACACGCACACACACGACACAGCACACGCACACGCACACGCACACGCACAGCACACACCACACACACACGCACGACACACGCACACGTCACACCACACGCACACGCACACGCACAGCACACGCACACGCACACGCACACGCACACACGCACACACGCACGCACACGCACACGACGCACACACGACGACACAGACGCACATAGACGCACATAGGTCACACAGACGACACACATAGACGCACACAGACGCACACAGATGCACACAGACGCACACAGACTCAGACATACGCACACAGGCGCACACAGACGCACACATACGCACACAGACGCACACAGACGCACACAGACGCACACAGACGCACACAGACGCACACATACGCACACAGACGCACACAGACGCACACAGACGCACACAGACGCACACAGACGCACACAGACGCACACAGACGCACACAGACGCACACAGACAGGCATCTAGATACACAGGCACATAAACACGCAGACACTCAAACAGACAGTGAGTGTGTGTACGTAAGTGTGTGGGTGAGTACGTGGGTGGGTGCGCGCGTGAGTGTGTGTGCGTGGGTGCGTGTGCGTTTGCACCTTGCGATAAATTTCTCTTTCGTAATCTCTCAAAAAATTGAAAAGCGGTTGCATTTCAATTTTACGTGACGATTTATGACCGAAACGTCTAGGCCCTAGTGGATTTTTGGTGTGTGAGGATCCGCGGGGTAAGGGATAAGAGAGTGAATGTGATTTTTTTTCGACCGACATCTCAACAAATTGAATAGCGATTGTATTCAAACACGGTACTTAACACCTAGAGGCTAGATGCTAGTGATTTTTGGTGTATCTGTGTAGTAAGGAGCAAGAGTAGTAACTGCCACTTTCTTTCGGCCGCGATCTTCTTCAAAAGGCTTTAGTTAAAAACTTATATTCAAACACGCGTCGTAACGATATAAGAGTAAGATGATACCCACTTTACAATTCAGGTGTATGTTACAATTTAAATGTAATAAACCTGTGTTTTCTGATTTAATTTTCAGTTACGAAATCATTTACGTCCGATTTCTTATTTAAAGTAACATCTCAAAAAAGTCGGTTGAATAACATTTTTTACTTTAATTTTCATTGAATTATTTTAATAACCTTTACCACATAAGAAATGCTTATTTGAAAAAAATTCTAAAACATTCTTACAAGTTTTCTAAATAAATTGTACATTTTGAAAAATATTACATTATACCTGGCATGGCTTCACACACTAATTGCACATTCCGGTGTAAAAAAGAATTACAAATAACAAAGCCAAATGCCTACCTATAGATTATAGGTAGAACCACGGAAAAGTGTAATTAAAACCGTATACCGTTTAATTGTTTCAGGTGAAACTTTACAAAAAAGATAATAACCCTTGTTGATTATCTATATGAGTAGTGACCTATAATTTCACTTTCTTCTATTGTATTACTATGCGCATATCTGGAGGCATACGTTTTTTTATGAGGCGCAGAGCATTTTATACTCCCACATACCTTTAACTTGTTTTGTACTGTAACTATGAATGAAAGTAATTATTAAATCAAGTAATAATGTTATGTATGCGTCTATCAATATTTATGTGCTATTTATGTAAATGAGATTTTATTCAAACTTACAGTACAGAATAGTAATTAAGTATTCTGCGCTTGCACTGAAAAGTTGTATTTATAAACTGCTATATGAAATTTCGTAGGTGTCATCGTTAATTACTTGCAGGTCTTAAATTATTAGACCCTGCACTGCTTTACTTTCACCTACAGTGTAGATACATTATTGTTTTATGCAGCAAATATTTGTTTCGGAAGCTTTGACCTTATCAATTACAATTTTCATAAGCAATTGTCTAACTTTTCTTCAGTGTACTTCTAACTATCAAAGAGGCAGAATATTGCTTACTACTGTGTAAGTTGGAACAATCGAGTATAAGTAAATTTAAAATAATTTTGGTTACTCGAACTGGCTCATGAAGTTGTTAAAGAAACGTTAAAACTAAAAAAAGTTTTGCTTAGCTAATTGTTATTTCTAATTAGTTCAAAATTCTAAATAATAATTGAACGGCAATTATTTTCGTTTTCGCGTCTTTATAATAATAATTATTATAAACCTAACAAATCGTGTTAATAACTCTTCTGATGAAAATGACTTACGTGTCTTAAACAGTCTAACAGCATAGCGCATTGCGGAAGCTAAGCTTACGTTACGAGAAAACAAGTTTTTGCAAATCAAGTGTTTAGTGATATAAGTTTACTATATATGAAAATACTTGAAAATGTGTAGTGGACAACTAGCAATTACTATTCATTCTTGGAATGGGAACGCTGTAATATTTTGAATCTCTAATTGATGTGCTGTATAACTCTTGGCGATTCTTAATGATATCATTGGTTAAGAATCATTAAAGTAGTTGTCGTGTAAATGCACGTCATTTAATTAAGAATTAGTAATTATTGAAAGAATTTCTAAAGAAATGCAATTCATGTACGGTTATATTAAAAGCGGTTTTATATAGTTTTTTACGTTTTAAAACAGGTTAGTAGCCAATAATATATATAATGGATGTTACTAAATTATATAATTCCTTTAGCACTTTTTAAGGGAGCCCTTTAAAGTCTACAAATCTGTATCACAATTCATAAACCTAGAATCTGGCTAATTCACTCAATGCATCTTTATTAAAAAATTGATAGTAACACACAGTTAAATTTAATTGTTCTATTTCTAAGAAAAATTTTTGATAAAAGTCTAAATCAATAAAGGATTTGAATTAAGTACTTATCTTTTGGGTATTGAACCTTGTATCCTTGCGATATTGCAGGGTCACAATCAATTAATATAAGTAATTTGATTGTAACCAATATTTAAATTTACACAGTTCTACATACACAAAAAACAAATTTACATCGATCTTACATAGACATTGGTTATACCCACAAATACATCAACAAACACTCAGATAAACAAAACAAAATTAATAATTTAAATTACATATTAAAACACATAACAAAACATAACTCAATTATAGGATTAACAAAACATGAAAACCAATA
Source organism: Vesta saturnalis (assembly GCA_036346205.1). Lineage (NCBI taxonomy): Eukaryota > Metazoa > Arthropoda > Insecta > Coleoptera > Lampyridae > Vesta > Vesta saturnalis. Next base: position 143,460 of record JARFJB010002408.1, on the reverse strand, counting down.
CTGCATTTATGGTTAAATTAAATATTAACAAAACCATAATTTAAAGATCATTTAGAATGAATTATTTAACAATGACAAATACACTGTTTTCCTACCGTTAGTCAATATACAAAACAACACTACCTTCGTCACTCAAAATTTACTGTTTCATAATAAACAAATGAATTTAAATTATTTTTTACAACAACCTAAGATGCAAAACACGTCCTTTGTTACAAAAATTCAAATAAACACATTCAACCACAGTAAAATTATTTAAAATTTACTTCTGTATATACACAATCACTATATCAAATACAATCATAATATATGTAACAAACAAACCACTGTAACACACATTTACAACACAAGTCAAAAAAAATATTACACACAAACACAAACTAGAAACATGTTACAAAACCCATAAATACAACAAAATCAAAATAACCAACACACAATTGTTAAACAACACATACACAAAGTAAAGTAAGTAAACTAAATGTTTAACTTCAACATGGTACAATGAAAGATAGACAATCGCACATTAAACAAAATTACAGTTTAAAATACTACACATAGACCAATGTTATGAAACACAAATTTAACATAAAAACATATATAAAACAACAATCAAAATATATACAGAAGTCTAACATGTTAGAAAATAATATTACAATGTAAACACTAAACATATAATAAAACCATACACACAATACCCTATATATGTTATAAAAACATAAACTACACAAAATATAAACACAAAACAAAATCAACACAACAAAACATAAACACACTAAAACAAAAATATTTAATCCAAACACAAGACATCATCCAAATACAACACACTACACACATAAGCCACACCACACACAAATAAAATCATTATTAATACACACACAAATATATACTAACACAAAAACACTAAAACTTAAATATACAAACACACATTTAAAACATCACAAATATCTAAACAACATTCAAAATTATATATAACAACACGTCATTTAAACATTAGATAATATAACACACTAAATAATACAATACGTTTACACTCAATAATAACACAACATAACATAAGATCACAAACATCACTCGTTTATCTCCTGTCACACACACGCCACACATCCGTCACAATCACACAAAACACATACACACACACAAAATATACGTATATATATATATATATATATATATATATATAAATATATATATATATATATATATAATAATATATATATATATATATATATAATATACATAAAACCACCCACACACACACACAAACCAAACCATCACACATTAACATCATCATAAAAATAAACCACGCTCAAATTTAAACATAATAACAACATAACTTTAAATACAACAACACACAACCACAAATAAATTAAAATTAAAAAAATTCAAACACCATTAACTACATAACACACAACATTGTAAAACAAAAACATAATCTATCAAATCAAAACATATTAAATATGACATAAATACATATTAACGTAAAAATTAAACTCCTATAAAATATAATAACATATTACAAAATCATATTAAATACATATTACACATATAAAAACAAAAATATTAAAAATAACACATAAACTCTACTTCAATATATGTCATCAAAATACAAAACATAATTAATCATACTTAACATATAACATCAAATATATAAAATATATAAAATAAAATCATACTTAAAATATAAATAACATAAAATAATAAAATAAATACTAACACATATAAATAAATATACAAAACAAAAAAAAAACACACAAAACAAAAATACAAACATAAATACACATAACAAAACAAACACAACACACAAACAAACACAACACACAAATACACAAAACACAAATACACAAACATACAAACACAAACACACAAACACACAAACACACACAACAACACACAACAAAACAAAATACAAACATACAAAAAAAATAAAAAACAAAAACAAACAAAAATATAAAAATAAATATTAAATAATAAAATAAAACATAAATATATAAATATAAAAATAAAATATAAAATATAAATATTAAATAAAAATATAAAATATATAAAATAATAAATATATAAATATAAATAATAAATATATAAATATAAATAATAAATATATAAATATAAAATAATAAAATAATAATAATAAATACATAAAATAAAAATAAATATAAAAATAAATAATAAATATAAAAATAAATACATAAATAAAAATACATAAAAATAAATAACAAAAATACAAAATACAAAACACAAACAAACAAAAACACAAAACAAAAAACAACAAATACAAAATAAAAAATAAAATAAAAAAAAAAAAAAAAAAAATAAAAAAAAATTAAAACATAAAAAAATATAAATAAAAAAATTAAAAAAAAAAAAAAAAAAAAAATAAAAAAATAAAAAAAAAATAATAAAACAAAAAAAATAAAACAAAAAACAAAACACAAAACAAAAAACAAATAAAACAAAAAAAACACAAAATAAAAAAAAATAAAAAAAAAAACAAAAACATAAAACAAAATAACAAATACAAAACAAAATACAAAACACAAAACACAAAAAAAAAACAAAACACAAAACAAAACAACAAAACAAAAAAAAACAAACACACAAAACACAAAAAAATAAACAAAAAAAAAACAATAAATATAAAAATAAAATAAAATAAAAATAAATAAATAAAATATAAAAATAAAATAAAAAAAATAAAATATAAAATAAAATAAATATAAAAATATAAATAATAAATACAAACAAAAAAATAAATAAATAAAACATGTTAGTCATCATTTGAGTTAAATAAAATGTGAATATTATAGATTTCGGAAAGAAGGCAACCGTGTAAAAAACATTCATTAGGTTAAAACAAAATTTGGAAAATCACGGATCGTTTGAAAGGCCACGCCAAAACATATAGAAAAGAAAACGAAGAAAATAATGAAATAAATGTCCTTGCAGAGGTCACTGTTAACGAAAATTATACGTCTTGCAGAAAAATAGAAGAATCGGTGGGCATTTCAAAAACGAAAGTATCAAAAATATTTAAAAATACCATTATAAACCATATATACCTCAAGTCATCCACCACTTGCATCCGGGTGATGCTCAATTGCGTATCGATTTCTGTAGATGGTATATTCAGAAAAGTGAAGAAAATGGTAATTTTGGTCGTTTAGTTATATGGTCGGATGAAAGCCATATAAGCTCCGCCAATTTACAATCGTGCAACGAATCGTTTCTGGTCTAACGAAAATCGGCATGTTACCGTGATCCGTCAGCAGCAAGGCAGGTTTGGGTTCAATGTGTCCTGTTTCATTTTAGGAGGCAGATTAACATTTTACATGTTTGAAGGCAATTTGAACCATCAACGATATTTGAAATTTTGGACATTTGCCTTCCAGAATTGTTTGATGATATTCCGTTAGCCCAGCTAAGAGAGGTTTATTTTCAGCAAGACGGGGCACCTTGCCACAATGCAAGACTAGTAAGAGATTACCTCAATACAATTTTCAAAACCATTGGATTGGTAACAATGGACCAGTTAATTGCCAGCAAGGTCCCCAGACCTATCAATTTTAGATTATTTGTCTACCTTAAAATAAAATTCATCAAAGACATATGAAACTCAAGAACTTTGATGAATCTACAAAGAACCTTTGAAAACTACGTTTAAGACCCTATTTTATTAAACATTCAAAAACTTCGAATGAGTTCTACCAAACACAAATAGCACTTTATAAATTTTATCTCTATTCATCATAAATACTAACATAAATACATCCAATATTACATATCAACAATACACACAATTCGAAATAAACATACAATTATTATGCACACATTTAACACATCAAAACAACATATAATAACATAAAGTTTCACATAGCACAAACATACAAATACACTAGATAGATCACGAATAAAGCACAAAATCATACAAAAACAACACACACATATTATCAACATAAGTAAAATATATATATCTGAATACTAATACAAGACATACAACACAAAAAATAAAACATTAAAACATAAATGACACATCAATTACACACATGAAAACAACATAATCAACAAACTAAATATAAAATCAAAAAAAATAAAAATAAAAATAAAACTAACACAAAATATAAAAACAAAAAAAAATAAAAAACAAAAAACAAAACACAAATAAAAACAAAAACAAAATACAAATACAACACAAAAACAAAACAAAAACACACAAAAAAAACAAAACACAAAAAAAAACAAAATACAAACAAAAACAACAAAAAACAAACACAAACACAAAAAAAAACAAAAAACAAAACAAAAAACAAAAAACAAAAAAAAAAAAAAAAACACAAAAAAAACAAAAAAAAAAAAAAAACAAAAAAAACAAAAAAAAAATAAAAAAAAAAAAAAAAAAAAAAATAAAAAACAAAAACACATAGAAAAACAACAGCACATAAACTAAAACACAAACACATAGAAACACATAACACTAAACAAAACGTACATAAACACAACATAACACAACATAACAAGATACACAAAACACAACGACACAAACACATGAACTACACAACACACAAACATGACAATACACACAAACACACAAACACACAACAACACAAATGACACAACAACACAAACACAACATCACACAATACCACACAAATACAAATACAACACACATCAAATACAAAAAAATACACACACAATACACAAAACAACAATAAAACTATTATATAATTAAACACAAATACATCAATCTATTAAATATACAAATATAAACATCATAATATACAAATATATAAATAATAATTTTATACCACAAATTATGAGAAATACATAAATATATAAATATAAATATACATGAATATAATACATCATAATATAAATATAAATAATATTATAATCAAAAGCAATACACAAATACATCATATTACACAAATACACAACACACAAACACAAATACATAAATAAAACACACAAATAATAAACACATAAATACACTGCAAATCACATTAACAAATATACATCAACAACAAAAAAAACACATCAAAACAAAGTATCACAAAAATTAAAATCATATAAACACATAAACCTCAATCATCCACATGAATACGTATTCAATTCATCATATTTTAAGGTAAATATAAAAATAAGAACAAGAATTATGGATTTATTATGGTCGATAAACCATATAACACCGTCAATATTACAATCATCAAAATCATTTCTGCAAGAAAATGGATTACGTATCTAACAGCAGTATGGTTAATATTCCTATATACATATATATAAGCAATATAATTTATAATTTTAAATATTAACATACAAACATATTTAAATTTTGACATTCCTTCAAATTTTTATATATTCAACACTAAAAGGTTTATTTCACAAACGGCACCTTAAACAATCAAACATATAAACACTACTAAATACATTCAAAACATTGATGAACAATGACCATTAATCACACAAGCCACTACAATTTTAGATTTTTTCACCTAAAATAAAATTCATCAAACGAAAACCAAAACTTTATAATACTACAAAAACTTTGAAAACTACTTAAACCATATTTATTACAGATCCATTCAAAATCTTAAAGGATTCTGACCATAATTCACAAATTACAAATTAAAATTTTAATCTCTATTTTCTTTGCCTAAATTTATAAATAAATACATCCAAATATATAATATATTTCAAATCATACAATCATGAAAAAAATAAAATTATTGAAATTTTACTTTTCAATACATAAATTACATAAATGAGTTTCAATAGCACAAAAACATAAAATTACATTAAACCTACTAAAAATTCATTAAATATAAAATACACGTATTTCAAAATAATATAATTTATATATATTGAATAAACAAATAAATTTAATTATAAAATAACAGGTCCCATTTAAAAAAAATTATCCATAACTTTTACTACCCCTAATACCATTCATAAAACACACCATAATACAA
>JARFJB010002408.1:77500-132500 GCA_036346205.1 Vesta saturnalis | reverse complement strand
AACTACAAACACAATAAAACACACTAAACAACACAAAAAAACAAACACAACACTAAAAACACAACACACTAAACATAATACACATAACACAAAACACTATAAACAATCACACAACACAAATACACAACCAAACATCATAACACACAACACTAAAACACAAAACACACACAACACACACAAAACAACACACATACAAACACAACATCACAACACAACAACACACAACACACACACACACATAAATCACACAACAACAACACTACAAAACACAACACAAACACAAAACACACAAACACAAAACACACAAACACAAACAACACAAACACACACACAAACACACAAAACACAACACAAACACACAAACACACAAACACAACAAAACAACACAAACACACAAACACACAAACAACAAAACATAATACACATAAACAACAAAACAACATAAACAAAAACAACAATCATAACACAACACAACATAAACACAACACAAACACACAAATACACACACACACAACACATAAAACACAACAATACACAACAACACACAACACTAAAAACACTAAACACAAACACACAAACACAAACACACAAACAAAACACAAACATGCAGCACACAACACACAAACACAAACACACAAAACACACAAACACACAAACACACAAACATACAAACATAACACACACAAATACACAAACACAACACAAACATCAAACACACATAACAACAAACACACATAAAACAATAAAACACACAATAAACACAAATCACACAAAACACAACAACAAAACACACAAACACAAAACACAAACATACAACACAAAATACAAAACACAACAACACAAAACACAAACACACAAACACACAAACACACAAACACACAAAACACAAAACAACAAACAAACACACAAAACACAAACACAAATACAAACACACAAAACACAAACACACAAACACAAACATAAACACACAAACACAAACACACAACACACAAACACAAACACAAACACACAAACACACAAACACAAACACACAAACACACAAACACAAAACACACAACACACAAACAACACAAATACAAAACACACAAACACAAGACACACAAACACACAAACACACAAACACACAAACACACAACAAACACACAAACACACAAACACACAAACACAAACACACAAACACACAAACACACAAACACACAAACACACAAACACACAAACAGACAAACACACAAACACACAAACACACAAACACATATGTCTCGACATGATGGCTGATCTTGGCAAACTTGGCCATAAAGCAAAATGAGCTAATAAGTCTAGTTAACGATAGGGAAAGAAAAGTCTATTTCATAATCTTCTAGACTACATATGTATATGTAGGTTGCAAGGTAAAAATCAAGGTAAGAAAGAATAATGGTCTATTACCGTTTTGGTTTCGAAAAAATAATATATTGATTCAATAATAAAAGCCCCATATAACAATATATTTATATTTGCATTTTGCATTATATTAATCAGTAGAAGCATTAACGATGCTAAACTTAGCAGTATAGCTTACCTGCTGTATTTATGCAAATAATAAATCTTCAATACTAGGTCTCAAATTTATGCAATTTAAACATATGCCAACTACGATGTTTATGTGCGCAATACAAAAATTAAACGATAATTCATTTATATCACGAAAATTACATAATAATACGTTTGGTGTAATCATTACATCAAATAATTATATTACTAACAATAATTAGTTGGTTTCCCCGTTCATATCAAAAAACGTTTCTTTTGTAGTTTCATTGGCTTACTTATTGTACTGAGATTTAATCGCTTGCGTATTACACACGGACGACTGTTCATAACGATTTACTTTAATTGCGCTGGCAATAACTGTGAGCACGGAAATATTATATTTATTCTTAAGAAGGAAAGTGAAACCTACTGTTTTCATAATTTTCATGATTACTTCATTAGTGAGTAATTTCAATGACCTTAATTATTGTAACGTACTTATACTTTTGTTTTGAAAGTACATTAACACACATCGTCGGTTCGGAAGAAAAGGGTTACATCTCAAAGAAGTCGATTTTTAAGTTTCCTTCATTTTATTACATAAAAAGGTACATGCTTTCTGAAACAATAAAGTTATATCTGAACTTTACTTAATAGTAAAAGGTGCAGAATGTAACACGGTGTCTTTTGTAATCCAGTCGGTTTATTCTCGGAAATACTATTACATTTTATTACAAGTTTTGTTATGAACGAATAAGTTCAATACAATTAAAAATTATAATTAATTTTATTAAATACAAAATAAAAAGTTTACCTCTAGTAGGATTTGAACCTACGACCTGTACTTTGCTAGAATACCGCGCTAACCAACTGCGCTATCGAGATCCGATTCGATGTAAATTTTGGCTATCTATGTAAATCGATGTAAATTGTAAATATAAAAATGAGGTTACAGTCAAATTACTTATATTAATGGAATGTGAGCCTGCAATATCGTAGGTTCAAATCCTACTCGAGGTAAACTATTACATTTTAGTTTGTCACCAGCTTTCGTGCAGAAGGCATGCACAGCTTTTAAATAAATGTTATATTTCACTTTAGTGCAAAAGGTAAGTAATAAGTTTACTAAAATATAGGTACATTTCGAGATATGACTTATTGAATTAAAATAAAACAAAGTTTATAAAAATATTTTAAGTTAATAGTGAAAGATTTTAATTTGTTCACTATTGAAATAAAGTAATATCTAAACCACCCGGTGTAAAATGTTGCTTTGTAATTGCATTGAATTAATATTTTGAGTGACTTTATTTACAAAACTTGTTTTGTTTTGATATTCATCAGTGTACGTGGCACATTTCCGATATTTTTGTGTTTTAACAAAAGATTAACTATTTTTTTCTACTCCTATATACGTAACACTCGAATAATGAAACTCTCTACTATATGTGTAATTCTCCTTTACGTAATATGGTTACGTAATGAAAATTAGTACTGTTATGTAACGTAACTAGCTTAGTTTCACTAAGTTAACCTCAATTTATTGTGTGGTATGAATTTCAATGTCAAAGAATTATTACAATTCTACGATGATGATTGTCATTTTGTAAAATGGATACACTTCGTAATGTAGTTTTTAAGTATAGATCACAGAACAGCACTTAATTGGGAGTTCAAGCCGACTTGTTCTATTAATCTTCCACCCACGTGAATTTTTAGGTGTCTTAAAATGCGAATTTAGGTAAACATGTATTGACATTATTATTTAAAGAAATGTTTCAACACGGTGTAAAAACATACTGTCATCCCACTAAATAATAATTTTCATTTTAGAAACTAAAGGACTTACATCGGAAATATTGTTTTTCGATAGTGCAAGTGATTAATTGATACATTCTACATTTAGATTAATTTTTTTCTTGAATTAATGAAGTTTGTACAATTTGCCAATTGTGTCTCAAACATAAAACAGAAACTTATGGTGTATCGAATATGACTTGTTTCACAGAATGTATATTTTACATTACACTCGATAATGCCTTATGAACTTTCTGTTGTAGTTGAAGGCATGCTTATTTAGTACATATTAGATAATAACTTTGGATATGGTTTAATCTAGCAATACGTTACATTAATCTTGATGCTATTTAGAAGTTTAAACCAAATATTGAATAATACAATATAGCTTATGGCTTTAGTTATTTTGAAAACAATGTAAATAAGTATCAACCTACTTTTTATAATGTTATTCATTATAGATTGTTTCTGTCTCTTTTTGTCATATTAATTGAAATAAAATTAACTTTAAATGTGTTAATAAATATCATATATGAGATAGGAACGAAATTCACAGTATTTGTTATAGAAGGCAGATTGAAACATATTTTTAATTCTAATGTAACATTTAGGTTATTTTAACTTGTAGCATTACTTCCACCTCCATTCTAAGCAGTGCAAGTGGTAATTTGGTGACTTAAATAGCACAAATTCATACTCATAAAACGTAGCAGAAAGTTGATTTGACAATTCTGTGTTAAATAAAGCCTCAACTTCCACTAAAATTTAATACATAGCAGTGTCAACATTAAAACCCATATATCTAGCTAACCCATTTATTTCAGCGTTTAAAAAGCATGGGCCATTATTGTAAATTAAAAATGTTTCAATAAATTTCAAGTTTGAAATACCAAAATGTCAGTACCTATTTTAAATTACAATTTGTAGTACATTTAAGTTTATTATTACTTTACAGCAATAACCCCTGCCGATAAAATAAAATTTCATTCGTATCGTTAACCGTACAAAAAATGAAGTTAATTCGTTTAATTTCAAGATAACGTATAAACCAGTGGCGTCAACTGGTTCTATTTATTTTAGTTCGACTTTTTCGAACTTTTAACGTGGTAATTGGAATAAACCATGCAGTCCTGTAATACACTTACACAATAATTTATTTTTATTGGATCGTTCATTACGTGTATAAAACATTCAAACGTCATAAGAAGTGGTAGTTACGTGTTACTCATACGTCGCTGTTCTTTTAATCTATAGGAGTAGAAAAAGCATAGTACACAACTAGGGTGGTAATGCCTTTTACGCACTTGTGTAAATTACGACACACGCTCGCTTCGCTCGCTCGTGATCGTAATAATACACTCGTGCACTTACCACCTATATTATGTAACGTACTATTAAACAAAAATATTAATAAATTTTCATTTTATAATTTTCGTCATGTTTTTGTAAAAACTAATTTAGATAGCGTTTAGCATAGTACTGTTTTTCTCATTACTATATTTTGCTTCTAAAAGGAACAAAAAAAAAGTGCTCGGGACCTTCGTATCCCTACTATTTTATACTCTAGCTATAAAGATATAGGACAAAGGAAAAAGAAATATTTTTTAATACAGTTTATTTCATCCCGAACTAAGACAACTTTTCGACAAGTATTGACAGATAGTATAAGAATCGGCTATGTAAAATGACATCTATTCTGCCAGTTTTGCTTAAAAGTAAAACCGGCTGGTATATGCATCTCTTGTAAGACTGAGCTGTTCTCATTTTTAGTTTAGTCGACTTTTAGATATCAACTAAACATGGAATACAAAAGCTGAACACCAATACCTGCAAACTGCCGACCAGAAATAGACAAGTCTGGTATTTCGGTCGACAAAGAAATTTACAAGAACGTAAATAGCTTTTAGATCAAGAGCAAGATGGTTCAACTGTTGAGGTATCTGGGACAAAGGTTGAACAAGTGTGATGGGTAAATTTAATTTTTTAACTTTCTCATTCTGTCTTTTAACAATATGATTGATTTTGGGATAAGATTTTGGTTACAAAAAGAAGTCCAGAAAAGTCATTGTCCTGATCCACAAGCAATTCTTTGTGGCTGTTCATCCAGTTCATCTGGTTTATCAAGCGACTCATCAGATTCAAAAAATCTTTGTCTGATGATGAATCAACAGGTGAGGGTAACGAAAATGTGACGGTTTCCAAGAAAGGAAAGATAATTGATGCATGTAATACAGAAAAAAAGGCAGAGAAATACAGCAACAAAATTAAGAAACAGTGACAAAAGCTATGCTGGGTTAAATATTGAAAAAACAGAAAATGTCAACCTAAAAAAAATTAAAAGAAGCATCCATCAAAATTTATTCGACCACCATGTAATGAGAAATGGAAACTGAAACGTTCGGAAAAATTCTGAGTGGCCGCGACTAACTATTTTTACCGAATACTGGGGTTTAAAAGGCTTAGAGGACCAAAGGCAATGTATTTCTTCGAATATGCAAACTGTAAAGCCAAGATATACATACAGTAATGTAGGTACTCCAAGAAATCCAAACAATGTACATTATTTCATTATTGATGGGAAAAAAAACTCGTGTATGCATGCACTTTTTATGGCCACTTTAGATATTAACAACAGAGTTATTCAGGCGGTTTTAAAAAAGTAAAGGTTTGTGAAACTAGAAAACTCGTTGATACTGCTAATATAGATGAAGTAATTAAAGACGAAGTAAGAGCACATATAAATTCACTACTGCGAATAGAGAGTCATTACTGTAGGTCATCTATTTCCAAACAATATATTGAAGGAAGCAATGAAAACAAAATCCTGCCGGAAACTATCCTATGTACATAAAAATTTTTGAAGAAGAATTTAACATTACTTTTTATATGCCGAAAAAAGATCAGTGTGAGCTTTGCTTGTGGTGTAAAAATTCTACTGGGGAAGACAAAGAAAATATTTTGAAGAAGTATGAACAACATCTGCTAAAGATTTAAGTCTTAAGGAAAAGGAAATTGACAAAAACAGTGAAGCAGATCCTAATGTTTTTGCATTTGATCTTCAGGCGGTACTGCCCTGCCCCATAGGAGATGCTTCAGCATTTTATTACGTTTCAAAACTAAACATACTTAATTTTACTATATACGTATAATATTAAAAACTATTAAGGAACCTGTTTTATGTGGCGTGAGGGTGAAACGGAAAGAGGGGCAAATGAAATAGGCACTGTTTTTACATTTTTGGAAAATTTAAGGGCAAATAGTACTGAAGATCTTCACGTTATATTTTATTTTGATAATTGTACAGGGTAAAACAAAAATAAGTTTTTATATAGCTTTTATATGCACTTCAGAAATTAAATATTACTACTATTACCCATAAATTTCTAATATCTGGTCAAATCCAAAATAAGGGCGATAGTGTTCATGCCACAATTGAAAGGCCCATAAAAGAATTTAGAATTTAGAAGTCCAATTTACATACCGGATAAATATGCTGGTTAACATAGGTTCCCAACCTTTTATGAACTACCGCCCCCTTTACAAGAAAAAAAAATTACAACGCCCCCTTTCACATAATAGTTCATTATACCAATTTTATATGTCTGTCTATTATCTATTAACAACACAAATTAAAAATTAATTCTCCCTCTCCTCCTCGTGGTCGTGGCAGAAGGTCGTGATTATTAATTAATTAAAAATATAAAAACATGTTATAATAAAAACATTTAATTCAGACAAAGACCAAATAAAGTGTTAGAACAAAATTATAACTTAACCAACAAATGCAAGACAATACAAATACACAAAGCTGGAGCACTCCGCATTGGGACACCACACAAAGGCAAAGACAAGACGATTAATCAAAATTAGTAAAAAAAAAAAATATAATAAAAAAACAAAATTCAATAAAAACATAAATATCAATGAGATGATTGACGCTGGTGGAGTTTTAATAATTTGTTAATGTCGGGTTTCAATTTAGTTAACATCAGTCGCAAATCATCAAGCTCAGTGATCTGCAGTCTATTCCTTTTCTTAGACAGTAAATTAGCTACTACACTGAACCCACGCTCAGCCAAATATGATGAAGGAAACGCAATTAAAAATGTCTGTAGTATTTCCCACAATTCAGGGTGGAGAGCTGATGTTCATTTTTGGAGCCAGAACTCTTGGTATCCAGTTCTAAATTTTACTTTTAATTAAAAATGATTATTAATTTTATTAAATACATAAATAAAAAGTTTACCTCGAGTAGGATTTAAACCTACGACCTGTACTTTGCTAGAGTACCGCGCTAACCAACTGCGCTATCGAGATTCAAGTCCCAATCGATATAAATTTTGTCTTTATGTGTGCAGAACTGATGTAAATTCTTTTTAAATACTTTTCATTCTTCATTAGTTGTGAGTTCTACGAGTTCTTCTTCTAAATTTGATGATTCTGTTGTATCTGTATTTGCGAAAGGATCTAAAAATTCAGCTTGGTTTATTCATATTTAAGATATCCTGGAATCGCTCTATAAAATCAGCATGAAGAGCATCCAGGTGTTGGCAGTAAATAAATAAATCTTTCTGTTTTACCGATAATGCTGATAATGTCGGAAAGTGGCTGTATTCACCTCTTCCTAGATTTCGTTTGAATAGAAGAAGTTTTGCCACAAAAGCAGCTATGACGTTTTTTGTTTTTATTAAATTCAACTCATCACCTTGCAATTGTAAATTAACGGCATTAAATATTGTAAAAAGGTCTGTCAAATAAGCGATGTCATTTTTGGATGCAATCAAGTTTCCGCGCAGTTCATCGTCTCTGTTTTGAAGAAAGTCCCCGTACTGAGAGTCAAATAGATTGAAAAAGCGATTCACACAAACACCTTTCGAGAGCCATCGTACTTCTGTGTGCAACAGCAAGCGATTATAGCATCATTTTCACTACAAAGTTGCCCAAATAATCTGTCATTTAATGAATTGCTTCTTATCTTGTTGACTGCTCTAATAACGTAATGGAGAGGCGTATGCAGGCGTTCACTAAGATTTATTTGCAACCAAGTGCTGACGATGAATAACACAGTGTACAATGAGTACATTTGGTACTGCTTGTTTTAAATGCGCCATGAAACCCTTATGACGCCCCATCATTGCTGGAGCACCATCTGTAGCAACTGATAAAATATTTCGAATAGGAATTTCTTTCTCTTGAAAAAAACGTGCATGGTATTAAATATGGATTCCTCCTTTATGTCGGTTTCCAAATTTTTTGCAAATAATAACTCGACAATTTTTTCTTCTTTTATGAATCGGACGTAAGCCATGGCGTCTTATGATGAAGAACAGTTTCGATTACCTGTTTGTCTACCGGCATAACTAATTCCTCACCAATTGTGTGTGGTTTTCCCGCTTTTGCGATTAATAATGAAATATTATATGAAGCTCGTAGTCCATCACCTTTTTGTTTTGAACACGATGCAAGGTTTGATATAGTTGGCTGTTTTAAATATTTCTTTTCAAGTCCTTGAAAATAGGATAAATCTTTGTCCTTTTTATCAGCATGTATTTTATTCAAATGCTCTTGGAGCCTAGAAGGTTTCATGGCTTTATTTGAAAAAAATTTTTGGCAAATTAAACACATAGGTTTGTTGGAGATTGCGTAAATCCATATTTCAAATACTCAATATTGTACTGCCGACATTTCTCCTTAGTTTCAGACATTTTGGAATTCACAATTTGTTACGATTTCAATACGTTAACTGTTCAACCGATTTATAAAAGTTATAAAACTAATTGCTATAATGACTTCTTTACTGTATCAGTCACGCACGAGTATGGATCACTGACGAAGCACACAAAAACAATAAGACATTAGAAGAGCTATCCTCACCTTTTAAAGATTTGATTTCGAGCACGCAACAACTTGTGTGCCTTTGTTTGTTTGCGGTGCCCGGTGCACTTGTTCTGCAAACAGGTTATTCAGGTTCCCGTATTTTTGTCGAAACATACTTGATTGCGTAAATCATGTCTTTGCTTACCAAATTGCGTAGACTTGTTACCGACAGTGCTAAACCGAATCAATTAGATTATACTTAATGCTTATTTAAATGTTTTAATCTTTATTTACTTTAACGCCATAATAATAAGATAAACATTTTAGACGGCTAGATAAAATGTTTTTTCATGAAAATAGAGGTATGTATTTTCAAAGTATTTTAGTTTATTAACCCTTAAGTTTAAGTGCTCGCATGGCGCCTGTCAGGCGCAAGACAATCTTTAAACTTCTATACCGTTCTTAATAATTTTTTTAACAATTTATCCGCCTATGTATTCCTCAATTACATATTTATGAATATGGAAAACCTGCTATGACCAATACATATATATATATATATATATATATATTGTTAAGTTTTTTACTAATAAATACAAAAAGACAACGGTGCGCAATGTGGCACTTGAGACGCGCCTTGCGTGCAGTTACATTAGTAGAATTTCTCGTAATAAATATAATAATAATAAATAAATTTGCGTGTGTTTACATATTGTTAATAGTACAATGTAAGGAAGTAGCTACAGGTACCAGAAAACGCTGTTATTTATGCCCAAGATTGAGAAATCGACATTCAAAACAAATTTGTACAATTTGTAACAAAAATATTTGTACAGAACACAGTAAACTTATATGCAATGAATGTTATGTATAATCTTATGTACAACTTATGTACAATTCTTATAATTTTACATATTTTATATCTTATTTCTGTACTTATGTATATTTATATACATCATATATTATCGATAAATTTATAATCTTTGTTCAAACTTGTATTCTAATATATATCTTTAATGGTTAATAAACTTTTTAAACATGTTTAGATCGTTTTACTTTTCTTAGACATGAATACGAAACAACAATTTATTGTTTTGAATGTAGTCCTTTTTAAGTAAGCTTGTAAAAAAAAAATTAAAACAGTTATAAATCACATTGGTGCCTAGGAGGCGCCATTCGAGCAGTTATGTATGTAAAGTTGATGCTATGATGATACTTGAAGGTTAAATTTCTAATTAGGTAAGTACGCCGCGACCACCCCCTTGACTGTCATAACGCCTCCCCCCCCATTTGCTTTTGGTACCCGATACCGCCCCCACGAAAAGCTCCAGCGCCCTCTAGGGGGCGGTACCGCCCCCGTTGGGAACCTATGTGCTAGTACCATGCGATCAGCAAAAAAAAAATCCACCTTAGATAGTCAACGAACTTTATTTTAATGATTTTTTTGGCTTAAACAATTATCTTTTGATCTTTATATCAACATACCCAAGAATGTTAAAAATTCTACATTAAATGTTATAAAATTGGATAAAAAGTTTCCAAACACATTATTCTACAAAAATTCTTTTGGAAATTAGATGTTTTATCAGTCAGATATTACAAAATCTAGAAAACCCATGGACACGGAACAAATTTATATCAATAATGCCTATGCTGGAAAATCAGGAATACCAGAATAAAAAAAATGATCTTATTTCACTAATTGAAAAAAAATGCGTTCCGTTGTACTATTTGGATTTTTATAAAAATTTAACAATTAAAAAAAAGGAAGCTATGCGAAAAGACACATTTTGTATTTAAGTTGATCACGTTCTAGATTTAAGTTGATCTTGTTATTTTAGATTTAACCTGATCTCGTTAATCTAGATCTAAGTTGATCTCTTCAAAAACGCGTTAAAACGTACTGTTAAGTTTAGAGTTTAATTCAGAATTTTTTTAATTAAAAATATTACTACTCTACTTTTTTTTTTAGATCAAATAATCCTACTGGTGTGATACTGCCCTAATATTTTAGCCAACCTTGGGCCAATAATGTGATTTTGTTAAACCATTAATCGAAAATTTATACAATAGTTTTCTTCAAAATGATTAAATCTAGTTCATATCATATACGTTTACCATTTAATATTGTCAGTAAATATACAATTTTTAATCCCTTCAAACTAAACATTTTGGTATTTCAAAAGTTTATTAAAATGATTTTTTGAAAAGCTAAAAAGGAAATTGTAACATTGTAACAACTCTTCATTGTTTTATAATTTTTAGTTCAAAAAAGTTACATGTATTTTTTTTTATCAAGAATACGCAAACAATATGGAAATTAAATTTGTTCCCTTAAACAATGCCATTTCAGTGTTCTAATTTACAAAAAAAATACTAAAGTTTATTTTACTTTTGATTAAGATAAGGGCAGTAAACTAGAAAAAAAAAATGAAATGGGCTCTCCTGTAAAACGGCGTTTTTTTGTGTGTTGTAACGGTTTTCTTCTGAACCAACGATATGCCAGAACTAAATTAATATAAAATACTGTCGTTTATCTATGTCGTTAACCTCTTTATAAAGTTAGGTAGTCTAAAAGTATTATGCGTTATAATTTTTACATTAACTGAGCATATTGTAAATGTGTAAAGAACGTTTCAATGAGTTAAACCGTGTCATTTGAACTTTACAAATATAATTAATGTGTAGCTCTAAAATAGCAAGAACGAACAATTAGCCTCGTTAGTTGTATTCAAATGTTCAAATATTTGAAATATAGTGGTAAAAAAAGACTACTATATACGATTCCGATTAGCAATAATCCGAACACTGTTCTCCTTTAATACATTCTGTAGCTAGAATAGCATAAAAAAAAGAAAATTTTAATCAAAAATTAGTCAGAACGAATCCAGTCATTATTATACTGAATATAAATCTCTAGTGATTACTGCCGTGAATATTCATAGTAGGTTTTTTTGTGTTCACAGATGCATTTAGTGTGTATCCATTCCGGTGTTTTAATTAAATGTGTGATTCAAAAAATAACTAGTCAGATATCATTCAGAGTAAGCGTAAATTAGAAAATAATTCCCCAATTTCCTTCTCAAATCTGTAGTGATAGTCACTCGATTCCTACAGGCTTTTGTGTCTATTGTCTGGCAGCATGTTTTCGAGGATCGGTCTAATTATCTCCAATATTTGGCTATCTAGTTATATTACTATTGAATACAAATAATATCTGTCACATTATTATAAGTTTTTGTTATGAATGAATAAGTTCAAAAGTAAATATGTAATTAACAAATTTTACTAAATACACAAATAAAAAGTTTACCTCGGGTAGGATTTGAACCTACGACATGTACTTTCCTAGAGTACTGCTCTAACCAACTGAGCTATCGAGATACAAGCCCCCAAAGGATGTAAATTTTGTCTTTATGTATGTAGAAATTCTAAATATAATGAGATTACAGTCAAATTACTTATATTAATGGATTGTGAGCCTCCAATATCGCAAGGATTCACACTTACCAAAGCAATTTGACTAATGTTAAATTATTATCATTTGTTATGAATAAATAAATTCAAAAGTAATAATAATAATTAAAAATAATTATTAATTTTATTAAATACATACATAAAAAGTTTACCTCGAGTAAATTTTAAATATAAATATTTAGAATTTACATCAGTTCTACACACATAAAGACATACATCAATTGGGACTTGTATCTGGATAGCTCAGTTGGTTAGAGCGGTACTCTAGAAAAGTACATGTCGTAGGTTCAAATCCTACTCTAGGTAAACTTGTTATTTAATAAAATTAATAATTATTTTTAATGTCTGTCACAGTTCTGGAGGTTCTTGTTGATTCAAAATGGGGATATTAAATTAATTAAATAAATATACTCAAAACCTCCCTATACACTTGTATAATAGAAGAATATTACACTGCTTCAATTTTTGAAAATAATTTTATCATCAATAGCTAAATATGATTAAGTTAGATTCTAAGAATGAAAATAATCAAATTTACTAGTTCATAAAATAGAAAAGTATATGCTAAATATAAATCAAGATTGATAACAGAATACAAGACTTAATAAATTAGAGGTTAAATGACAATTTCGCGCGAAGATAATTCTGGATTCCAATAGTGATGTTTGATGATCACTTTAGTTTCGAGTAAATTGAGATTTAAGTTTTTAATAAGTCTGTAATATTCAATGCCGGATCTAGGACATTTGAAGTCCGTGGCTAGTAAAAATGCAGCGCCCTTAACTGTGCACTACATAGGCAGAGCAGGGTGTGGATGTCAACACAAAACAACATTTTTAAATACAAATAAAAAAGTATGTTTTTATATTACAAATATTTTTATTGAAACCTTTGTGTTCATCTGTATCCCATTTTGGTTGAAATTATAGGGTATCTCGTTTGCGAGCAAAGATAGAAATATGAGGCTTTCGCGACCCTGTTCTATGTTTTCGTGAAACGAAAGATGCCACAAACAGAATTGTCATAGTCCTAATAGTATTTGAGGTACAGGCCAAAATTCAACATGTGCACATTTTAACCACCCCTCGTAACTGCTTTGCCTTTTAATTTATCTAAATGGTGGATTTTATACAGAATTTTACTTGGAATTTAGTGGGCATAGTTTTACACACAAAAAGCCAGTTTCTTCGTAATAAACCAATGTTTTGTTTTTTAAATGGAACACTCTGTATATTTTGTTATTATACAATAGAGCTTACTCTCAGTTTTCAAAAAATATGTACTGTGTGGCACTTATTTTGCATTATTAACCTCAAAAATGAATGTTACGTTAATTTAACATTTTGATGATACAGTTGGCCATGAAAAAACCAGGTTAAGGGGTAGGAAGTTTTATGCAAAAACACAAAATTAAAAACTAAACATAATACCTACAATTTTACAAGCCTAATAGAAATTACTAAAAGAGATGTTCGAACTGATCACCATTCTGTCGTATACATGCTTCACACACCCTTCCAATTCGTTCTATAGCATTAAGCACATTAATAGGGTGATCTTATAGATGTCTGAAAGCTCCTCTAACTGCACTTGTAAAACGTTCAATGTTATCATATTGAGTTTGGTATATTTCATTTTGCAAGTAACCTCATAAAAAGAAATCTAAGGCTAACAAATCCGGAGACCTAGAAGGCCTAGAAGGCCATTTTATCGGCCCATTAGTTTCAATCCATCTATTACCAAAATTGTTTTCCAAAAACGGGCGTATAATTTGCACAATGTGAGATGGGGCTCCATCCTGTTGGAAATGAATTTGGTTCAAGCGAGTTAAAGGAATGTCAACTAATAATTGAGGCACAACCATTTCTAAAATGTCTAAATATCTAGGAGCGGATAAGTTCCTTTTGAAAATGTAAAATTTTATTTTTGATCCTAATATAAAGCAGGAAACGTTTAGTCCAAATCGCGCTTGTTTTTGGGGAATATTTGGTGTTGATTTTCTTGAGACCAGAATGTGCTATTGTGCTTCGTCTGACCATGTGACATTTCTTCCCAAATTGGGCACTATATTTAACATGTTTAAGTACCAGTTGCAAAATATTAACCTCCGTTCAGCGTCGCCAGGATGTAGATGTTAAACAAGTCTAAATTTATATGGTTTATATTTACGGTGGCGAAGTATTCTTTGGATTCTTTGGAAATTCCAATACCACTTACTTTCTGCAGGAACTTATTGGATTACCCTCCACACTGGCTATAACGGTAACCTCATCATTCTCTCGAATTTCTATATTATATTTTTTTGACCTGGGTTTAATTATTTAAATTTCTTTTTCTATAAAACGTGATTTTACTAGGTTGTCTCCGTTCCGGAAACCTACATAGATGTTACTTAATTATCAAAATTAATACCAAGGAAACTACATTTACCTGTTAAAATACAAATTTATTGCTGCGTCAGCGTTTTCATTACTCATTCAAAATTTTGAATGTTTGTCATATTTTGCACAGTGAACAAACAATACGATTAAAATTTATTATTAATTTTACTAAATACATAAATAAAAAGTTTACCTCGAGTAGGATTTGAACCTACGACCTGTACTTTGGTAGAGTACCGCGCTAACCATTTGTTCATAACAAAACTTATAATACAAACAATACGATTGTTGCACAAAAATAATTTTAATCAGATTTGGCAGGTCAATTACGTTTAGATCAGACTAGGCCCCGTTTACTTACAAGTTTAGATATAAAGTATTCTTTATAAGCTTTATTGCCATTAATATTTTTTTCTGAAGCCGTAAGATGCATTTTACCCATTAAAAAAGTTTGCCAGTTTGAATATGTTTCAAAAACTATTGTTGAGTAGTTACAAAACGTCTTGGCACTCGAGATGCGCGGTGCGATTTTCTACAATTTGAAAAACTTAAACGATGTTATAGTCGGGAAACTTCGGTAGGAACAATGCCATCCTAAAAATATACGGCAAATGAATAAATTTAGAAATTATCGATTTTTTTAACGATTGATATCGTAACTGAATACATTTTTATTGAATGATCATTTGTAACAATTTCAATTTAGATATGTATTGGATTACGTATTTCATATTTGCATTAAAATAATTTTTCTAGTTAGTAAACATAACCTAACCAGTTCAACATCAGCTGTTTTTATCAAGGATTTGCAAAAATTATAAAGTTTTAATTACACTCAACAAATAGACAGAAAACAAGAATAACTTTTGATAAGATTTTTGGTTGTTAATCTTAGCAATCATCGAATAGGTAAATTCTTAATATAACGTGAAATAAATAAAGCGAATGACTACATTTGTAAGTTAAATAGTAGCACATTTGTCGAATACTTTCGACACGTTTGAATCATATGCGCATGGAGGATCGAGTGCCGCAACATTTTGCAACTACTTCTACCTAATCTGCATAATTTTTTGTTATTATTTTTGCATTTCTGCGTAAAAGTCCTTAGATTTATTATAATCGCGTATTTACATATGTATAATTATAATAAAGCAGTAACAATCTAGTAGCCCTCAAATATACCTTGGATATTCAAGAAATACGCGTATATACAGAGTTATAGGTTTTATGGCCAACTATATCTTCAAAATGTTAAATTAACGTAACATTCATGTTTGAGGTTAATAATAAAAAAGAACACAATATACATTGAAAGCTGAGAGTAAGCTCTTTTATATAACAAAAAATATACAGGGTGTTCCATTTAAAAAAACAAAACTTTGGTTTATTGCGAAGAAACTGACTTTTTGTTTTAATGATGCACGCCTCTAAATTTTATGGAAAATTCTGTATAAAACCCACTTTTCTCCATTTCGATAAATTACAAGGGAAAGCAGTTACGAGAGGTACTTAAATGTGCAAATTTTGAATTTCACCCTGTATCTCAAATACTAATAGGATTATGACGATTCAGTTTATGGCATGTTTCGTTTCAGGGTCGCGAAAACCGGATCTTTCTATCCTTGCTCGCAAACGCGATACCCTACAATTTCAACAAAAATGGGACACAGTGTACGGTATACAATATGATAATACAATACCTAAAAACATTGAAAATATAAAGACATAAACATAAATTAAAAATCTCTTGGTTATTTTAATTTAGTAAAAAAGTTGGGAATTAAAAAATTAACTTTTTCTAGCCTTTTTTGCAGCGATATCATTGCTTATGCCTTCATAATTGATTCTTGGAATTGTATTTTCTGTAGATATTACAGATAAGTGATTAAGTCTTGCTTGCGCTGTAGTAGATCTTAGGTATGTTTTTATTAATTTTAATTTGCTAAACTTTTGTTCGCAAGAAGCTGAAGTAACTGGCATCGTAAGATATATTTTGTAAGCAACTGATATATTTTGATATGCATCTTGAATTTTATTTTTATAAATACAATTTTACATTCATTCTTGTTATTTTGTATAATATAGCGAACAACTTGGGTCGTATGTTCTTCGTGTGCAATATTTGGTGTACAATTAAATAATATAGAATAATATTTTGCTTCTCTTATTTTTTAAAGAATTTCATCTTTAACCCTTTTTGCATCTCTAGAAATTCATCTTGAATACCATGAGAAAATAAGACAGACCACCTTTTTTATGTCTTTCAGTATGTTTTAATAATGGCTCATTATAATGTGACACTAGTTAACTAAATTTAAAAACTTACCACTTCGGTTTGATGTTCCCGATTTCATTAGATCCTCGAAACTCACTTCCTTCCATTGCGAAATGCATTATAATGTCTATAATTGTCAGTAAATCGGATTTCCAGTGACCTTCTTTTCTTATGTTGCAATTCTTCTATACCCTCGTAGTGATCAACGCTATTTCCAATGATGCCCAAGAACACGCATTTTTTTATAAATCGGCGAATTTTCATATAAAAGAATTTTTTCGGTAACTTTAATACTTCAATACTTTAGATGAGATTAATTTTTATTAATAAAATGTTTTTATTCTTATTCATTTTAAATCTATTGAACTGGTTCCTTCGAACGCTGATACAAGTCCATCAATATTAAATACAGATATTATAACCGAAGCAAAAAATAAAAAGATATTTATTCCTACACAGCCTGCGCATTTATTTGAAACGAAAGCAGCATCGACTAGTGATGTTGACTATGATTCAAACATGACTGGGAATAAAAATAATTATAATAAAGTAGATATCATAAACTTAAATGTTACAGATACACAAAGAACATATTTAGTAAAAATGAGGTACAATTATTCTGAAATTCATAATTCAGAAATGTTAACTCTGAATGGTTTTGTAAGATATTTTTGAAAGGAAACAAAATAAAAAGAACATGGCTCAGCTATTCTTTATCTAAAAATGCACTTTTTTGTGTACCTTGTACATTGTTTCCTAAAGTAGAAAACTCATCTAAAGTATTGAATTTAGCATGCACTGGCTTAACTAATTGGAAGAAAGTTACCGAAAAAATTCCATTATATGGAAATTCACCAATTCATAAAAAAATGTGTATTCTTGAACTTCATTGGAGATAGCGTTGATCACTGCGAGGGTGTAGATAAAGAATTGCAACATAAGAAAAGAAGGTTACTGGAAATCCGGTTTACTGACAATTATAGACATTATAATGCATTTCGCAATGGAAGGAAGTGCGTTTCGAGGATCTAATGAAATTGGGAACATCAAACCGAAGTGGTAAGTTTTTAAATTGAGTTAACTAGTGTCACATTATCATGAACCATTATTAAAACATACTTATTTTTCTCATGGTATTCAAGATGAATTTCTAGAGATGCAAAAAGAGTTAAAGATTAAATTCTTTCAAAAATAAGAGAAGCAAGATATTATTCTATATTATGTAATTGTGCACCAGACATTGCACTCGAAGAACAGATGACCCAAGTTATTCGCTATATTATACAAAATAACAAGAATGAATGCGAAATTGTATTTATCAAAATAATTCAAGATGCATATCAAAATATATCAGTTGTTTACCAAATATATCTTACGATGCCAATTACTTCAGCTTCTTGCGAACAAAAGTTTAGCAAATTAAAATTAATAAAAACATACCTAAGATCTACTACAGCGTAAGAAAGACTTAAAAAATGGAATTCCAAGACAATCAATTATGAAGGCATAAGCAATGATTTTGCTGCAAAAAAGGCCAGAAAAAGTTAATTTTTAAATTCCCAACTTTTTTACTAAATTAAAATAACCAAGAGACGTTTGTAATTTTTGTAATTTATCGAAATTTCCATAGAATTTAGTGGCGTGCATCATTAAAACAAAAAGTCAGTTTCTTCGCAATAAACCAAAGTTTTGTTTTTTTAAATGGAACACCCTGTATGTTTTTTGCTATATAATAGAGCTTACTCTCAGTTTTCAAAAAATGTATATTGTGTGGCACCTCTTTTTCATTCACTTCAAACATGAATCTTACGTTAATTTAACATTTTAATGATATAGCTGGCCATGAAACCTATCACTCCGTATAAACGCGTATTTTCTTGAATGTCCAAGGTATATTTGAGTATTAAAAAAGGGCTACTAGATTCTTACTGCTTTGTTATAATTATACGTATGTAAATACGCGATTATAATAAATCTAAGACTTTTACGCAGAAATGCAAAAATAATAACAAAAAATTATGCAGATTAGATAGAAGTAGTTTCAAAATGTCGTGGCACTCGCTCCTCCATGCGTATATGATTCAAACGTGTCGAAAGTATTCGACAAATGTGCTACTATTCAACTTATAAATGTAGTAATTCGCTTTATTTACTTCACGTTGTATTAAGAATTTACCTATTCGATGATTGCTAAGATTAACAACCAAAAATCTTATCAAAAGTTATTCTTATTTTCTGTCTATTTGTTGAGTGTAATTAAAACTTTATAATTTTTGCAAATCCTTGATAAAAACAGCTGATGTTGAACTGGTTAGGTTATGTTTACTAACTAGAAAAATTATTTTAATGCAAATATGAAATACATAATCCAATACATACCTAAATTGAAATTGTTACAAATGATCATTCAATAAAATTATTCATTTGCCGTATATTTTTCGGGTGGCAATTTTTCTACCGAAGTCTCCCGACTATAACATCGTTTAAGTTTTTCAAATTGTAGAAAATCGCATCGCGCATCTCGAGTGCCAAGACGTTTTGTAACTACTCAACAATAATTTTTGAAACATATTCAAACTGGCAAACTTTTTTAATGGGGTAAAATGCATCTTACAGCTTCAGAAAAAATATTAATGGCAATATAGCTTATGAAGAATACTTTATATCTAAACTTGTAAGTAGACTGGGCCTAGTCTGATCTAAACGCAATTGATCTGCCAAATCTGATTAAAATTATTTTTGTGCAACAATCGTATTGTTTGTATTATAAGTTTTGTTAAGAACAAATGGTTAGCGCGGTACTCTAGCAAAGTACAGGTCGTAGGTTCAAATCCTACTCGAGGTAAACTTGTTATTTATGTATTTAATAAAATTAATAATAATTTTTAATCGTATTGTTTGTTCACTGTGCAAAATATAACAAACAATCGAAAATTTGAATGAGTAATAAAAACGTCGACGCAGCAATAAATTTGTATTTTAACAGGTAAATATAGTTTCCTTGGTATTAATTTTGATAATTAAGTAACTTTATATCTATGTAGGTTTCCAGAACGGAGACAACATATATATATATATATATATATATATATATATATATATATTTTATTTATAATTGGTTTTAATGAATTGCCTAACTAACTTAACAGTCGCATGTAAAGACTCTTCAAAGGGGATAGGGTTTAAATTTAGAAGACACTTTAAAACTATATGATAAAGTAAATTATTAGTTTGTTGATTTATATTATGATTTTGAATATTTATAATTATAAGTAATGTGATTAATTCACATTGAGTTGTCGCCCATTTATATTTTATTATAACCAATTTATTCAAAGAAATAGAATTATAATTTTTAAATTGCATCGATATATGTGCAACTCCCTGTACATAAAAAAAATCTTCAAATGTATATCTGAGCATGCGCTATGAATACGCATTCATATGACCTTTCATTGAAAGCAAAAAGAAAATACGCCATATACATGTAAGTATAAATATGTTTGAATTTAGTAAATATAATAACCATTTAATTTTAGCTCAATTAATGTTCCCTTTGGACATGCATACAAGTTGTGGCACATCATGTTTATTACAAAATATGGACATCATTAATACACCAATGAAAATATCAATGTCAACAATAACATACATAAAGTTATTACACTCACATGAAAATGGCCTCTTTATCTTCTTCGCGCTGATGTAGTTGACAGTAGAAAACAGCTCCTTCGAAATCCAAATCTGCTTCTTTGACATCCAAATTTGCTTCTCTCTTAATGGTTATTCGTTTAAGTAAGTTTCACTAATATTTCTTCATATTGATAATTCTTTATTTTCAGGATCATCACACTTTATTAGTTTTGTTTCAAAATGATTTTTGAAATGCATCATTAATTTGAAGGTTATTTAAATTAAACACGCTTCCAATAATTAAAATATATAATAATAGAAATACGGAGAAAACACAATTAACAAAATCCATATCAAACGTAAACAAAAACTTAAAAAAAAACAATGTCGAATCTCCGGAAATATTTTTACTCGCAGCTGTCGATAACAACCGAATTTATTTTAAAGGTAAACTAACCTTAATTTAATAATTACCGACAAATGAATATTACTTGTTTTTTTAAAACTGCCGATACTAAAAACCGCACTTTACTTTTATTGAAAGTGACGTTATTTTGTTTAAAATATTTACGAGAAAAATTTTGGCAACATCTTGCTTAGCAAGTTGTTGGAACAGAGAAAAACTGAGAGAGCTACTAATCCTCCAGCACTTCTATTTATATGCAAATCGTTAGAAACCACATTCATCAATTGTTATCAACAACTATTTCAAATTTTTCCTCAATTCTGATTGGCTAATGCTTTTCTTAAATTACAATTTAATTTCAAAAGCTCATAACTTTTGAACCCCTTAATCTATCTTAAAACTAACATCATTTTCGGAATCTATATAATTTTTTGAATAAAATGAGTCCTTACACGAACTACTTCCTCCAATTATTAAACATGTTGATTTTACATTGATTTATTGATTTTATACTAATTTTATGCACTTTTCAGTCCTGGAATTGATTTCCACATGAATATGGGATGCTACTACATATAAATACACATCCTTTAAATGCCTACGGCCAATTTGAAAGGAAAATTATCTGAAATTTTCATATACCCTTAAAAACTAAATTTGGTAAAATAGTCACTAATATAGTGAATTGAGGCTACTTTACTATTTTTACCTCTTATAATTTATTTTGGCCAAATTGTCCCAATCTATAACAAATTTTACACAATTTTTATGCGAGGAATTAACATAACCTCAAATCAATACAATAATTTTTAAATGTATAATTTTACACTCTTAAGCACTTTAAATGTTTGTGAAAGTGTATATTCTTAATGTTTATGTCTTATTTTAATTTATTCTCACACTTTTGGAAGTTTATAAGTTCTCCTAAGACTTGTATAGAATTGTTGCATATCACTAATTTAATGTCTGTAAATATTAATTAATCACAATTATTCCAGAACTGCTGGCTTATTTCTGTTTTATTGTTAATAACCAATGTATTTATTCTGTTTTTATTTTTTATTTTTTATTTTAGCACTTATACTTTGTTTTTCGCACTAACACGAACGTTTTCATAAATCTTGGCTGCGTACACTGTAATTGTGACATTGACATATGCCTATACTAGTTTTAACATCACGTTTGTTATCTACAGCCTGTACTTCATGTCTTTAGGGAATATTATGCTTAAATAAACCTACTAACTAATAATGAAATTGATTTAATGCATTACGATGATTAACATCCCTTATACTTATGTGTAATATGTTGTCGATTATTATTATTTTAACATTTTATTATGAATTATACAATTTATATCCATCTCAATGTTAATCAATCGTCCCTATATAATAATATATATATATATATATATATATATATATATATATATATATATATATATATATATATATATATATATATAAATTACCATGTGTACAAATTAATGAAATTTCTTTTATGTAATTACATAACTATACTAATGTAATTTATAATCATCTCAACATATATATGTCTATATATATATATATATATATATATATATATATATATATAAATAACAGAAAGAGATTTTTTTTTTAATTTCTATTATAACAAGTTAGCCGGGATTAATTTTATAAGAATTTTGTCTTAATAACCGATGTTTTTTGAATTTTTTATAATAATTTGTCACACTTTTATTTGTTCACGTTTAACTTGTTATAATAGAAATTTTTAAAAAAATCTCTTTGTTATTAAATTTAAAAATTTAAAAAATATGTCTACACTTTTTCTTATAAAATTAATCGTTATTCAGATATTGAAAAAATTTGAACACATAAATTCTACCTTTTTTGCCGCTAAATTACGCGTCGCGTCGTATTAAAAAATTGCATAGAACATAATTAATCGATATGTTTAAGGTCTATATCTAGGTATTTTTATATCTTTGAAATATCGCTTTTTAGCGATAGTGAAAAGAAAAGTCGATTGCATAACCTTCTATACTTACACTTAAAGTCTCCTAATATAAGGCAAACTAAGTATAAAATTAATTAAATAGGATTGCAAATACTTAAATTGTATTATCGGTATTTTGTACAATTGGACGGGTTTGAATTTTTTTTAAGTTAACAGCTATATGTGTATTAACGTCTATCTGACATGAAGTTTTAATCGTCCAATGCGACATAGATTATTCTTTCTGTTTTTATAATGTTGCCTATTTTCCTTATGAATGTATTTCGAAATAGGTTGTATCATTATCCTAAAATTGTTGAACAGAGAAAATTGAGAGAAAATCCTCAGCACCAATTCTATTTAAAAATCAGTGGCATAGCCACCAGTTTCATCAATTGAGTGCTCAAGGCTTATGAAACGTAAATGTAATTTGTTTTGCTAATGCTTTTCTTAAATTAAATTTTATTTCAAAAGCTCATAACTTTTGAACCCCTTAATCTATCTTAAAACTAAATCATTTTCGGAATCTATATAATTTTTGAATAAAATGAGTCCTTACACGAACTTTCCTCCAATTATTAAACATGTTGATTTTACATTGATTTATTGATTTTATACTAATTTTATGCACTTTTCAGTCCTGGAATTGATTTCCACATGAATATGGGATGCTACTACATATAAATACAATCCTTTAAATGCCTACGCAATTTGAAAGGAAAATTATCTGAAATTTTCATATACCCTTAAAAACTAAATTTGGTAAAATAGTCACTAATATAGTGAATTGAAGGCTACTTTACTATTTTTACCTCTTATAATTTATTTTGCAAATTGTCCCAATCTATAACAAATTTTACACAATTTTACGAATTAACCTCAAATCAATACAATAATTTTTAAATGTATAATTTTACACTCTTAAGCACTTTAAATGTTTGTGAAAGTGTATATTCTTAATGTTTATGTCTTATTTTAATTTATTCTCACACTTTTGGAAGTTTATAAGTTCTCCTAAGACTTGTATAGAATTGTTGCATATCACTAATTTAATGTCTGTAAATATTAATTAATCACAATTATTCCAGAACTGCTGGCTTATTTCTGTTTTATTGTTAATAACCAATGTATTTATTCTGTTTTTATTTTTTTTATTTTAGCACTTATACTTTGTTTTCGCACTAACACGAACGTTTTCATAAATCTTGGCTGCGTACACTGTAATTGTGACATTGACATATGCCTATACTAGTTTTAACATCACGTTTGTTATCTACAGCCTGTACTTCATGTCTTTAGGGAATATTATGCTTAAATAAACCTACTAACTAATAATGAAATTGATTTAATGCATTACGATGATTAACATCCCTTATACTTATGTGTAATATGTTGTCGATTATTATTATTTTAACATTTTATTATGAATTATACACATTTATATCCATCTCAATGTTAATCAATCGTTCCAACGAAAATATATATATATATATATATATATATATATATATATATATATATATATATATATATATATATATATATATATATATATATATATATATATTATATATATATATATAAAATAAAATTTACAAATTAATGAAA
Organism: Vesta saturnalis; assembly: GCA_036346205.1. Lineage (NCBI taxonomy): Eukaryota > Metazoa > Arthropoda > Insecta > Coleoptera > Lampyridae > Vesta > Vesta saturnalis. The sequence goes on along the minus strand of JARFJB010002408.1, from coordinate 107,614 downwards.
TTTCTTGGGTTTTTTTTGGTGGGTTGGGTGGGTTTTATGGGTTTTTTTTTGTGTGGTGATGGGTGGGTGGGTGGGTGGGTGGGTGGGTGAGGTGGGTGGGTGGGTGGGTGGGTGGGTGGGTGGGTATTGGGTAGGAGTTGAGTGGTGTGAGTGGGTGGGTGAAGGTGGGTAGGGTGGGTGGTGAGTGGGTAGTGGTGGAAGTGGAGTGGTGGGTGATGGTGGTGAGGTAGGGTGTGGTGGGTGGTAGTGGAGTGGTGAGTGTAGTGAGTGAGTGAGTGAGTGGTGAGTAGGTGGTGGTGGTGAGTGAGTGAGTAGTGGTGAGTTGAGTAGGGTGGTGAAGTAAGTAGAGTGGTGAGTGGAATGGTGGTGAGTGGTGAGTGAGTGGTGAGTGAGTGAGTGGTGAGTGAAGTGGTGGTGGTGGTGGTGAGTGGTGAGTGAGTGGTAGGTAGGGTGGTGGTGAGTGGTGAGTGAGTGAGTAGAGTGAGTGAGTGAGTGGAGAGTGAGTGGTGGTGAGTGAGTGGTGGTGGTGGTGGTGGTGAGTGAGTGGTGAGTGAGTGAGTGGTGTAGTGGTAGGTGTGGTGAGGTGAGTGGTGAGTGAGTGAGTGAGTGAGTGAGTGAGTGGTGGTGGTGGTGGTGAAGTGGGTGAGTGTGAGTGAGTGAGTGGAGTGGTGAGTAAAAAATGAGTGGTGAGTGAAAGTGAGTGGTGGTGAGTGAGTGGTAAAAAAGGAGTGGTGGTGAGTGGTAGGGGTGAGTGAAAAGTGGTGGTGAGTGAGTGGTGGTATGGGTGGTGGTAAGTGGTGAGTGAGTGGTGAGTGAGTGAGTAAGTGTGTGAGTGGTGAGTGAGTGGTGAGTGGTGATGAGTGGTGAGTAGAGTGGTGGTGGTGAAAGTGGTGAGTGGTGGTGGTGGTGTGGTGAGTGGTGAGTGGTGGTGAGGTGAGTAGGTAGAGTGGTGGTGGTGAGTGGTGAGGTGGTGAGTGAGTGAGTGAGTGGTGGTGGTGGTGGTGGTGGTGGTGAAGTGAGTGGTGGTGGTGGTGAAAGTGAGAGTGAGTGAGGGTGGTGAGTGAGTGAGTGGTGGTGAGTGGTGGTGGTGAGGTAGGTGAGTGAGTGAGTGGTGGTGGTGAGTAGGTGGTAGAGTGGTGGTGGTGAGTGAGAGTGGTGAGTGAGTGAGTGGTGAGTGGTGGGGGGAGTGAGAGTGAGTAGGTGAGGTGGTGGTGAGTGGTGAGTGAGTGAGTGAGTGGTGAGTGGTGGTGGTGGTGGTGGTGGTGAGGTGGTGGTGGTGGTGAGTGGTGAGTGGTGAGTGAGTGAGTGAGTGAGTGGTGGTGAGGTGAGTGAGTGGTGGTGGTGAGTGGTGAGTGGTGAGTGGTGGTGGTGGTGGTGAGTGGTGGTGGGGAGTGGTGGTGGTGAGTGAGTGAGTGGTGGTGAGTGGTGGTGGAGTGAGTGAGTGAGTGGTGGTGAGTGAGTGAGTGGTGGTGGTGGTGGTGGTGGTGGGTGGTGGTGGGTGGAGTGGTGGTGAGTGAGTGGTGGTGGTGGTGGTGAGTGGTGAGTGAGGAGTGAGTGGTGGTGAGTGAGTGGTGGTGGTGGTGAGTGGTGAGGTGGTGGTGAGTGAGTGAGTGAGTGGTGAGTGGTGAGGGGTGGTGGGGTGGTGGTGAGTGGTGAGTGAGTGGTGGTGGTGGTGAGTGGTGGTGGTGAGTGAGTGAGTGGTGGTGGTGGTGGTGAGTGGTGAGGATGTGAAAAAATTAAGAAAATTTGAGCACCAATTCAAGTTTAAAATGGTGGATGCCAGAGTTTTTAAAGTGAGTGTAAGGCTTATGAAACGTAAATGTAATTTGCCCTTTTGATGCCATTTTAAAAAAAAAATTTTTACTTTAGTTGATTTAAGGATTTTTGTTTTATCCAAATTCAGTCACAAAACACGAAAATGGAAGATAATCAAGATAATCTTGCATGTACGCCCCCTGGAATACCTGGAATTGACTACAATACGGACGCGAATTTGCTCACATCAAAGTTTTCCACTGGACGCATCCTATTTTTAACACATATTGTAAGAGTGACATGCATCACATAATTCCGGATAAAGATTTACCAACCTACAAATTTTCGCAAATGCTCCGCGAATAAATGGCTATAATAACATCGAAGGCAATAATGTCGCGTTTCTTAATATTTCTATTAAAAGAACTAAAATGGAAGCAAATCACAAAAAAATATTATCAAACTTATTTCATTTCTTTTCATTTTCACTTATTAGGTTGGAAGGTCGACAGATTGAACCTTTCTCAACGTAATGTGCAAAAAACGCTTCCATTCTTATCCAATGCAATTCCCAAGATAATCAATGGTATAGTACACTGGAGCTCTACGGCGATTACAGATTTTCTAGATAATTTATTGAAAAGCTCCTTTAAAAAAACTTTTTGATTTGGAGCGTTCGGGCTTTCGCGTGATACAGGTAAATGAATTTCATAGATATTAATTTTGTCCATACAACATATTCTATAACATATTCTGTGCAAATATTATCGCAATTGCAACTAAGTCAATAAAATATCTCAATACTTTCTACATTCCGTTTTTCTGAAATGCATATTTAAATTTTTTCATAAGGTAATGAGCATAACATCATATTACTGGGGTGTGAACAATGAAAATAAATTTTTTTAATCTTTATTATGATTATTATGTTAATGCTGTCTTTGTCACATCATTACAAATGATAGTTGAGCTTTTGCAATTAGTTTTTAGCGTACGATGTAAATTAATTGAGGAATAATGATTATTGTGTTATATACGAGTACATTATAAAAAAGGGACAACCATATAATTCTTATTTAATTCATGTAAATTATTGTTGTCGTTAGCCTAGTTTTAGAAATTATAATTAATACATTTTCTTTGCAACGGAAAATTACTTTCATAATAGTAAAAATGTGTAATAATGTATTTAAAATTCAATGTCAATATCAACGACCTGAAACGTCTGATCTAATAATAAAGCTGTTCATAATTACAACTTATAAATTGAGAAACTAGTCTAAGAATTACATTTTGTTTAAGTACAAAGTCACAGGTACTAGATACACTTTTAAATCACAATTACTTTATAAAATTTTTTATAAAATATTTGACAAAATTCTAAATCGCTTTAAGAAATTACTAATGACTATTCATAATATAAAAACCAATATCCGTGTTTTTCTAAATTTTTTATTCCGACGTGCAAGAAAAAGCAATGTTTAAAATTAAAATAAACTACAACCTTGAAATACTTTCCTTTTTAATTTATTGATCTTTAGATATTAAATGATTTTAGTTTATTCTTTATTTAATTAATAGGATTTAATTTATATTACCATATCCATTAAATTTTAGTTCAGAACAAGTCACATGTATCTACTGAGCAACTATTTGGTTGTGTTAGTTCATTCAAGTGTAATACTTACATTTTGATCAGTGCGTAATGATACAGAAGTAAATTTTTAATATTCTTTAAAACAAATATATGTATACAAGTTCTTGGAACATTCAAACAATGCCCATAACAAAATCAAGTTTACCATGGAAGTGGAGGATCATAAGAAGCTGTCATTCCTGGACCTGCTGATATACAAGAATAAGGATGGGTACCTTGGTCACACAGTGTACAGGAAAGCCACTTACACAACAGGTACCTCAACGCCAATTCTCACCATCATCCTGCGCAGTACTTGAACACTGGACTCAACTCCCAAACAGGACAAACAGAAGGTGATGACAATACTAACAACAGCACCACTGTAAAATGGATGTACAATGAGGAACATCCAATATGCCTCAAAACCGAAACCGAGACCCACAGGGGAGAAGGAATCACAAGCAGTGAAAATCCGTATGTAAAAAGGAACGGCATACAAGATACGAAAACCCTCAGCAAATGGGACTTTACAAAAACGTCATTTTTGTCCTGACTGGAGTCACCGACAACAGCAGCAGACGCGAGACAACACCCGGATAAACAACGGTATTGTATACTACACTCCAAAACCTGAAAATAGGTAATATATATATATATATATATATATATATATATATATATATATATATATATATATATATATATATATATATATATATATATATAAGAGATAGAAATTAGGGGTTGAAAAATATGCCTGTTCGTAAACTCAGGTAGTTGGAGATTTGAAAATGCAGGAATCGATTCTCATTAATAAATTAACGGACCCATGTTTCACCGTGTTTTGAAATTTTGTCTCGGAGAGATAAAATCGGTTTCCAAATGGGGATTCTTAAAACCCGAAAAAACATGAAAAGTGATATTTAGGTGTTCCTTAAGGAATAAAGAAACACGTGTATGAACGGGAAGGACGATCAGGGAAGCAGTTTTTTGAACCAAGTATACCATGTGGAGTATTACGAGAATGGAAAATAGCTGACAAAGATAAGGGATCTACAATTATGAAATTAATCATCCATCATGGGTAGTTTTAGAGGTTGAAAGTTTAAAATTTTGTAAAACGTTTTATTGGCTAATAAACTAAGCAGCGTTTTACAAACAAAAGATGCTGAGAGAGAGAAAATGGGGTGAAATGAGGATTGTTGGGTTCCTTGAAACTTATAGCAAAAGCATCTTAGAGATCTTTGAAATTCAAATTAAACATGATTTCGGTAGTATGTTTAGAAGGCGTTTGAAATCAATATCAGAGGGTGAGAAATAGGGATTAAAATTCATCCTGTTGCGAAGCACGCGCACTTTGCTAGTTATATTACTAATCAACTGTGTAGCACAAACCTACCACAAAGCAACGGACTTATGTGGTATGTATAAGGGCGCATAAGAAGTTATTAAATATGAAGCTAGCTAGTTTGAAAGAACCTGATCTAGGATTTTCATTTTTTAACTTCTTCATAAATAATTTACACATCATTTTTCATGATAGAAAATACTAATAGTAGATTATATAACTAGGAGTAGAACGCACTCTTTTTTGTGTTGACCCAAAGTTTGTAGCTGAGGCTTACAATTTGTGCGAAATACAAAACGAGCGTTCTACTCCGTGTTGTGTATACTATTTTTTCTTCAAGCGTATTAAAATGCAAATATTTATTTATTTATTATAAATGTATAATTCTTCAAAATACAGTTTTGTTTGTACGTTGAAACTGGTCGCTGTTTCATTGTCTATATTCATAATTTCATAATCGGCCTTGGTTAGAATTCTTTTGGCTGTCTGCTTTTTATTCGTTATAGATTCCTCTAATAACCCTCTATAACGAACGAACCTTGACTTCCAGCCCCCATTCCTTTTTAAACAAGAAATATTTGCACCGTTGTCTACAAGAATTGTTGCTGACGTTTGTCGTAGACAGTGACCTGTGTATTCGGGTGGATTTGATAAATTTAAGTGCAGAGCAACTCCTTTTGCTGCACTTTAAATTCTATGTATGCCCATTACTACTTGATGACATTTCCATTTTCGATATTTGTTAAAAAATCGGGAAGACTGGAAATCTTTTGGGAGGAGTTTGGTATACTGGCGGCACAAATTCAAGTAAAAGTCACCGACAATAGCAAACGACCGTGAGTGGGTGGGTGGGTGGGTGGGTGAGTGAGTGGTGAGTGAGTGAGTGAGTGAGTGAGTGGTGAGTGAGTGAGTGAGTGAGTTTGAGTGAGTGAGTGAGTGAGTGAGTGAGTGAGTGAGTGAGTAAGTGAGTGAGTGGTGAATGGTGAGTGAGTGAGTGAGGACTGAAGTCGAGGAATGTTGAAGGTAGAGTGAGTAGTGGTGAGTCGGTGTGAGCTGCTAGAGTGAGTAGTGCAAATGAGTGGTGAGAGAGAAGAACTGAATATCGATGAATTTAAAATAGCGTAGATGGATCAGGCCGTAGAGAATGGTCCCGTTTCTTAGACTGCCATAGATCGTCATGATCAAAATATAGATTCACATATGATATACTACGTACTATCATTTGCGTATTAATAATTAGCAGTTTAATGCATCCAGGTGTTACGATGAAGTCAACATGTAGGTCCTAGTCAAATAAAGGTAAAGATCTGCCATTGTATCATGATCGAAATGGGGGACAGTTTGGGATATGTTATGAGTGCTTCATTTGCGTAAAAATAATTTACTGCAGTTTAATGCATTTTACGATGGTCAACATGTAGCCGGTTCACTTGATCAAAATAAAAATTAAATAATTTTTTTATTTTGCCGAATAATTCAGAAACGGGAAATTTTAAAAATAGGACGTCTTACATAAACTGATCTTAAAATTTGACGATAAATCCGAAAGTGGTATAAAAATTAGGGTATTCTATTTCAAAAATGCAAGTTATTGAGGTTTGAAATCATTCAATTTCGGACAAATATTTGAGGGGTTGTAGAGGACTTTTTTTAAAAACTAAAGCACATCAAAACGTAGTTTATTAGGTTTTCTTAGAGCCCCACAATACTGATTGCGAAATTCTCAGAGGTTTGGGTACTGCATCGACTTTTACGGAACACTGCAGCGGTCAAAATTTTCATATCTTTCTAAATAATTCGAAAACGGTAAATTTTTTATGATGAAACAATCTTACATAAATTAACATTAAAACATGACGATAAATACGAATATAGCAAAAAAAATTTTCGCGGTTGTATTTAAAAAAAACATAATTTGTTACTGCCACACTTTTATGGCGCACCCCATATATTGGAAAATAATTTAAAAATACGCACCTCATAAACACTAAAAACTTTGATAGAAAACATTTCCTTCCAAAACTCACATATAAACTGAGATATCAACTTTGACGCACTAATGAGCAACCCTGTATTTAGAATTTAGCCTTGGTTATTTTGTTGTTTATTTAATATTAAGGTTTGAAACGTTTCCAAATTTTAAGTTAGAAATTGCAGTCTTATTTGTGGTACAGGTGGCTTTGTATAATTATTAAACAAATACTTTCGTTTTTGTTTGTAATTTACTGACTATTTCGTTCTAGGCCATGAGGCCTAATATGCGTGAGGACCACACAGAGTGGAATATGGTACTAATATATTTGTAACTTAAATAAAGACTTACATTTACTTTCGCAATTCTCTCTTTACTGTTACTAGAATTATTTTCTTAAAATAAAAAAATGTCAAACTAATATTTCCAACAATGCTCTAAGTAGACGACCATAAAAGAATTTTTGGCCTTCTGAAACGTAAAATTTTCAATCCTTTGAACGTCAAGTATAACTTCATTTTTACGCACACTATTGTAAAAACACCGCTACAGTGCGGTAAAATGGCCAGTAAATTGTAAGCTTTTCAGAAACATGGAAAAAATATATGAAGTATAAAATAATCAAGTATGTTTACGGAAACTTTACTTTACAACTTTTCTGATGAAATAGATGTCCGAAACAACGTTATTTTTACATTTTTAGTTCAAATTGTAAGGTACCGCCATCTCTCGATAACTTAAACAGTGATGACGATAATTGACAGGCTTGACAGGAATTAGTAAAATTTGATATTTTAGAAATTTATTAATGTTGGTTATGTTTATCGATATCACCAGTTGTTGAATTAACGAAAATAATTTGATATTGTTTTATTCAATACTATTAAACGGAACATTGTTAAGGACAGTACATTTGTTTATTTAGGTTCTTTATAAAAAACGCAGTTATTGCAATTGTAAACATTTACATTAGTACTATAATTTTTAACATGTGAAAAAAGACCTGGAATTACCGGAGTGGCATTTGCGCATTTGTTGTCGGCGGGCTCGTTTCTCAAAAGAAGCTGTCGCACTGTAAAATACACTATTAACGCACTCAACTGTAAATAACTATTAGAAAATCGTGTAATTAATGTAATCAAGATATTTTGATCAAAAACATGTTATAGCATCTCGTTCATTTTTACGACTATTTTGCAAGTCAACGCAATATGAGTTTAACCCTCCGTCACTCGCAGTGTTAGAAAACATCTAACATTTTTTAAAAATTTGTCATAATTTCTACAATTTTGCTTAATTTTTAACGTGCGTTCAGGAATGCTATCATGACCCCACCTACTATACGTATGTATAGTGGAGTGGGGAGATGCTTTTGTTTTAGTTCCAAAATTACATCTTGTTAGTGCGCATCTAACACGGAGGGATCACGTTGGTCCGAATGTTAGGAAAAATCTAACGACGCGAGTGACGGCGTGTGTAAAAATTTTGTTAATTTTGATAGATTTTCTTTTTTTATTTTGGTGTTTCGTTTGACCATAAGTGTTTTTGGAAATTAAACATAGATGAAAAAACTGAAAAGCAGCTGCTGAAATGGTGTAAGGAAATCGAAACTGATGAAGAAGCTTTTGATTCCGATGGTGATTTGAGTGGCGCACCTTCTGAACATCATGAACATCAGACCGATACAGAACAATCTGGAGATGAAACAGATGATGATCTATCTAATCTAGACTCCCAACTTGTCATTACTGATATTCCTAAGTTTTATGGAAAGGATAAGACGCCTTAGTACAAACAAAAACCGCCTGAACCTAAAGGCAAGGTAAAAAGTCGCAATATAGTTACAAGGCTACCTGGAGTAAAAAGTGAGGCAAAACAAGCTAAAACTATATTGGATTGTTGGAAGTTATTTTTCGTAGATGAAATGATGTATAAAGTTGTAAAGTATACCAATAAAAAGTTAGATTTGATGAGAAGTTGTTATCAACGACCCCGAGATTGTCCTCCTACTGACTATGACGAAATATTAGGCTTCATTGGACTGCTTTTTATGGCTAGTGTAAAAAAGCACAACATCTAAATACTGATGAACTTTGGAAGTCCGACGGTACAGCATCTGATTTCTTCGTGGCAATTATGTCTAAAAAACGATTTCATCAATTGGTTCAATCGATAAGGTTTGACGATGTAGCAAAAAACGGCCAAAAACTTCCGCAATTGATAATCTTGCACCAGTTCGAGACATATTTGAGTCATTTGTAAAAAATTGTAAAAGGACATACACTCCTGGATTCTAGGTAACCATTGATGAAATGTTGGAGGGATTTCGAGGTAGATGTCGATTTAGGCAGTACATTGCCAATAAGCCCGCCAAATATGGCATAAAAATATATGCCTTAGTCGACTCTAGAACATTTTTCACGCTAAATCTCGAAGTTTATGCGGGTAAGCAACCAGAAGGACCGTTCCAGATGAAAAATGATGCATTCAGTGTAGGAACGTGACTAATAGAAGCTATTAGCGGAACAGGACGAAATGTGACCACAGACAATTACTTCACATCTGTGCCTGTGGCCAATAGTTTGGTGGATAACCATCGTCTGACCATGATAGTCCGGAAGAATAAACCGCAAGTCCCACGAGAGTTATTAGAAGTGAAGCAAAGATCAGTAAAGAGCAGCATATTTGCGTTTGGTGAAAAACCAAATAATTGCCTCTTGGTATCATATGTTCCAAAGCCAAGCAAGAACGTGTTGCTATTGTCTACGATGCACACTGATGACAAGATTGATGAAACTACAGGCGATGCTTGTAAACCCGATATTATTTCAGACTACAACCTTACAAAAGGTGGAGTAGATGTGGTCGACAAAATGAAAGCGAAATATTCCGTAACTAGATTTAGCAATAGATGGCCATTTACCATATTTTGTAGCCTCCTCAATATATCAACAATCAACAGCCAAATAATATATCGGGAAAATACAAACAATATTATTGCTCGAAGGGAATATATTACAGAACTTAGCAAATCGCTTGTTACACCACATCTTTGTCGTTGTTCTGAAATTACATCACTTTCACACAATCTACATTTGAAGATAGAAAATATCATTGAAAAAAAAAACAAAACCTGAACAAGATCGACCTAGTCAGGACAAAGAGAGGTGTGAATTTTGCCCCAAGAGGAAAAACAGATTTACTCAGCGTTACTGTTCCAATTGTCAAAATCCTATTTGTGAAGAATATACCTCTGCGACTGATTTGTTGTCAATGCTTTGCTAATAGCGATGATGCCTACAGAGAGTAAGTTAATTCTTTATTAGTGTTTCATTTGTTACATAAATTTATTCTAGGTAAACCCTCAGTAACAGAAGATTCATAATCAATCAGATGCCTTTGTAGAGTAAAAAGTTTCGTTTTTTTTTTTATAAAAATACGTGAATTTTTTCAATATGAGCAACATGTACCTAAAACGTTTATAAATAAATTGAGTTAATATACCAAACTGTTTATTCAAAAATAAGAGTGTTATTGCAGAATGAATGAATGTTAGATCAAATCTAACGCGCGAGCGATGGTGTAAAAAAATGAGGCGCAAGTGACGGAGGGTTAATATTATAGTTTCTTTAAATTGTTAATTTTTGTTGAACAGTATACGATGTTCCTTTTAATTTTACACGCTATATGCTTCTGAATCACTTGTTAAACCGGTATTGATCGATTATGTAAGACCCTATTTAACACTTTAATACTTGAATAATTTACTGCGAAACATTAAGGTAACTGCTATCGTTCAGTAAGTTAACGACTTTCATTAATGGTGTTGTGTTGAACGACAATTAATATTTTATTATAAGATTACCTTTTGAATGAAAAATAATTTTTAAATCAGCATTAAGTTGAAATTGAATTACCTTAAGTTACAACTCGGAACATCGTTTGATAGATGTTTGATTTAATTAAACACAACTACGTTCAGTTGGCGTTTCTGAGGGGAGGTTAGGGAGTTAGACCCCCCTCCCGAAATTTTCACGACAGGTGGAATAAAAGAAATTTTAATACCTTTCGTTCCCGATAAGTTTGCTTCTGCTTGTGTAATTTGTGGTTTACCTTACTAACCAGTAAAGTAAAGCTAAAGCAGTGAAATTAATCAATAAATAAAATACCAAAGTCTAAAATAGTTAGAAGAGCATCCCCACTTAATCTCTGGAATACAATAGCTGTATTGAGAATCGAGATTAACTAATATCGTATATCAGTAGCACTTTAGTCTCTCGTCCTCAGTGTTTGGTATGCTCATGGCATTGATTATTATTAATTATCAATTATTCCCATCACTCCGCCTCAGCATATGGTCATCTATACCTCTAAACATACGCCAGTGGATCAGTTCTAAATTTGTATAGAAACGTAACGTAACATAAGCATGCATGAACAGCTTTTTGTATACTTAATTTTCTTTCTTAAGTAGAATAAAACCTTGGACCTGTTATCGTCAAATGGATTTTGAGCGACTTCATTACTTATTTACAATAAAATCGTAAGCAAGACCCGGGAAGGTGTGTATGGTTGGGGTTTATGTTATTTTATTTACAAGAATGCGGGAAAAGAATATTACATGAACATAATATGTTTACTTAAAATTTAAATCAGCCTGAGTTTGCCAGTTGGAAGTTAATAAAAGGATGTTTTCAAGGTTTTAAATCTAATCGGTATTTACAGACAATAGGCATAAATTAACGTTCACTAACGGAAAGCCTTCTAGAAATAACACCAATTATAGATAGAATAATTATGCGTGGGCGTCAGTGTATACATCTGAGTGGTCATCGGGATTCTGGGCCCATTGTATCTGACAAAGAGCCAATAGAAAACGATGGAAATTTCAGATTTATGTTAAAATAAAAAATGAGATCTGGTGATCAGCTTTTGAAAAAGCATATAGAATGTATGTCGTCAAATAATACACGTTTAAGTGCTAAAATAAAATTTTATATGTTTGTGGTGATATAATCGCTAACAAAATTGTGAATAGTGTTAAAAAGGCATTTGTTTTTTCAATATTGGATGAAACCACAGACATTTCTTACGTTGGACAGTTTTCATTATGCATTCGCTTTTTCAATGAATCAAATTTAAACATTGAAGAACATTTCGTTAGATTCGTATCTGTTAGTGATATGATTGGTAAGAACCTAGCTAGCTTTATGTTAAAAACCCTAGAAGAATTGACTGTAATGGTATGATTGGACAGGGATACGATGGTGCAGCAGCTATGAGTGGAGCTGTCAATGGAGTACAAGCGCTCATTCAGGAGGAATATGATTGTGCTTTGTATGTTCATTGTGCAGTCCATTTTCTTAATCTAGCTATCTTAGATGCTTGGTCTATATTTGAAATTCGAAACTGCGATGGTTTGTAATTTTTTTAAGACTCCGAAAAGACAAAACATTTTAAGTAAGAAAATATAGGAAACATAGCACTTGAAAAAAAAACACTAGGTGGATATAGAGACATGATTCAATATTGACGTTTTTAGAACTTCAAGAGCCAACCATTGCTTCCCTAGATAATATTCAAGACTGGACAGAAAAACAGACAGGATTTACAGGTTTTTCTCTATTCAAAAGTGCAGTAGAGTTTCAAGAAACAGCTCAAATATTGGCAAAAGTATTTTCAATTACTTTATCCTTATGCAGAATATTGCAAACATCAAACCTCGACCTTCACCAAGCTATTTCTGTTACAAAAAGTGTAAAAGAAGTTCTCGTGAAAATAAGACAGCAACTTAAGGAAATATTTACATCAGTGAAAGTGTTTTGCGATAAATATTGTGTTGTGCCACATATACTGCAAAATAAACAAAAAGAAGTAACGTGTCGCACGCAGCACCTGAAGAATATTATAATAGACGTGCAATTTTTTTACCATAACTTAATTATGCAATGAAATGAAATGTTCTCAAAACACAATCATATTCTTGAAAGCTTTTCTGTACTATTGTCTGAAAATCAATGTAACGTCGACGAAAATAAGTTAAAAGCTTTATACTTAAGATATCAACATTTTTTAGCATCACATAGCTTCGAAATAGTTTATGGCGAAACAAAATTGTGGTATTCAGTCTTAAGAGAAGCAGGAAAAACTCCCACTGCAATCGAAGCCTTAATTTTGTTACTCCAAAAGAAATCTGATCTATTTCCAAATGTTGCAATTTTATCTAAAATTTTAGTAACTATGCCAGTTTCGACAGCCACCAGCGAACGAAGTTTTTCTACGCTTAGACGCCCAAAAACGTATCTTAGAAGCACCACGGGAGGTATTCTGTTGTGATTATGAGTATATATAAATATACAGGGTGTTCCAGAATGATGGTCAAATATTTTACCAAAATATACCAAGTATTTTAGGGGGCGGTCCTCCCTGTTGAGATATTCGAGTTTCAAAATGGCGGAAAACAGTTATACTTAGAAATTTAAATGATGGTACACATTGTCAGTTAGTCGAATGCTCTCAATAACTAACTTAGGATTAGACCAGCAAGTGGTAGATTCCATAAAAATTTTGTTAAAGCAGGTAAATTAAATTTATTTTTTTTTAAAATTAATCGAATTAATTCTTCGTTCCTTGCTAATTGTAATTATTCGCAGGGCGCCATTGCAAATAATATATTAAATAACAAACATCACAGTTTGTGTGTCTGTAAGTCTATACAACGTGTCCCAGATAACATTTCCTGCATGGGGATCTCGCTTATTATAAAAGATACAGATTTGGTTAAATTAGATGAATTACTCCTAAGGATTAGTGAAATTATAGGACACTCTCCAATTTCCAAATTTCCATGTATTTTAAGACTTATAGCAAGAAAAAGAAAAATGTCAAATTTCTTTTTCTTGTAATATCTTTTTTGTTATATTAGACGTATACATTTTATTTGCACTTTCTTAAGATATTTTTTATGCAGAATTTAAATATCAATTTGGATTTTTATTTGCACTTTCTATTTTTTAGTTTCAACCCCTAAATTAAATTTTTCTTATGGAACGACAAGTCGGCTTTGAAATAATTGATCGTGTTTTTTTATCCTCTTTACAATGATATAGCACATGTACTATCTATTTTTAAAGACAACAAAGAAAATTTGTATTTTATTAAAGACTCTAACAATAAGCAGGCCGTGAAACATAAAAACACAATCGAGTTTAATATCACTTAAAAATTATTCGTTCCAGAATATTTTTGTGTCAAACATTTACTAATACTGAAAAGTTTGATATGTTGAGTTGTTACATCTTGTCTCATAAAAACAGTTTAGAAGCTGAACGGATGTACTTGAGGCTGTATCCTGAAAGAAGGCAGCCCAGTGCTCGTACGTACAGAAATTTGGTAATTAATTTAAAAGAATATGGTTCATTTTCAAAATCTACTAGAAATTCGAAATTACGGAATGAAGATGCAGAACTAAATGCATTACAATCAGTTATTGAAATCCTTCAACATCTGTTAGAGAAATTGAACATAACACTGGTATTTCGAAAACTACATCACAAAGGATTTTAAAACGTCACAGGTATCATCCGTATAAGTACACCATTCTGCAGGGACTTAGAGATGGAGATCAGGGGAGAAGATTACAATTTTGCCAATGGTATGTTAATCAATGTGAGAATAACGATAATTTTCCAACTACGATTTTGTGGTCTGACGAAAGCAGATTTACAAATAATGGCCTTTTCAATCGACACAATGTTCACTTTTGGGACCGTGAAAATCCTCACGTTGTTAAGGAAAGTCGGAATCAAGTGAGATTTGGTTTTAACGGCTGGTGTGGCATTTTAGGCGCTAAACTTATTGGACCCATATTTTTTAACGAAACATTAAATAGTGAAAGGTATTTGAATTTATTACAAACTGATTTAGAAAATAAACTTGATGATTTACCACTGATTGAGAATATTAATATCTGCTTCCAACAAGATGGCGCCCCACCCCACAATTCAAACATCATCAGCGAATATTTTAATAATCGGTTTCCAAATTCATGGATTAGTAATCGAGGGCAGATTTTATGGCCACCCAGATCTCCAGACTTAACGCCCTTGGACTTTTTCCTTTGGGGCTACGTAAAAAATCGAGTGTACGTGCAAACATTTGAGAATGGCGAAGATCTTCGTGAAGCTGTTCTTGCAGCATTTGGTAGCATTAAACGCCAAAAACTACGCAGAGCAATTACGTCGACACTACGCAGGGCACAATTATGTTTAGAACGGAATGGTCAATTGTTTGAACATCTTTTATAATTGGATAATTATCTCCAATACTATTACCTGCTTAACTCTTGTTGTTATCCATTATTTGTCGTTTTCTCGTGTTTCACGGCTTTAATAAAATACATTTTTTTAAATTTTCTTTGTTGTTTTTAAAAATAGATAGTACATGTGCTATATCATTGTAAAGAGGATAAAAAAACACGATCAATTATTTCAAAGCCGACTTGTCGTTCCATAAGAAAAATTTAATTTAGGGGTTGAAACTAAAAAATAGAAAGTGCAAAAAAATCCAAATTGATATTTAAATTCTGCATAAAAATATCTTAAGAAAGTGCAAATAAAATTTATATGTCTAATATAACAAAAGATATTACAAGAAAAGAAATTTGACATTTTCTTTGTCTTGCCATAAGTCTTAAAATACATGGAAATTTGGAAATTGGAGAGTGTCCTATAATTTCCCTAATCCTTAGGAGTAATTCATCTAATTTAACCAAATCTGTATCTTTTATAATAAGCAAGATCCTCATGCTGGAAATGTTATCTGGGACACGTTGTGTACTAAGAAATTAAAGAAATTCTACAAAAACAAAACGGTCCTTTGGCGACTAAAAGGCAAGTACTTTAAAGGATCCAGATGGTATATTACTATGAAAGTGCAGTTGATGCCATGCTAAGAGCTGAGAGTTTTACACAAATAAAAATGTAAATACTTAAAGTAGGCCCAATAGGTTAACAAACCAAAATTTATATGAAAAAGCACATAAAACCAGCATAAAATAAATATTTTTGATGTATGAGAAAAACTAAAGGAGTCATATTTCTTTAGGTAAACACACATTACACAATTTAAATGATCTTTAATAAATTCTAGAATCTAAGATTAGCTAAAATGTGGGTTAAGAAATTTGTACATTCAAACATAACCAGGCTTTAAATGATCAGAATTTAGGTATTTGAAAGTGAATGAATGAATTATATAAGCACGACTATTAAAGCAATACAAAATTTTGAAACACGGCTACATTAAATGATAATATATAAAAAAGTGGAACAGGATGTAGTTAATTTATTTTGAAATTGAAAACACCTATATCTATTGGAGTTTCCTTTACTTGCACTAAAAGAGACATAGTTCGGATTAAACCTATAAAATGATGCATAATTATAATAATAGACTAACTTCCTGTTACAACGGTTAAAATGGTAAACATTTCCTACACGAATGTAAAAAAAAACGGCTTAAAACATCTTTATAGTAAATTTGTAGAGCAACTAAAATTAGGTATTAACAACTAAGTATCTTATAAAAATTAGAATTTTTTTTGTATTTGTGGGCCGAGAACGGAAGTATCAGACATCTCTATGCGCATCAACTACTAATGGTTATCAGCACTACCCTGTTCTATGAAAGGAATTCCACTTTTAGTAAGGGATCTGTAACGTGTCAATGATCGTATTGTTATGGGCCTACAGTTTTACTTCTTATCCGAGGAGCGCTTTGGTGTTTCTCCGTTTTAGAAAAACGGCCACCTCGGCCAGGATTGAACCCGCGCCGCTCGGGTGAAAGGTAAGTTAACCGTTTGACCCTCGAGGCAGCAAAAAGTTAGATTTAGCTAACAACTTATTCAGTTATGACTCAACCACATGAAAAGTACAGACTACGTAAAAATAATATATGGATGGATGGCCACTAATTCAATTTCAAGTGATAGACTATTTGTCTCAACAAAGATAACGAGATATATCAACGCAATAGAATCATTTTTTCAATATACTATTAAATTATAATTAATCTTGTAAATTTTGCCCGGCGATAGCTTAATCAGAGAAGGGTGTGTCAATCGTCGAATAATTTACAACTTCTAGATCTTAACAAACATACTATTTATTACCTATAATTACAATTCTAAATAATATGCTTAAACTATTTTATATTTCAACTAAATCTAAACACAAAAAAAAGCACAAACTAAAATAAAACAAATAAAACAAAAAAGAAACACCAGGACGGGTCCTCCAGGTATCCACTTGGTTTAACTCTCTGTGAATAAAATGATTAGTGGTAAAGCAGTATGAGAAAATTTTGTTTTCTCATTCAAAATATGTTTCAAATTTTCACATAACCCTCTGTATATTGGGTTAATTAAAGTATGAAAATCCGGTATTAATTTAAATTGAAAAGAAATCAATATTTTCTTTTCACTATAAATTCTACAAATTTATATTAAACAACTAGTATACGAAACAAATTTTATATAAACGTATTCCGAGGAAAATACAATCGAACTGATAACGAGGGCAATGGAATCAATGTGGTCAACCGGTGCTTTATCGATTTTTATTTTAAAATAAAATAAAAGTATCACTTTTATGTACGTAGCTTTAAGTTGACTGGTGGTATTTGAAATAATTATTTTAATTATTCAAGAAAATGGATCATGAAATAGCGGGATCGTAACTATAAAGATGTGAACGAAATAAGAAACAGTTGGTGGTTTTTCTCCACCACTTTTTGCGAAAGGTGATAATTTCGTGTCTCTTTTAAAACGTATAAGTTTATTTTCAATTTGTGATTTAATCTTAATCGCTTCAAGAAAAATATACAGGAACGGGATTCTCTATTGAGAATTAAGTCGGAATTTGTGCTTTATAGAAATTGGTTTAAATTAAGAAAATTTATTTGTCCCTTCTGGAAGCGAGTTTTTATACTTTATTAAGTATTCGGGATACGAACACAGGGTGTTTCGTATTAATTTAACTACAGAAATACAATGTCTATTTATGGTCATACGTATAGTGGTTTTAACAGGATAATCTGACGGAAGACGGGAACGTTCTGCAGAATGTTAGGTGATTATCTGTCTGCAGATTTTACTAGTCTCCCAGCTCGGTCGTGTATATGTTAGGCAATTGCGGTATGATAGGATTAATTAATCAAACGGGCATACACGCCTTTGGTTAATTAGAAGGACCCTAGACTGAACAGGCGTACGCCTTTCAGACAAGCAAACGTATGAAAATACCAACACAGGCGTACGCCTTGGGGGTATCTCTCTAGGAATTCTCAATACTTTTCAGGCATATGCCTAAAATCAAAGAATATTTTGTGTATTAGGATATGTTTGTTTACGCTCGACATACGCCCGAGTAAGTGTTTATTGCACAAGTATGGTGATCTTTTGCAGACGAGACAGATTAATAATCTGGCCAGGGCAGAAAAGAAATCTTTATAACGAAAAACTGATTTGGTAAATATAATCAGAAAATTTATAACTTACCCCGAAATTGGTCGGCAGGTAGAAATAACGGCTTCTAATTGTAACTAGGTCGGAATAGAAATCAGGAACGAAGGCAGGAGGACTTCGGCGGAGAAGTAAATAAGATATTACTTCAGGACCGAAGTAAAGAGTTGATTCGATATCAAGAAGCCGACGAGGACTTCAGGAGAGAAGTCTGTAAGGACTTCGGCAAAGAAGTAATTAATATCGCTTGTTTTGTAAGTACGCTCATGCTTATGGTTAGTACTTATTTATTTTAGCTTATGTAGATCTTGTGCGCAGAGTGTTCAGGAGTCCTCCTTTTCAGCTATGGTTATCCTTTTGTTGTTGGTGTTGCGCTGTTTTTTGTAATTGTATAGTTTACAATCATGAGTTGTGGTTATTTTTGGTGTTAAAAAAAAAGAAAAAAAAGATTTTATTTGAAAAATTATGTTAATCGGTTTAAGTGTTGTTTATGGAACATTATCCAGCGATTTTTCTCCTAGGGGAGGTCGTCAAGGAGTTGTGTTAGTATCGCCGTGGGTTTTTTCGTGGGAATTGAGGAAATCGGTAGTTGTAGGGCACTTTCTGGTTGGGCAGAGGTGGCAACCTCTGAGTCTATCCCGGAGGGCGCCAAGTAGGTTAGCTGGATTTCTTACCCTGTTAAGTGTTCTTTGTACATCAGGGAGCCAATTAAGGGTTTTAGTGAAGAAGATTCCTAAGTAGGTGACTACGTGTTGGAGTGGGAGTCTGTCGTGGTTTAGGGCGTGGGAAACATTGCCGTCCGCTAGGTTTGGTACTTTATCTCCATGGTAGATACGATGTTGGAAGAGGATTGCTTGGGTTTTGGTGGGATTGACGGAGACTATCTACCGGTTCGCCCAGTTGGAAAAGTTCCGGATGGTTTTGGATATTAAACGGGAGGTCGTTCTGCTGTCCTGATTCACTGCCCAAAAGGTAGTGTCATCCGCAAACTGCGCAACGACTACTCTGGGTTGTATAACTTCGGGAATGTCGGAAGCGAAGATAGTGTAGAGGATCGGGGCTAAGGCAGAACCTTATGGTACACCTTCTGAAGGTTGAAACGGATCGGATAAGGTATTTTCTACTTTGACGCGACTGACCGATTAGTCAGGTACGACAGTAGGAGTTTGGAGAAGGGGTCGGATATGTTCAGGTTGTAGATGTTGTGTAAGAGACCGACGTGCCAGACCCTGTCAAATGCTTGCTTAATGTCCAGAAACACAGCCAGGTTGCATTGCTTGTGATTGAATGCTCTGGTGGTCTCTGTAAGCAGCTTCAACAAGGGATCGTGACACGTTCGGTTGGAAAGGTTAGAAAGGAGTTCGTTGAATTCAAGGTGGTCTCTGAGCCGCCTGGCTAGAATTTGCTCAAAGCATTTGCCGATGCAAGGCAGGAGGGAAATGGGCCTATAGGAGGGCTGGGTCGTGCAGGTGTCGGAAAATTGTACAATTTAGGTTATCATGACCTGGGGCTGAATTGTGTCCTTTTTTAAAATACGTGTTGACCTGGTCGGGAGTGATGGAGGCGTAGAAGAGATTCTCGTTATCAAGTTGGATTTCGGGAAGGTTAAGGGTACGGAATTCTTCAAGGCGACTCTCAAGAAGTGCCTTGAATTGGGTGTCGAATTGGGGATCTTCTGAGGTACGGAAAATGGATTGGAGGCGGAGATCGAAGAAGTCGACCTTTCCTTGGTCGGAGGAGATTAGGTTGCCCTGTGGGTCGGTTAAGTGGGATTTAGGGATTACTTTCCTACTGGTCAGTCTATCAAACTGTTGCCAGAAGAGTTTTACATTTTTGTAGTCTAACTGGCAGGTGGATTTGGTCCAGGAGTCTTCGGTGTGTCTGTTTGATTCTGGCCTGATTAAGGCGTTAAGGCGATTGTATTCGGTTTTGAGAGCCAAATCCGTAGAGCGCAAGAAATGGCGATAGATTCCTCTTTTCTCTTTGATCCAGTTCATAATGTGCCGTGGGAGCTGTTTGCGGAAAATACCGATGCTTTTCAATGGGATTGAGATATCGACCGCTTTGTCTCTAATGGCTCTTTCGAGATCTTGGGTTGTTAGAAGATTGGGTGTTATAAAGTTGTTGGAGATGTGTTCGTAGGACACATTCCAGTCTGGTTTCGCAAAATCTTTAATGACTGTATATTTAGGAAGTGCTGGGGGGAGGGCTGGGCAAAATAAAGTTTTGACCAGTAGTGGTGACGATCTGAAGTGATCGTGGTGCCTAAAATGCTCTCACGATCGAAATAATGTGATATGGGTTCGGAAACAAGGATGTAGTCTGTTATTGAGCCACCTAGATGTTCGGAATATTTCGACTGTGTGTTACCATTCCTTCTGGAGTCGCCGAATTGGGTGTAACCGGTATTGGAATTGCCTAAGATGACGGAATTAGAGAGGCTGGAGGCGTAAATTAAGAGGCCATCGTGTAGTATATTGTGGCCGGGCGGGCTGTAGTAGGAAAACAAAACGATCGTAGTGGGAAAGTGCATCGTCACAGCGACGCATTCGAGATGCTGTATGTGCGTAGGAAGTTGAAAGGGAGTGAACGGGAAGCAATTTTTAATTATGAGGGCGGTTTCATGGTGGCCGTTGTTAAGATAGGCGTGATATGTGTTAAAGTTAAGTGTACATCTGTTTGTGAGCTTTGTTTTTGTGATGGAGAGAATGTGTATATTGTGTTCGTGTAAAAGGTTTTTAAGTAGGGAGCGTTTCCGACGAACGCCCCTGGCATTAACTGTCCCTTCTAGGATATCCATTTTCGAGGGATTTAAGGATTGGTTTCTCGGATTACGGTAACCGCCGTCCGCGTGCCAGTTCTCCGTTGGAAGGAGGGCCGGGATAGCGAGTTTAGGACACGAATGATCCTATTTCGCCGGTCGGGAAACATACCGAAAAGGGCATGTGTGAGGACTTTTTGATAGAAAGGGACTCGGTGTCGGATATGGGCTTAAGGTGGGCGGTGTCTTCAGAGTCGGTTTGCCATCTTCGACGGGGAACTGGGAGGTTCTCGCCGCTTCTGGCACTTGAAGGAGTAGATGGGGTGTGCTTCTCCGCAATTATTACACCTTGGGTTAGCGGAGGACTTATAGAAAGAGGATCTGTGACTCTCGCCATAGTTGGGGCAACGGATGGAGCGGGTAGGGCACTCCTCATTGGTATACCCCACCTGCGTGCACTAATTGATTGATTTAGAAATTGTCATTTTCCACCCGTACAGTTTCACTTACCGAAGGTAGGAGCCGGATCACACTTAAAATACGTCCTTTCGCTTTGACTACTACTTACAGATGAAAAATATAGAGAAGTAATGAAATCAATAGCTTTATCCCTCGGAAACGCGTGCATATACAAAAAATGATAAATACGTATTTGTAACAGTAGGATAAAGAACAAGAGATGCCAGATGTGAATCACAAAAGTGTACAGCTCTTAAGATTGAAATAAACCCATTTCAATGACAAATCCAAACATAATCATTGTCTTAAGAATATCCATTTTACTACCTTAAATGAAAAAAATAAATAACTAGATCGAATCCGTAGTCTAAAGTATAAATAAGAGACAAATAAATATAAATAATTAAATAAACAAATAACTAGCTCTAATTCATAATAGAAAATCTAAATTAAAAATGATTTAATCATTTTCCTTCTCAAATAAATAACATAAAGTCGGGTAACTAGCGCGATAACCAAAAATCACGTAGGAAACAATCTAATCTAAATGCGATGTAATAGAAATTAATAAGTAAATATGTGATATTTTTCTTTACCGGTTGAGTATGAGAACTTTTGATTAAGCTTGGCAATAATTACAATTACAGTATGAATTTATGTGTCGTTTACATACGCTCGAATTCTATCGAAACATACGCGCCCTTTTTAATAAAATGAACGATATTCCAAATTCAATTAAGATACTCTTTTTGTTGTTGAGGATTTCAATTTAAAAATTACGGGATCTACATGTAAGTTATTAACAGAAGGGGATAAACGCTGTGGTGAATTGTATAACTTTTTGTGTTCGAACAATCTAAGAATAATGTTCTAAACAGCTTAGGTAGAACATTAGGTCTAGTTTTGACAATTATAAAATTTGCAATTATTTATCCGTGTAATGAGACACGAGTTCAAGTAGATCAATATCATTCTGCTTTGTTAATATTAAGTAGTCTAAAATATTCTAAATGTAGTAATAAAGGAACTGAAAATTTTTATTTCTCTCAGGCGAACTTACAAATTTATTACTCTTTACTAGCACTTGATTCGTCAATTTTAAACAAACAGCACGTGAATGAAATGGCACGAAAGTTTTATAGCATTATCTCTGAAATATTAGATCGGTTTTGCCCTAAAACACGTTTTAAAAATAGTTCATCATATCCAGCTCGGTACACTGCCGAAATAATAAAATGTATTAAGAATAAACAAATTATTTAAGAAACTTAAACGTTTACAATTTGTAAATGATCTTAAAAGTTCGGAAATGTATAAAGCGTTTAGTATTGAGAGAGCCAATATCAAAATGAAAATCTCCTTGGCGTACGATACCTTTATTGCACAAACCGAAGATAATATTTGGAGAGAACCTAAAAAAGTGCTTGAATCCAACCATGAGATAGCTAATAAATTTGCTGAATTTTTTGAGTCTATATATATATATATATATATATATATATATATATGCCTACTTTAAGTCAATATGAGCCTGAGGACTCTGTTTTACCTCCAACATTTGAATATAAACCTAAACCTAGATCAGATAGAAGTGGTCGATGTTTTAGAAGATATTTGGGTATGAGGAAGTATTTGTTGTACCTTTATCCATCATTTTCAATTATTGTTTAGTCACGAAGTTATTCCCATACATAAAGATGGGAGTCGTCAATCATTCCAAAACTTTCGCCCTGTTGCTTTATTATCTACACTAGCAAAACTTTTTGAATTAATTTTCGATAAAAATGATTTTAAAAAGCTCACTTTACATCTTTCACCTAAGCAACACGGTTTCATTGCTGCCAACTATTACTAATTCAACCAGTTTTACATAATCTATTAGTACTAAAGATGCTGGTTATCAAGTAGATTATATATTTACTGACTTTAGAAGGCATTTAGTACAGTGGACCAGTAGTTGAGACCGAAATGCATGGCGCTAAAGGTGTGATTGTGAGTGAAAGAACGAAAAGATGTGCTCCCGGGTATTGTGGGTTAGAATGAAACTGGAATTTCGAAAAATTTTTTCGTTGTGTTGAACGTATGTAAGCCAAACGAGAGAGAGAGTGGTGATATTGGGAGATATGAAAGGATGAAAGGAGAGAACATACTGAACGCGCCCTAAGAAAGTTCGCAGACCAAACAATCAACGGGAATGGTGAACGCCTGGTAAACATGTGTGTGGAGAGAAAACTGTTTGTATCTAATACGTGGTTTAAGCATAAAATGTGCATATGTATACAGGCAAAGAAGTGAATCTAAAACTAGGATTGACTTGATAGTGAATGATGAACGATTTAGAAATCTGGTGAGAGATACAAAAGCAATGCGCGGATCGGAGTGTGGTTCGGGCGACTTTTAATTGTACCGAGAGTGTGTTTAGGGGAAAAGTGGGTCTGGAAAAGGAAAGCAAGCGTGGTGCGAATGTCCAGAATTAGGGTAGGTGAACTGGTACATAAAGCAATTTATAATGGCGTTTTGTCCCGTCAGTACTACGTGGAAGTGAGACATGGTTATGTCAAAAAGCAAGAAAGCAAAATAAATGCCGTGGACATTAGATGCCTGAAAAGCGCATGCGGTAAAACCAGAAGGGATAAGATGAAGAATGAGTGTATAATGAAGGAGTGTAGCGAAGAAAAAACGATATGATTGATAGGTATAAAAATATGTTGGTTTGGTCACATCGAAAGAATGAGCAACAAAAGGTTAACAAACAGATAGATACATGTGGGTAGACCGCGTAAAACATGGTCGAATGCAGTATAGTGTATGATAAAAGAAAGGAAAATACGGAGCTTTAAAAATAAAAGGGCGTGTCAGAGACAATGTATGAATCTTGCGGAAGGTAGGGAAGTATGTAAGGATAGGAAAGAGTGGAAAAAGATTGCAAATAAAAAATAAGCAATAGGCAGCAATGCGTCAAACGTTGTTTGACACTTTCCAACAAACGTTATTTACAGCTTTAATAATACAAAGAAACAATAACTGAAAACGGTCCAGTAGTAACCGCTGGTCTGGTGGATTGTCCAAAGAAACTGGTGCTTTATATTTGAAATATATAGGATAGGTAATAACACTTTATTTTATAACTCTTTAATACATAATATATTATTGAAATAATGACCCAATTTTTTTTCTATTGTACTGTTTTTTTTCTGAATCAATCATTTTTCTTATAGTAACGAATATAATGACTAACAAATTTGTCTTTAAATTAATTTTTATGTTAAATCATTTACGTTAAACATAAATACATAAATTAGTGTATGTACAGGTAGCTGTATAAAATCAGATCGAGCTCAATAATTTTTTTTTAGTTCAAAATTTTATTATTGTACGGTTATAATGCATGCAGCAATAAACTTTTTATACAATATTTGACTACTCGTCACGGCTGGTCGATCATGCGTTATACATGTTACTATTATAAATGCCTGTATGGAGAATCGTCTTAAAACTATTATATTTGATATAAGTTTGAAGAAGAAATTAGATGCTAGTACTTGGTTTGTTACGGTCAAGTGAGATGAAGTAGACTGTGGGAACTTTTTACTTTGCATTAAAGTGCAATGAGAAATTTACTGTAACTGTTCTCTTTTTTTTTTAATTACGTTATTTAATCCTTTTTGTTGACCGCATTAATGGATATTAAAAGTTATTGTTGATACGTGAATATAATTAATGAAAAGTGAAAATTTAATTTAACATGCTTCTTTACTAAGCTTGGCTCTGTTTACGTTAATTTTGTCTGCTTATTTGAATTGTTTTAAATTTTAAAACTCATTTTCGCTCTTAGTCTTTTGTTACTAGAGTTATGTAACTTCATAAATCTGTTTTTCTTGGAAATCAATTATATACACTATTCCAGCCAGTAGGCATGTCCCGGTTCTTTAATTTTTCTTGTTGCCGTAATATATTCACGTACTTGTAGGATTAGTACTTAACACTATTACGTAACATCTGTTGTATTGCATTGTATGTGTATTACTAGAAGTTCAGTTACTTAACTTTTTATATAACACGAGGAGAAAAACGTCCAACAAAATTTTTTCTTGTATTCCATGCAGTAAAGTCGTTGTACGAATAACATTTCCAAAATTTCATTACTATTTAAAGGAAATAAAAAAACGTTATTACATAAATTATGAAATGAACTAACTCCACCTTAAAATCCACTTCAACTAACTATAGCAACAATGGCTATTAATGAACCATTTTTGATATGTATAGTATACTTAGCGTGTCATAAAATCTTACCACTATCAGTAGCCATACAATTGAACACAATAAACCTAAATACAAGCCATTTCAATTAACGCTCCAGAGTGCACAATAATATTATACCACTAGGAGTGAGCTATCACTCATTTTATAGACAGGATAAGGCTTTTAGAGTTCGAGGTGCGAACGAGAGTTGCATAAAAGGCGAAGTGCCTAATATGTGACAGTGAACGAGTGTCATACTTTATTTATTGTGTTTGTTTTACAAAACATTGATATCTTGTAAATTGTAAAATTAAAAGTGGCGATTGTCAAATTTTGTATGCAATCCATAAATCTTATATTTTGATTTATACACCTCATTATACTTAAATACATAAAATGAACAAAGAATAGTATATTACCATTCGGTGCGGTGTAATTGATTGCTTAGTTACAAGGCCGATTTAGGAGCTCGAGGCAGAGCTGTAAAGAAAGTGGTGTTATGTGCAGTTTTGATTGGACTGCAATTTATTTGGAAATGTAGCATTACCATTTTGTTGTACTTGACAAGTATTGTATTATTGACAATAAGCAATGTAACTCAAGCAGAAAATTTAATTGTTTTCACCCATATACAAAGAAGAGTAATAATAGATAGCATGGCTAAAAATTACCGCAAACGAGTGTCTTATATTATTGTATTCACGAGAGTTGGCGTTCACTTCATAGGTTTCCTTTAAACAATCATTAAAGATTAATAATACATGTTTATGATAACGATGGCAATACAGTTTGCATGTGTTTTAAGTAAGGGCATGCTTGACTTTAATCAACGCTTCAACTTAATATTGCACGGACTCTGATTTGACGTCAATCTGCCAAACTTATTCATTATTTATAACCTCTTCGTTTTATTTTAACGACGAAGTGTGGATCGAAAGACCAATCAACCAATCAAAATAAAAAGTCAGCACTAACTTCACGTAAATTGTTTGTGTACTTATTGAAAAATGTGAACATATTTGTAATCTATTCTATACACAATAAAATTATACATATTGTTTTAATTATAAACTCATTTAAATGTAATATTATTTGTAACTAACTCCTTAAATTATGCTGCGATTTTAAGTTCTGGGATGGGGACATTTGGTTAGCGATAAAGATTCTAATTGGCATTTGAAAATAATAAATTAATTCACACAACAGCGTATGTTTACCTGTAATAATAAACATCAATGCTGGTAAAAATAATTGAAAAAAATTTAGATTTCTACTGGTTTTAATTACCATAACATAACCTTACTTTTGATATACAAGTTATTCCATTACAAAGTAAATTTTTTCTGTATAGTGGGGTGCCGTTCTAATACATGTTTGAATGTACCTATAAAATATACTTATTACACGAATTTACGAAAATTGCAATATTTTTAACCACCAAACCGCATTTTCAAATTCAAATTCAATAGAGTTTATTTAGATTATTGGTACAATTATTGATTATGGGAATTTTACAATTTCGCAACCTCTTTTTTAATACGTCAATAACGAAAATAGGCAACACAGTAAAAACAAAAGTAATAATCTATGTCAGAATGACGTTTAAAACATCATGTCAGATAGAGGTTGATAGACATCTAGATATTAAATTAAAAAATCCGCTTCTGCAAAACATCGATAATACAAATTAAGCATTTCCTATTCTACATAATTAATTTTTAATTTAGACTTTGTATTAAGAAGCTTTATAAAGGGAAAGTTATGCAAAATTCAGCTAGCCTTAAAAATTATGTTTACACATATTCCTATAAAGTTGATAGCACACTCACACAAGCACACAATCACACACTCACACACTCACACACTCACACACTCACACACTCACACACCCACACACTCCACACTCCACACAACATCACACACACACACACACACACACACTACACACACACACACACACACACACACACACACACACACACACACACACACACACTACACATCACACACTCACACTACACCACACTCACCACACTACACTCACACTACACACTCACACTCACCACACCACTCACACTCACACACTCAACACACTCACACACTCACACACTCACACTCACACACTCCACCACACACTCACACACTCACACACTCACACACTCACACACACTCACACTCACACACTCACACACACTCACACTCACACACTCACACCCACACTACACACTCACCTACACACACTCACCACACTCACTCACACTATCACACTACACACTCACACACTCACACCTCACATACTCACACTACCACTACACATCACACACTCACACACACTACACTACACTCACATCACTCACATCACACTCACACACTCACACTCACACTCACACACTCAACACTACACACTCAACATTTCTACACTACACTCACATCACTCACATCAACACTTCCACACATCTACACTCATCATCATTTTCATTCATATTCACTCACACTCACACTCACACTTTCTATATTCTACATCTAATTCCTTTACATCAATCCACTATACCTTACATTTTAATCACATTTACTCTCAAGCCTATTTATTCATCAAACACTATAATCGTTCAACTTCACGATTTAGAATATTCCTCATGACTGTTGATTGTGTTGCGTAGAAATCTATTTGTCACTTATATACCTCGTATTAAACACTAGTTTCATTTGCATTTTTTCATCAACCATTTTATCTTAATTTTCTTGTAGATTATATTCTATCAAAATATGTTTTTGCGATTGATGTTAAATGATTTCTCTTGTTCTCTTCATTAGCTGGTGTTCGTAGTTTCTTCTGGCAAATGCATATCATTATACCAGACCATTGCCTTGATCTTTGAATATTTACTTCAGGTAGCCGTATTTATTCTATCAAAATATTGTTCGTTCACTCGATTTAGAATGATTTCTCTGATCTCGTTGGATTGGTGGTCGGTGCGCTCGGAAAGCAAACACTGGGGAAATAGGCCAATCAACTCAATTAATATGAAACCACAGTTACAAAACACTTATAATTCAAAATTATGACATATTATGTAAGTCATAATTGTTATTCATTTTTTAATTTTTCTTGTAGTATTATACATTTTGCCCTGGTTTTTCAAATATTCTCCTTGTTATTTAATTTGGTTACGGTTTACCAATGCATTATTTTAATGCAAGTATGCTAGTTCGTAGGTTTTATGTTCCAATTCTTCTATTAATTTTATGTTATAATATAATTTCCGAAATAGGTCGGTTTAACTTCACTTTAACTTGAAATTTTAACAATTATAACAAAGAGTTCCATGGGAAACGTTTTGTGTATTTAATTTATACATTTAATTACTTCACCTTATTTTGAGTATTTATTCTGAAAGCAATTATGGACACATTTAATTAGTGGCAATTTGTTTTTCTCAATCCATATACATTTTTTACAAAGCGAAGGCGGAGTAAATTGTTTATAATCTAATTATATGACCTAAGCTAGCCATTCTGACTCGTGTCAAATGGCGTTATCAAAAGTATTTTTTCTGGGGTGTTTGAACACATACAGCTACTAAATAGTTATTTATGTAACAAATAACAGTAGAAGGGAGGCACTAGACGCCATCTTGGATTTTGACGTCACAAGACCGCCCACGTGGGAGACCGTATTTTTTACCCTTATTTTTTATGGTTTCTTTTCGGAGTCTTTTTTCAACCCTATTTTTTTACCCGCTCACGTGTGAGACCGTATTTTCTACCCTTTCTTTTCGAAGGCCCTTTTCAACCCACAATTATTTTTACTCGCTTACGTATAGGACGTGTATTTTAATCCCTATTTTATGACAGCTCACGTATAGGACACGTATTTTCCACCCTTTCTTTTCGAGGGTCAACCTTAATTACAGCCTTTTTTGCACATGCTCACGTGGGGGGCAGGTATTGGTGCTGGGGCTGGACCTGGAGCTGGACTTGGACTTGGGGTGGTCTTAGGGTTATTTTTTATGGTCATCTAATTAAGGTCCTTTTGGCTATATTAAGAGCAGTGCCCTGGAGGTTAGGCAAATGCACACGCATGTAATGTTGGAAATTGCATAATTAATAAGATATTACTATTAAAATTATCGATCCTATTGTTTTAAAATGATCACATGCTATTGGATGATCTTTTACCTATACGAGAAAACGTTGTATTTCTAATAAGGAGGTTCTTGTAAGACACGTGTAGGGCTTCGCAACTTGTTCTCAGGCCTATGCCTCCTGACCGGAGATGTTGTGGGAACCTAACCTTATAAGACAAGTGTAGAGCTTAGCCCCTATCGTGGCCCCCTTGATACAATTGTATGAGGGTTGTAACTTAATCTTACAGCTGTAGGCCTTCGCCCCATCATACAAAATTGTATTTTAA